>PYXC01002282.1:4355000-4487500 GCA_015244755.2 Tenualosa ilisha | reverse complement strand
GAGGGAGGCAGGAGAAAAAAGTGCCACAGCAAAGAAACTCTAAGAGGGCAATTAAGAGAAAGGGGGGAACGTGTCTGCATGAGTTCAAGGTAACCTGACTCGCCAGATCCGCCAAGCACGCACAGATGAAGTATACCGGCACACTGATTAGGAAAATGTAAACCGCTTTTGATGCTCACGGTTTCCATTCAGTCACGTGGTAACAAGAGGTCACTCTCTGAGCCAGCAGCGTTAACTAAACAAACAACGTAAGAAACGGGTCTGACCTATCAGACCCCCTCAAATAGTCAAACAATATTGACTATTTAGATGAGATGGCATGATAAAGCAATCAAGAGTGGCTTTGTGTGTGCAGTCTGGGAGCAGACACTATAAGCATTGAACTATAACACAAGTTAGCTTAAGGGCCAAAAGGACCAGAGAGACAACAGAAACTTACAAATTGATTTTGCATGAATTATACGTCACACACACACACACACACACACACACTGACATTACAACTTTCTAAGAATACGCAAAGACTATATGACAAAGGAAAAAAGCTCTAGACACAGGCATCGGAAAAATAACATGGAGCGTTTTAATTACTTTGAGCCCTCTTCAATAAGTAGGATACGGACTTAAGAGCTCTTGAGTTCTGAGGTAAATACTCAGCCTTATTGCAGTAGTTTGCACTGAAGGATGTGTGCTTGTGTATGTGTGTGTGTGTGTGTGTGGGGGGGGGGGGTGTTTAAGCTTTGGAGTTCATTAGTAAATTGCAGAGCCACTCCTCATTCACTGTGCAATTAATGACAACTGCAAATGCACCATTGGATGGAAATGCCAGGGAGTCTTTGCTGGGCCCTTCAGTATGAGCAGACACACACTAGAGCAAAATGTGCAATAACGTGCCGAGGTCCAGACGACCCAAAAATATATGACTTCACTCCAGAAAAAAAGGACAATAAATATTTCGGAAATAAAATCTCTCTAATATACTGTGTTTCTGTGGTAAATAGCATTTTTTATTCAAGTGGTACTTTTAATTAAGCATGTGCAAAAACATTTTATGAGATTTTATTGTCCATTTGTTCTCATGATTTCGCAGATGTTTTTCTACATAAATCTTTGTCATAAAATAACAAAGAAAGAATTTGCTCTCTCAGGATTTTTTTAAAATAGATAATTGGACTTAGTCTATGGGTAGCACTTTTTGCTGTGTGCCTAAAGTGCTTGAAACGAGGTGCAGGTGAAACCGGGAAGGAAGGGGTTAAGCAGTCTCGCTAACCAGTCCCTTCACTCACAGAGCACCTGAGGGGGGCCCTGCGATTATCTGCGCTGCCTGAAGTACACAACGTGATTCCAAACTGGCTGGGCTGCATTCACAAGTGAGCAGAGAGGCTTTGACTTCTTCACCTCTCAGCAACGCTCGGCTCTGTTTCTGGGTGGAAAGCACTCTCTGCTTCTAACGTCAGAATTGCAAAACAATCACCGACAGACCCCGGATGAGGGGAGCTGGGACATTATTGATACGATGCTTGGGCGCACAGAGAACGAAAACACAGAGCAGAGTTCAACCAAAGAGTTTAATAAATTCTATGTGTTTTTTTCTGGTGACGGTTTTTTTTCCTTTTTTCTGCTGCAGAATCCTTGCTGGAATAAATTGGTTTATGAATAAATGAGCCTGCCTTTTCCCTCTTGTTAACATTGTTGCGAATTTGCACAAAGACCATTTTTTCCAGTCCAATTCAACTTTATGCCCGAGGGCATATATTAAAAATACATATGGAACGAGATAATGCACACAGGACGCAAATTCGTTAAGGATGTCACCGGCTAACAACCGAGGACTGGAGCCACACCAAAAGAAGAGATACATATATTCAGCTGCTATGCAACTACAGCCCCAATTAACGTCGATGAATCCAAGAGTAGCGACTGCGTACAGTGCATCTGGATAACTCGAGTTATACAGCTGTATTCTGCCCGTCCCATAGAGTTAAACACAGCCTTTCCAAAAGTAGTGGTATATTGTGCGCAATGTAGCCACTGTTAATTAACACAGAAAAGTTTGTGAATGCTGAGACACAGGGCGGCGTGACACACTGATACACTGTAAACATATACGTTATTAGCCTGAATATTTAAGTACAATAGAAAATCGTCATTAGGCAAAAATAGGACATGTCTTCATCTTAAAGTCAATTAAATATTCCAATCCCTGCCCCGGAGCACAACATAATTTGCTCGGCACACGTTTTACACCTAGAAACCCAAGGGTCTCCGCAAAGTCTATTTCTATCCCTTTAATTCCCCCCTCTATCTCAAATTTGTCAATTGAAAAAGTTCTTGACAATTGGTTCTCCAAAGAATCACGTCCAAGGAAGCGCATAATCGCGCGCAAGGCGTCGTGTTATTTAATTCACTACGTGGATTAAATGTATTAGTATCACTGGCGATCTGCTCATTATCATAACCATTAATAGCCTACAGCAGAGACCAAAAGATCTGGCTGCCAGAGGTCGTTCCATTTCGGTCCCTGTTTGGTCATGAATGGAACTGTTCGCTGGGGTTTTCACTCCATAACGTGGACTTGAGACCGACGCACGCACCAGAACACTCCAGCCGGCTGAGGCTCCAGTCGATCACACAGCCATATGGAAATTCATGGATTTAAATTATTTATCTTAATCGGTTCATTACTTTTTATGCTGGTGTATCTGCTAATCCTCCTAATATGAACGCTTAGGGTTTTTTGTTCCTCTTCATGCAGTGTCTCTCATAGGACACATATTTCTTACACAGAGACTTTGAAAAGTACAACTCTGCTAAATACATCATTTATTTTTGTTAATGTTTCAGTTGCCATGTTCTGGCAACTGTACCATTCTTCACTGACATCCTGCATCACAAAAGTGGACATCAATGGCCATAATTATATACCTCTATCGTGGGTATGTAATTAAGGATGGGAGCATTTTGGCTGTTTTCATCTGCTATAACTAATTCTTTGTCATTAAAATACAGATTCTCAACCAACAACAGTACTCAAACCAAACAACCCAAGCGTTCAAAACGCAAGACGCCTGAGAGGCAGTGGGCGCTCATGTCTAAGGAAAAATACTGATGAGCAAACTAATGAAGCGTGAAAAAAATAGCAGAAAATCCAAAGCACCTAACCACAGTACTGCTCCACAGTCACACCAGCGCACCGGCGCTCTGAACGAATGCGCCCAACTCATTTCCAGCCCCTGCATATTGTTACGTAGTAATAGATAAGCACAGTAGATAACACTCCAGTGCGATTTAAGAAGGAGAGAAGGGAGAAAGAAAAGGCAGACGACTAAATTAAAATCGACATGAAACAGGTCAAGTATATGGCGATGCTTTCACGAGCTAATCTCCTCAGGTCGGTTCCGGGAGCAAACCTTAATGAAGCAATAATGGCTACATTATTCAAAAATTTTCATTCCGATGGAGGCTAAAACAGCCTTAATCGTATGCAAATAACAGCGCGGCAGCGTAGTGACCCAGAAGACATGCTGAATAGCCTGCATTTTTTGGCTCCACAGAAAGGAAGAGAAAAGACCCGCCACATACCTGATCAAGGGGCCCCGATGATCTTGTGATTTCTTCGCTGTCTGATTTTGATCCTCCTTCTCTGTCGTCTATAACCAAGTCGATGGGCATCTTGCCCTTCAAGCAGCTGATGTACCGGTGACAGAAATTGTCACAGAGTTCATGTACCTATAGACACAAAGGGGGGCACACGAAATCACAAAGGGACATCACAGAGAATTGACAAGTGCAACCAGAACTCCCTTTGACATGGTAAAACGCTCCAAAAGGCAGTGAGTGATGTTGCAATGCTCCTGTGTGACCAAGCGCATGTAGAATTTGGAGGAGCTTTATTTTCTCGCAAAATAGAGATATCGCAGAAAATTGACAGTGACAAGACGACTCACGGGCTACAACATATTCAACACCCGTGTTAAATTCATCTGCTCCCGGGGTTGTGGCCATTAGAGAGATGACCTGCTTGAGTGACATTTAAGGTAAACTGTTTAATTTCGTCTAGTTATTTCATTACCACCTCCTTTCCAGGGAGTCAGACTGTCTGAGGCGTGCAAGAGAAAGGAGATATTTGGCCACCCCTCCAGTAGGCCATAAATGTGAACAACTGACGCTATAATGGATATTATGACAATATTGGCATTGAGTGCCAAGTGTAAATGTCCACTTGGAAGTTTAAGAGTTATCTCTGATCACATTCGTCAGTCCGGGGAGTCTGCATTATTAAAATAACATTTATAACACAGCTCACTACTATAACTGGTACTAGACGCAAACCATGAGCAGATGTATGTTGGATGACAAATTAAATATAGCTGACATCGTACCAACCAATAGCTCCAAGATGCGACAACCACGGTAATCAATGCGCTTGACTTTATTCGGCTTGCGTATTATTTCCACTACCCTGACCATACGCCCAAATACAAGGCATCGTGGTAGTAAATTGAGATTATTGCTAAAAGGTATCTGTTCCAGTTTTAGCAGCTTGCATTGTAATTAAACTCAGAAGAGAAATGGGCACCATGATTGATTCTGACACTAATTGCAACAGACCAGGAAAAATACATTTATGCAAATAGAACCCATAGGTTTGTGGAACAGAAGAGGCCAGTGGCAATGGGGGAATATTACCTTCTCGAGCTCCAGAAGATGAAATCGTAAAACTTGGATGGCTTGTATCATCTGAAAAATAAAATAACAATAAAAGTTCAGCGCATACTCAAATATAATGAAACAAGCATCCAGGACTAAAATAATGGCAACCGCCGAAGTGGTTTAAGTCTTCCTTATTCCTTAAAAACCCCACAATTATCATCCAGGTTATGTATTACATTCAAAATAAGCTATTATAATATGTTTCAATAATGTGTGGAGAAGCCCATCATCAAGCGATATAAGTTGCGCCCAACATCACAGTGAATTTGGGCCTGTGGGCTGAGGGCAAGGCCATGTCAAACATGAAATACAAATATGCATAGAGTGCATGTGAATGGGGGCGCTGGAAGTAAAACGATTTGCATAAAAAAAAAGTTTTCATTGAAAAAAGGAGTTCTGTAAGTCATGTGACAGCCCTCTAATGGCGGCAACAAAGACGGTTATCTGTGATGACAACCGAGGCTATCGTGAAATCAAACAATCCTATTGGAAGTAGGCGTAGGCCTACATAGGCTATTTTGTACAGTGTGACTACACACCGCTGGAGTGGAACACGGCTTTTAATGTAAGTACCACCATGATAAAATACCCAATAATGTCCTTAGTTCTAATTCATAATCTACATGTCCGTATACTAATCAAATGCATTTGGTTCTTACCAGATTATCCAGCTCTGGATTCGATGAAAATAACGGTTTTTCTGCTCGGATCTAAAATGTCACAAATAACACTCTTAGACTGCGTTATGTACAATACATATTCTATGTTTGACAACAGATATCATAGGCAAACAAAACTAGATAACTCTAAATTATTAAAAGTATGCAGTAAGTATGCAGTAAGGCATTGTTTTTATTAGGCCTATACAGCATTTGAAAAACATCCGGCGACAATTTAAGTGTAATCAGCAAACTCGAACCTGTTTTGCAAACACTGCTATATCTTCATTGAAAGATTCTGATGAGCAGACGTCGCCTCCTGCCACCCCAGGCTCTCTGGGCGTGCAAGTTGCTAATTCACATTTCTCAAAAATCAGTGCTAGGAGAGGGAATAGGGGGTGCCTGAAAAAATATATAAACCCAAATGTCACTGGGAGGAAAGGCGTGTGTCAGAATTGTGAAAAAAGGTTAATTCAACATCTGATAACATCCCAATGGTGGCCTGAGCCACAGGCAACTTCATGGGTTACATTTACTCAGAAAAAGCATTAAAAACAAAGCCCAGCTCTCTCAAGTGCGCAGACGTCTATTAGATCAAGCGTTGTGACGCGACTTTTTTTTATACTGCCTTCACAACACTTTGTTTATTGACGAGCACTCATTGTTTCATTTGTCATAATCTTGTTATGTGTTGTCACGCAAATAAATGGCACCTCTATGCAACATATTTAGAAATGATGTCAAGAAAATATGGCAACAGCGACCCACTATCGGCCGCCTGCACAGACTAGTTTAGGCCAAACTTGCCATCTGTCGAATATATGGTACACATAATTTCCAGAGATACTTTCCATAATTCTTATACAATCTGGCATATGCCATGAAAATACATTTTAAAACTTCAGATAATATCATACGGTCCATATTGCTGAGATGCCCCACGTTAGTATAATTGCACTTAACTACCGCAATCTGTTAGAAACACGAGGTTAAAATTGGCCTAAAACATATGGGTTTGCTGTCGCTTGTTTTACCATATTTCCATCCAGATAGTCCTATAGTTTTTGAATGTTAGTTTTAATTCTTTGGTCTTACAATGGTGACTCCGTATTGACAACATATATATTTTTAAAAGTTACTCTCAAAAATGGTACTATGTTCAAAATGTTGAATTGTGTAATCTGATTTACAACTCAGACCACTATAACAATTTAAACAAGTCACCAACGTGCACAAATTGGCCAAGGCCGATTTTATAACTCTGAATACGAGGACGACTGCAACAACTAACACCACGGCAAAAGAGATAACAAACCAAAACGCTGAGCTGACATAGCGGTGTCAGGGTTGAACTTAAGATCGCATGGAAACCTTTTTCGCGATTTTACAACCTCTCCGCTCAGCCTCGTGACTCCAGCCTCTCTTGCCATTGACCGTGTTTGTACACGCACGGAGTTCAAGGAAAGATAGACGTGACTGACAGCTAAAACATACCCGTAAATGGCGTCTTTATCTCTTTTAAGAGCATCGTTCACTGAGGAGCCCATACTGGGTGGCATGGTGTTAGTGTGCGCTGTGTGCGGGTACTGGTGCGAGTGGAGCTGTGGGCCATGGTTCAGGTGGACAGCCGGCATGGGTCTGGCGCCGTGGTGATCCTGATACATTGTGGTTGACAATCCTACTCCGTCCATCCCATAGTGGGGTAAATCTTCGTACTGCACACAACAAACACAGGGAAATTACCCAAGTGACCATCACTGAGAACATGTACATGTTACAATAATATTCCACCGTGCTAGGCCATTTTTAATAGTAGAGCTAAGACCAGAAAAACCTTACAAAAAAGTTGGAAAAAGTAGGCCAATTAATTCTCTTTACTCCGGCATATATTGAAGAGCAAATACGACATACCAACATAAAACTTTGATGTTGTTAATCATGTGCTATTCCAATGTCATAACACAAATAATTTCTAAAAACTACATATAAAAATATTTTTTGTTGTTACACTGTTAAGAGTTAGCTCTATTGTTATTCTACATCAAATGTGTTATAACGGTAGATAGTTACTATCACTTATTCTTAATTACATTTAATAATCATAGCCTGTAAATATACCAGACAATGATTATTAATAATTATTCATCCACAACTTAACAACGGTTGTTTAAAAATTCCTAGAAGATGGCTGTCATACTATGTAGGCTGCTACATGCAGCTAAAGACAGCAGTCATAGACTGGCCTATAATTAAAACTTAAATTAATTAAATGTTACTGTTTATACAGAGTTAATACTAGAACAGTAAAATATCTGAGCATATATTAATTTTAAATGAATTACATTGAGCCTTGGAACAACTATTATGGCAAAACTTTAACACTGTTTCTTTAACGAATTAATGCAAAAGCAATCAATTATTCATGATGTTAACCGAAAGTGACAAGTTAATATCAGTGAAAGTGAGAATAAAAGGAATTAGAACTCCCGAACCCTAAAGCTGTAAAGGTGTAAACACTCCGAATGGTGTTTGTGTGCCTTCACATGCAAACGCTCTCCGCCTTGTATTAGTGTATGGGCTTTATTTTGGAATTGTTGGAGGTTTATTTACAAATGCAACATTAATAAAACCTATGCCAGGCCTTTTTTCTTGCATACACGAAATCCTGATTTATAGGACTGTTATTTAAATATGTGCCATTGGCGTGCGCAAACTGTGGAATAATTAGTGCCAATCAATTAATTATTCTATACAATTGTGGGTTGAACAGCTACTGATTAAATATGGCGTGAATCGCGGAAATGTCACAGAAGTGACATGGAATCTACATTGTGGACTCGTGGCATGGAGACATACAATGTAGTCAACATTGTAGTTTTGACTACAATGAAGTCAAACAATTAGGGGAAAATGGGAGATGGGAAAACAACTCAGTGTTGTCTACCTTATCCATCCTCGACAGTAAGACGTAGTCCAACTACTAGTTATAGCCTAACTGATGTGCTAAAGTTTTAAGATCTCTAACGTAGCGTAGCTGAACCCGTGACAAATATCTGGGTGCGTGAATATGCAGGCAAAGATGGCAAAACATAATGCTGGAAGACATGCTAGACAAACTAGAGAAAAGTTTGGCTGTGCGTCTGTCATCGGCCACGTTTCATTCTACCACACAGAGCCGCAGAAACTTTTGGGAGTACGTACCCTCTGCGCCATCGCCCTCCTCTCTCCCTCGTCTTCCTTTCACTTCAAATATATCCCCTATGAGGCCAGGATGAAGAAGAAATAAACACGCAAATTCCAAATGTGAACCTTTTTGACAAAAAAAATCCGTATGCCTTTCAAGGGAGAGATGAAGCCAAGTCCTTCAGCTCAAGTTCAGCCAAAGCCAAGTAAACACGTCCTCTGCTTTCCCCAGGACAGCGACGGGGAGCGCACAAATCTTCTCCAAATCAGTAAGAAAATAGCCCTCAAACAAAACTAGAGAGTCTCATGGCTTTCTGCCACTCCGGTTGTCAATCAAAGGCGAGCTTGTCAAAGTACTGAATGAATGATGTTCCTCCGCGCGCTTCGACTGGTTAGCACACCTAATGTTAATACACAAATGCACACAAAAATGAATCTCTCGCGTTTCTTTGATCACTCTCAGCTCCTGAGTTGATTTTGTATGCAATAGCCTCTAAATGAGATCAAGAGGAGGTGGGGTGATAATTCTGGCTTAGTTTTTCTTAAAGGAGCCACGATCGATGCTGCGAGCTTGCCTGCCCGTTTGTGTACAATGAGTGTATGTTGAAGGCAGCAGAGGACTGAATCTGGATGGGACTGCCGAAACCCGGAAGTAGTGGTGGCCATAACAGGTCGCGTCTTACACAATGCAGTGGGCTAGAGCAAGTCTCCCCAGAGAAGGGGGTGAGATAGGTAGGAGGGCATTTGAAAGCGCTCACTTAGTATGCGAGCTTTGAATTCATTCTGCGGGACACTGTCCACACACTCCGCTGAAGATCCAGTCGCACTTTAATGTTTTACCTTTTGGGATGCATTAGTTTTGTTCCAGCATGTAGTGCTGAACAATAGATTGTGATATATTTTCTAGAATATCCTCCCGAAGACTTCGTTGCGGATTTCTATAAAAGTAATCTAACCATCATCATGCGCCCTGGAATTATACATCATGTAATGAGAACTGTGATTGTGAGATAAGTGCAGTGCAATCATAAATGCAATGTATTCAAATGTGTTAACACTCTGGACTTCAGAGAGCATTGCCGACATAGTATTTTACCCTTCTTAGGTGCATGCCGAGCTGGCAGCATCTTATGTACGCTTCTTACTGGACTTGTATCAGATTCCCGAAAATGCTTTATGTGTTGCTTATGATTGTCAAACATCATCTTGCAGCTGGAGGAAACTCCGCAGCTCATTTATCTGACTACATCATTTATGGAATTCATTTTTGGATAGTTTCGTGCTTTTGGAATTTCCCAAGGAGATTCAGCTACACGTAATGTATTATTTTACACAATTATACAATATGTGTTTGTTGTATATATGTTATATGTGCTTAGTAACTAAACTGTTTCAATACGAACATATGTGGAAGAGTAATAAGGTGGAGGCAACGCATATTAGGCTACTACTAGCTATTGAAAACACCCCCATCATTTGAAAATGGGCTGACCCATGTGACTGTAAGGTTGAGGGTTTGGGGGGAATAGCCAATGAAAACTGTCTGTTTTGAAGCAAGCTTTCCATTGGCTTTAGAAATGATCAATTATGAAGTGATCAATCGCTCTTAGGCCAAATATGAAAGAGTCGAGAATGAAAATATCAAAAAACACAAAAGGATGCCTTAAACATAATGTAAAAGCGAATAGAAAAGAAAAATACATACTCCCTCTGTCTGTATCTCTCTCTCTTTCTCTCTCTCTCTCTCTCTCTCTCTCACACACACACACACACACACACACACACGCCAGTGAATTACACGTGGGTGTATATGTAAAGTTCTGGTCTAAATTTCTTAATTTTATATTTGATCCTATTGTAGAAACTGTCCTCGACTTCACTTAAGGCTGTGTAGACCTGTTGTGCTTATGTTTTTCATGGGAAGTAAAGGAGGATTTATTTATGCAAGCTAATCTTTTATAGCGGTTGAAGTATTGTTATCTCATCAGGTCAAATAAGTTGTAACCCACACCATTTCGTGTAATGTAATCTTACATAATTTTTTGTAAAATATGTATGATACTGTAATTCATCTAATGAGCAAACCACAAGTGTAAATACCACACACTTGTACACACTTGTGCTTATTAAGGTCCTATTATAACTTACTAATGATAGATTGACATTTAAACAGTAGCCTACGTATCAATTATACTGAGGAAGTTTTACTGAAGTTCCCTGTCAAAGTTGTCCCCAAGAATAAAGTTAAACTTCAACGTGTACTTTTACGCTTATGTCTTGTAGAAATGCCACTGTAAATCCATCATATTTAGTTTAACCAAGCAGCTAATGCAGCTTTAAGCAACATTGTTGTCTTCCTTTATGTCGAAGTGCGTAATTGTATTCAAATGACAAGGTGACAAGGTGTATGAAGTTTGGTTAAGAAGCATCTGTCATCGATCAGAAGCGTTTTCTTCCCGCAACAGTGTCATATCAGATAATACAAGCCTTTGTCACAGCCGGCAGTTCCCGTGACGGTGCAGCACTGGGATCTTTGGTCAAATTTACAGGCATGAAATAACTATTAAATCCCCAAAGCGCGTAGCAAAGCGCAGGGTAGGACACATGGTGAATCTCCGTCGATAGATGCAGTCTATAGTGAAACTCATGGGGACTAAATTTAAGAATATAAAACAAAACGACTCACTAAACGAGAGCGCACGGTTGGGTATACCAGTGCAATGTACAGGCCTTTGAGCTGAAAACTGTAAATTGATGGGTAAGTGTTTCTCTTTGAAAATATACTTGGTTGGTTTTTGAGTACTGGTTAACTTCGACTAGTGTAAGTCTTTGAATTATATGAACATCCTCTGTGTGACTAACTGTTCTGACAAGTTATTATACCGTTCAAAAGACCACTTTAATTTATAATGATGTGGACATTTACAATACGAGGTAAAACAACTGTTTATCGCCTCTGCGTCAGATTGTCGTGAAAAGCCATAGTGCTTTAGAAAAAATAATCTTAAAATGGCATGGAAGCCTCATTATGCCAACACTTAGCTGCTGTCACAGTACCAGAATGGTATTATAAAGTAATTAAGTTGCTTCAATTAGCATATATAAAAGGACGCCGTAGACCATGATAAAGGCGAGAACTTTCACTCCTTAGGTTGTCGTTAACCAAGGGTCAACAAATTTTAGTATGCATCAAAGAGTACACTCCATTTCGGCAATGTAAGCCTTTTGAACGACTTGTAATCCTCAGTACTATTATTAAATCGGTTGGCAGCGGAGTATGCTTTCATAGTAAACACTGACTCTTTGACTCTGATCCATTGTCTGTAAGTATTACTCTTAATGAGACTGGAAGTTTGTATGCAAATATTCAGCGAACAATGGTTGCGTGAACATATTTTCCCGGATTAATGTATATCATTAAGTTGCATTATTTAAAACGAAGAAGAAATAGGCCCCATATTTTAAATGTGCGTTTCCATCTGCTAATGCAGGCCTAAGACCAGGTTATATGACAATTAAACAATAACGATGAAGGTTTTGAAGTATGCAGTTGGATGAGCAACTTTGTAAACACAGTGTTGTTTGCGCGCAAATAAAGTTGCAGAGCAAATTTCCAAATTTCCTATGTAGAACTAACTACTTTTGTCAAAATACTCATTATGTTCTAATATTTGTTGCTCCTCTTAATTTTTTCCTTGCCTTTGAGCGTTCCTATTGAAAGCAACTGGCGAAGTAGTTCAAAAGTCAAACGGAGGTCAGTCTTTACAACCCCCGCAGCAATCTGCGGGAAAACTTGTTGAAATGCGCAGAGGCCAGGCAGCGCTGAATCCAGCTTTGTGTGACAAAAATTATCATTTCAGGACATTTCAAAAACATTACGGGTAGGAGAGGAATTAATAAACTGCGTGTGCCTAAAACAAGCACAAGAGAGTTTTGAAATATAGATTGCCGACTACAGCAAAATATTTTATGAAAATGTGTGACGTTACTTCGTCGAAATTTATTCGAACTCAAATAGGGTACTGTAATAAACATAGGCAAGTGTTAAAAGTACTTTTTAAAAACGTACGTCTTTATTCAAATTTCCACACCCATCAGACATTTATCAAGCAAACTTTAAATTGTTGACTCGTCCAGTCTTACGATTTAAATGACACAGCGTCACTTATGGAGAAACATCAAGATGAAAACTTGCAGCCGCGCTTGTTCTGAGATGTACCCCAATTAGGACAAATTGGGAAAGTGTTGTGGTTTTTGTAGGTTAAACCTGAGACTTACAGTCACTTATTACATTTCAGTTATCTCCAAAAAGGTAGATATATTTATATATTTCTCTTTGAACTTAAAATGCCCCGCGTATTGAAATATGTACTATGATCTTACACTAGTGTTTTAGATTAACAGAATTGGAGGTTTGAGCCACCAGTTTGGTTTAAAAAGTAAAAAGCATAGCCTATCCAAAGTATATCCAGTGTGCATTTTAATTTTGCATCATTCCAAAATTATGTTGCCATATAATGACAGTAATAGCAAAGAGAAGGACTTTGAGACGTTTTATGAGTAACACAAGTTTTTTCTCACTTACCAAAAGTTGTTTTGAGAATCTTTAGAAGCAAAGCGTTTATGGTTAATCATGTGCGCCTTCTACTGGTGGTGGAGAGAACAACAGCATTCCGACAAAGGTAGGTCCATCAAGTTTATAGTGGAAAAAATGTACAGATAAAACGCACTGATCATTTACGTTTTCACTTTAGTATACCGTACACACTATATACATTTTGTGAATCCATATGGACTTATTGGACAGTTATAGTGCAGAAATATAAATAGAGCTTACAATTTGTGGACCAATGAACAGAGACCACTTATTCCTTAATTCCATGTACCCTACTCTTGTAACGTGGCACATTTATTTAAAGAACTAGCTTTACAGAGTTTAGTGACATTTGAATGTTTGTATTCAACTTCATAGTATTATACACACCAGTAATTAATGTTGTCAAAATCACATGTAAGTGCACAATTCGGAACTTGATAGCAGCTCTGCTTAAAGTAACGATGGGTGACTATGTAGATTTTGTAAAGGACGATTAAGGTTCTGTTCACTGCGTTAGTAGCTTGTATTTCCTCTGCTAAAAGGTTGTCGATGTGTAGGAAATGCTCGGATTTAATATTTAATCTGTTTCAGGAGTTGAATAACAATGTGATGACTGAAAATTACAAATGATAAAAAAACAAAACAAAATACATTTAAACATTTTGAGATTTGAATGTCTTAAATTCTCATATATATATATATATATATATATATATATATATAATGTTTAACACATGTTTAACAGAACATTTTCATGAAAATATAGCCAAGGGCATTATTCACTTATATTAAATCACAATAAAGTTTTCTCCTTTTCATCTATAATTGAGGCTATTTTATTTAATAATCTTGATTTATGTAGATCCCTTATTTTTATCATTACTTATATTTTGTGCCTTCTTGTACAGATGAATTTATAGTGTGGAGTTAGGTGTTTGCAGATAAAGGGGAACCAAACACATATATAGCAAGGAGAGATCTAAAATAGCCTTTAAATGCTGCCACTCAATTTTCACATTGGGCCACTAGTCACTAGACTGTGGAATTGAACGTTTGCAGCACACTTCCAAGGTGATTGTGTGATTCTGAATCCATGGATGAATGTGGCAGCAATGTTCCCCTGCTCCTCCCTCACTCACCCTCCTGGCTACGGCGAGTGTGGCAGCATTTGTCACCTGGGCTATTATTTCAGGTGTGCTAATGGGATAGTAGCCACACAGGGGAGAGAGGAGGAGAGGGGGGGGGATATGGTGGATTAGTGTGATTTCATCTGGTCGCATTTGTCGTCTGCCAGGTTAAGGCTGCTGGACCCAGAGGTGAAAAGTGAAGTGACTGGCCATGGATGAGCACAAAAAAAGAGAGAGATGTCGGTGAAGAAAAGAGAAAGAGAGAGAATGAGGGAGGGTGATTGAGAGGAGAGGGGAGATGGAGGAGAGGAGCACCCAGGCCTTGTCACATGAGGGCCAATCACAAAGTGCAGAGGATGAGTCTCGCACCTCCCAAGGAGGCTGTGAATTGATCAGCACCTCCAAGAAAGAAAAAGAGAGGGCGAGAAAGAGCGGGAGAGAACGGGCATGAGGAGAGTGATAGAGCATTTTGCAGTGGATGTGTGAAGACCTATACTTCCCTTCACAGATTTTTTTTTGGGGGGGGTTAAGCTAGGCCTCACATGGTGTAGACCGACTCTAATGAGGGTCTCGGCCCATCCTCCAGCCACTCTCTCTCTTTCTCTCTCTCTCTCTCTCTCTCTCTCCTTCTCTCTCCCAGTCTTTTCCTATCACAGCAAAGGCCTCACGTGTTCTCTTTCTCTCTCTCTCTCTCTCCTTTTTCTCTTGCACACTCTTCCTCTCTCTTTCTCTGAATCTGTGCCCTCTGAATGGAACAGAATGTGGTCATGCATTCTGGAATTAGGGGAGGGCTGCTGCTAGAACAAACACACAATCATCCTGACACCTGCTCACATAATAAATGACCTGCCAGGGGTGGACATGATGGCCTGGTCACCAAAGGGTGGGTGTGCCGCCATCCCCCACCCCCCCAACACACACACACACACACACACACCCCTACACCCCCACACATCCATCCCCAGCCCCATCTTCCTAGTGCAAACAGACCAACTGTGAAGGGGGATGGGGGTTTCTGATGAAGTCATAAGGAGAAGATCAGCAGTTAAACACACAACAGCTCGTGAACTCCACAATATACACTCTTTCTCTTCTCCTCTTTTCTCTCTCTCTCTCTGAAAAAAACAGGCCTTACACAGTAAATGTCACTGCACACAAACACAAACACTGAAAACAAAATAAGACATAATAAAATAAACCCAATCTGAAGGTTTGTTTGTACTGTTCATCAGTGTTGTTGCCTGCTCTGGAATGGATTTATATCCCTATGCGGCCAATCTGTTTTTCTAGCTGCACTCGACTTGATCTATTGCCACAGATGCCACAGAACTGAAGACGTGCAAGTCCATTACCTAAGCCAGTGCAAATCTAAAGCATAACAACTGATCTAATCGCAGTGCCTAGAGCCAAAATAGTGAGAAAGAATCCCAAATGACAGGTACTATCATCAAGTTGATCTGGTGCACATGCAAAGAGAGGAGACGTCTTTTTAAATGCAACTAAAGTGTATTATGACTCATTGTATGTCTTAATCTGACTTTTTATTGTTTAAAAAAACATTTGCTGTCAATGCACTGACATATTTACCAGCGATCCTTAAGCAAAAAGACTTGGCTTTCAAGAGCATGCTCCACATGATCTCCAAACTAAGCACAAGTCTCCAGGCTTTTGTTTGCTAGTAGCAGGCAGGGCAACCAGGCTGAGTCCCCTGGGCTTTCTGCACTGCCCTGGGGTAAAGCAGAATCACAGCGACTCCTGACCCAAACACTCAGCACTTTGATTGCAGACCCTCCCGACGAACAATGGCCTGAATGGGATCTGACGCTGAGGGTCTCACTGGGTCCCCAAAGGAAACCCACACCAGGGGGGAGAGAGAGGGTCTCAGGCCGGGGCAAAAGAAGGCCAACGTGCCCCCCTTGTCCACTGAGCGCAGGGTTCACTGGGGGCCTTTCTCACCCCTCTTGTGGGACCTGTATAGGCATCCATTTTCAAGTAAGTACACTTGTATTTTTAACGTCATTTCCAAATGCGTGCATGACAGGTGTTGAACTTTTTACAATACTGTCTGCTCAGGAGCTTTGATTTCTTTGTTGTTCATAAACCATTTGTAGTTCATTCCTTTTACAAAATGGCATCAGTGCTTCAAATGCCAACATTCCCTACTAATGTATTTGGTGACAGATGTGTCTGCCCTGTCGGCGGCATTCGTAATGTAGTGTGGACTGTGTTTGAGAGAGCGGATTCCTTTGAGTTAAGTTCAAGGCACAAATGGCTTCACAGCTTTGAGGGAACACACGGCACCTAATGTGAGCAATTAAAGAGAGGGACTTCAAAGCAGGTCACACTTCAGCAACTGGTCAGTGCCTCAGTCTCAATCGGCGGTATTTACACTACTAGTCTGGTGACAAAATTGGGTGAAAACAATTAACCTGTGAATTTATGCCACAAATACAAACCAATAAAATGCTTTTTCGCACATAAACTGGAGTAGATCTCTTGATTTTTTTTCTTTTCTTTTTGTTTTTTTGCTTTTTCGAGGGGGGGTGGTTAAGCACTTACAATGCTCATGCATCAAGGGGCATCACTTTGCATTTGAAACCTCCGCGCTATGTTTTTTTCCCCTTCTTTCCACTCTGTGATCGTTCTGCTTGGGATTTGCCATGATGGGCATGATAACGTGGAGAGCATGCGGCAGGCGCTGGGGAGGGAGAAGGCCCCAGTTCAGGAGCAGGGCAGCGGCATTCGCAGGACTGAATTGAATTAGTGACATTCGGAGGGGCGGCAGCGGCATCGGTTACCAGGGCCATCCTATCTCCCAAACAGAGTTAAAACAAGGTGAGGGCAACAGAAGGTCACGGACATGGCTTCCTCTGTAGAGTCCTAGAGGTAAAGACAAGACGCAGATACACAGACATTTCTTTAGGTGGGGGTGGTTTTAGCATATTTTGACACTGACAAAATAAAAATAAAAAAAATAAATAAATATAATTATTTGGGGTAAAACATTAAAGAGATAGATGAGCATGTTTCTGAGCTTCAACAGTGGGCTATAAAACAGTACTGTATATTACTGATCATAAAACATCTTTGCCACACACACCTGAAGAGAATGACTTAATAACTCAATGCAGAGCATATGTAGGTAAAGATTACATATAGCTGCATCTATACTGTGATACATGTTCCGGTATTTATATTCACAACCCTCTATGTTATTCAGCCACACACAAACCAGTGCTAATGGATATGCATGAACTGTGGAGGAGAGCAGGTACTCTTTCTCTCTCTCATTCTCTCGCTCTCTCTCTCCCTTTCTCTCTCTCTCACAGTATCTCTCTATCCCCTTCTCTCTCCCCTGTGTTTTTTTATCCTGCATACCCCTCTCTCATTCTCTCCAGCACTAGCTTAGGTGAATTACAATGTACCCGTGTCCTTGCGCTTGGCTAATTGAACTGTAAACTTGGGCAGAGATAGCATTCATTTCCTCTGGCTCCCAGAGGATGATTTATCTGAAGGAATGGCTCTTTGCATCAGCTAAAAGCACTCCGCTAAATCACACAGCTCTCCCTGAGCGATTTCATCACTTCATTAATTTAAGATATCATTACGGCCAGCGGTGACACAACTCTGAACAATGGTACATGCTTTAGATATTAATCGTCCCGCTGTAACAAAGACTCTTTGTTTCACACTGATTTACCTTTTGTTATCCTACTCGTTTGATTTACATTTTGTGGTTCTACCTGATTGATTTGGGTTTTGTGTGGTGGAGATAAGGAGCTGTCACATCTATGTCTATCTCTGGCATTTTATGTGAATGGGCCGCTCTCTGGATGGATGACTGTAACACTGCAGCTACAGTGTGTCACCGTGGTCTAAAAGCAGAACACTTTGCACACTAAGACACATTATTTTAGGTGATAGCAAGAGGTCAGTTAAATATTACACATCTGTACAAATAGCATTTGTAATATCTACATATTCATATTTGTTAGACATTATTAATCATGAATAATGCACAGATGCACGCATGCACACCCTCTGTGTGTGTGTGTGTGTGTGTGTGTGTGTGTGTGTGTGTGCGCGTGTGTGTGTAAATTTAGAGGACATATCATCTGTAGTATTTAGCATCTACATACAACAACTTATGGAAAACACACACACACACACACACGTATACACTTACACACACATACACAGATTAATCTTGACTATCTGAGAAGGTATTGCATAAAGACCATTTTGTGTCCAGGTATTGCATAAAGCCACTCTTTTGTGCTCAGACCTATGACAACACAAATACACATTTTAGCGTTTGTTCTGAAATCACTAGGGCTTGTGCTCCTGCCACAGGAGAGTTCACATTGCAGGGCAGTGTGTAAACATTTTAGAGATTGACCCTTGACCTCCGGGCGGCTGACTAGGGGGGCAGGCAGCAGCGACCAAAGACCACGTCTGCCTCGATTGGGCTGCATCACAGGTTCCAGACGAGCGCTTATTTGACAGCGCCACTGCAACCCGAGCTCCCTCCGCCAGGACTCTTACCTGCGTTTACAGCACAGTTAAACCTCACTCTTGTTGTCCTACCGATTTACTGCACCGTAATTGCACTTGAACTGCACATGGTTTTCATTTGCCAATCCAGCAAAGATAAAAGGAAAAAAGCATGAGGGCTTGCCAGTATAATGGGGGGCTAGGTGCGTATGTGTGTGTGTGTATGTGTGTGTGTGTGTGTGTGTATGTCTGGATGGGTATGTGTATGTGTGTGTTTTGCTTGTGGGAGCATGTGTTCATGTGTATATTAAGCATGTAAGGTTTTACCGACAAACCCAAACATCCTTTAGAGAGTAATCAGGTTTGAAGTAGAAACAGAGTGATGTCACCACTACTTAATATAAATGTTGGCCATGGTTGTTTTAATGGCAGCTTGGATCGCACTGTGGAATGCACTTTGTTCGGCCGGCCGAGATGAACAAGATATTCCCATTTAATTCACGGCTCCCCTTTCCAGCTCTCTGTACTCCAGAATGTATCGCTCCGGGAATGGAAACAAATATTTGTGAAATGACCCCTAGCCACACTTGTGAGCGACTGGAGTGGACCCATGGAGTCTTTTTTTTTTGGTCAGGGGCCAGAGCAGAGTGTGTCTGAACACAGAGCGGCATCGATACACAGCCGTTTTTTTTTTGTTTTTTGTTTTTTTGCTCTGGAGAAGTCCCGTATAAATCACCCAGCTGCTCGGACATGTTTATGAAAGTTACACGGATTAAGCCCCAGCTGTGTCGAAATAAATGCCGCCCCTCTCCCCAATATCACCCCCCCAACACACCACACTTTCCCTCAACAGCATCCCAAAACACATAGGGCACCATTTAAATAGAATACATGTCTCTCTCTCTCTCCTCTCTCTCTCTCTCTCTCGCCAGTATTCATGCACACATGCAGAAATCTCTGGAACCAGGCGGCACACAGAGCAGCATTTCTGCTTTAATTCAAATGAAAACAACAAGCTTTATTAAGCAATGCATAATAATCCATTCACATGGAAAAAGGCGGGTGGTGGTATTGGTTTGAGGGGGAAGGGATTCCTAGTTAAGGGGGTCATGGGGGTTGATGATGTGGCAGAAAAAAGAAGACTAAAACTGAAGAGTCGTCCTCACCCTATGACCCTGCTGGAAAATCCCTTATAAATCTTTCTCTTGTGGTTTTGGGCGATGCGCCACGCTGTAGTGCTTCACGCCAGGGTGTTGAGCCATCGCACCGCAACTCAGCCTCCTCCACGTGATCTAAAGTGTGCTAATGGCAGACAGGCATCTCTCCTCTCCTCTGCCTCTGCCCTGCCCTGCCCTCTGCCACTTGATGCTTGAGGGGTGAATGGGGGCCTGACAAACATGCTTTGGCACTCACAAAGCTGACAATGCATTGAATCTGTTGACAAGACCAGGAACAGATTCTCTTAATGGCTTTTTATTAGGGAGGGGGTTTTGCGGGCAGGTTCAGTGGGGAGCTGCAGAAAAGGGGAAGGCAAAAGGCCTCGGCTGCTCTCTTGACCAAAGCGCCACTTTTTTTTTTCTTTTCTTTTCTTTTTCTTTATTTTTTGTGAGGGGAACGCAAACAAAAGGCAGTTTGAGGAAAAGCTGGACTGTGTCTCCACGACTTCAGATTAGGTGGGGTGATAGGATTAAACCTTAATGACTTGGACGTTTGAAGACAAAGGGAGTTTTTGGCAAAGAGGCTTAGATATGGAAGAATTAACAGCACCCAACCATTGCCCTCTCCCTCTATGGCTTTCCCTCCCCTCTCCACTCTTTCTCTCTCTCTCTCATCCTTTTTCATCACAATCTCCTCACATTTTCTCTTTCTCTCGGGAGCAGGTAGAGGTCAATGAGGAGTCTAAAATGACCCATTAGGGAGATTAAGGCCAATTCAACAGCACTAGCAGCAGGTGAATCCACTGAATTCCTCAGTGGACCAAAGATTCCCTTGTATTTGCCTGCATCACAATCAATCACTTTGGTTACTGGATTCTGTGCATTAGCAATCATGAAGTCCTTTGGGTAAATCAGTAGCATTCTGAGATATCTATGCAGATCAAAATGTTGAGGTATAGTAGGAACACACGAGTTTCACGTGACACTAGCTTTTCATTCTGCTGAGATTGCCTTGAACCTAACCAGAGAGAAAATGAAAGCTGTCCCCTGGCTCTTTTGTTTGAGTTTGGCATCCGCATTTTGAAGAGGGGCGCATTCAGGACTACATCTCTCTCTCTCTCTCTCTCTCTTTCTTTCTCCTGAAAAGTTAGCATCTGCCGCTCATAAATCCAAATCCACTTTCGCGTGAGAGCGGCTCGAGCAGATCCCTAAGCCAAGCCCCTCTCACTTCTTGGCCTCATCATTTAGTATTTATTTCATCTCATCTGACTATGCCCAAGATTAGTTATTGATTAGCAGGGAAATAAATTATCCTAAAGTGAAAGCGCAACAACACAGTCATTATAGATCAGCTATTGACTGTGCCCAATGCATCATGCCGGCTTTCCAGACTGCGCCAGGGTCCGGGCAGGAAAATGCCGGAATAATGAGATGAGGGCTCACTTTATGACTTCTGTGTGCTCTGCTTGACCTTTTGCTGAATGCAAATAAATCATAAAAGCATTGATTTTCAAATCCACACACACACATCTCAATACTTTATGAGGCCCCTCTCGGAATGAAAATGCATGGCTGATATTTTGGTAATCTGCAAACTAATTCATTCGTCTGAGAGGAGTTCTCTGAAGCTCCCATTGTTTGTTTTCATGGAAGAGGTGACTCTAAACGGTCATGTTTGGAGAAAAGAAATTAGCAGAATCAATCTGGATTTGTTTGACAAACATTATTAAAGCCCTGTAATTATCTAATTGCAATCCTCTGATTCAAATAACAGATTTACTTAGAGGCGCACCATAGTAGTGTTGTGTTATCAATTAGCCCATGTCGCTCATGTAAACAGTGGCTGATGCCAAAGCTAAAAATGTCAAACACAGGAGTATGTCAGACATTCATGCATATAAACAAAGCCGTAATTAACCACTTATACAGTAAACACAGTATCGTAGCCAGAAACCAAAGCTTGAGGCTGATACAGTAACCCGTCAGCCTCCCCAACATACCCCAGGCCTTTTCAACATGCACCCAAATCTGCTATTTATACCACAACGGGAATAGTTAAATTAAACACTCCCAACAAGAGGAGCTGTGACTAAGCTATGGAACTATTCTGATATTGGGCATCCTCATCAAGTCCCCGAGCCAAGTCGACACAAATTGGAGCGCTCTACTTCTCTTGATCTAGCTGCGGATGGTGCTGCAGCTTCTTGTATATTTGTGTCTAATAAGGCTGCGGAGCGGCAGGGGCTGGGGTTACACTCCAGGGTTTTACTAGACGAGGTGGCGGAGAGCCTCGAGTGAGTTTACTAAAGTGTAAAATGCTTAAAACCAGCAGGGCAACACAATCCCTGGTGCTTAGCGTATAAATCACCATATATTCTGATTTGGGGTGGTATGGCTAAGCCCTTGTTATGAGCAAATACATCCACTGGCAGTGATTGTATCATGTTTTTTATCATGTTTTTTTTTTCTTTCTTTCTTTCTGTCAGGCTTCCATGAGACTTCCAAGAGAGCGGGCAAGAGGAGGGGATAGGGGAGAGAAAATTGAGAGAGAGAGAAAGAGAGAGAAAGAGAAGGGGGATCACAGGGAGGGATGAAGAGATCAGTGAAAAGAGACTACAACCCCACTTAAGCATTTCTTCAAAAAGTAACAGGGTATGTGCACTATTTTTATTTTTTATTCTTTGTATGTGTGTGTGTGTGTGTGTGTGTGTGTGTATTTGGAAGTAATGAATGGTATTTTTGTTGAGTCATTCTCCAAGTATAGTTCCTCGCCAACTATTAAACATAACTACCTCGTATCGGTTTTCATTTCAGGATGAATTATTTGTTGCTTTCAGTGGCATCCATTAACCAGATGGATTGGGCTGAGGAAACTAAAAAAAAAATCAGTTTCATATTTCTTTGAAACCCACAAACTTTTGGCGAACAGCAGAAAGAAAAAGAAGGAACTTGGCCTTAATTCCATCTAACGCTGAAGATTTCTGCATTTCGGCTTCCTTAAGCCCTGCTGGCCACAGTCCTCGAGGCCCATAAATTGGATATTAAGTGACGAAAGAAGAGAGGCTATGTGCTCTCTCCTCGTGCAGGCTTATTGCATCTCATATGCCGTCCACAGCGGGCGTGCCTGAGCCCATTCACATCTAATAAAGGCCACAATTATATTGGTCCTTAACTTTATGAAGCTCGACAGTCACACACCGGCAATGGGATTTGCCAGGCTTTTTTAAGGCCTGGGTCGTGACAATGCAGATATCGGAGTGGCATCTCTCGGACTCCAAAGCGCTCCCTCTGCCCCCGTTTGAATACAACATGCATCCAAATTATAGAGTGCCATTCTTTCCTCCCTGACAGTGTATCCAACTCAGGCGAAGGGCTCAGTAGCTTTAGAGCACCCAGATTTGTCTCCTTTTCACATACAAAGGGCTTCAGTGGGTGCCCCATTACACCCCCTCACCCAACACATACATAGTCACACACTACCAGCCCCAACACACACACACTCCCATCCCAGCCCCCTTGCCTCTGTAATCCTAAAAGAGGGCAACACCATCAGAGGGTGTGAAATTAAATACATTACAGCATTAGGGATTAAAGTGTTTTATAGGCAGTTGCTCATCCACATCAAACTTTTGGTTTTTAAACCCTAACATTTGATCTGGGTTAGGAACCAATGGCTGAGAAAGGGATTGGGCCAATTGCAGGTCCCACTAAGGGAGGGAGGCGGAGTAACGGGGAAGGAGAGAGGGGGGCAGAATAAGCCATGCAACAACCCCCCCCCCCACCCCACCCCCCACACACACCTCCAAAAAAAGGGAGAGAGTCCAAATGAGGGAGAGAAAGAGCGAAAGAGAGGGAGGGAAGGGAGAGAACTGTTGGGGTTGGATGGTATTTACAGCTGATCCTGTTGCTGGTGGGGAAAAGAGGCAAAACAGAGTCGAATCTTGCCCAGCGGGTCGACTGGCGGGTCCGTGTGGATGCCTGCCTCCCCAAGATGGGCCAGTGCCAGGTGGTAAGGCGTTTTGTTTACGACCCAAAGGTTCCTCTTACACAGGAGAGCCCCGGCATGGAAATGAATTTCTCCAAAACCGTAAATCACGTATAAAACCCAAATTAATTACCGTGATTAAAACTGTCCAGTAAATTCGGTGATGACAGCAGAGATGTTTTAAACATTTGCCGGACACAAGGGCACTTACTGTGTATCAAACCTCTATGTTAAAAAAAAATAGAATTAAATTAAAAAAACCGAGCCCAGAACTACATGAGATTCTGCTCTAGGAAGCCAAACAACCCTGGAGGATGATTGCTCGTCACAGTCCTTGCTAATTTAAAACATGGGTTTCAAATTATCACCTGTCAATAGATCTCTAGACTTTTGACATATGAACAACAGCAAAGGATAATGTAATTACTGGACCAAAAACGGTTTGTCACGGCTACTAAAAATTCAGCGAAACATTATATCCTGAACGCTGTCAGAAAGAAAGACCTGTTTAGACTCTCTATGTCAGACACCCACACCCTGGTGGGAGGGAGATGTCGTACTACTGGACTCAGCTGTGTAGGAGATTCTTCCAACAAGCTGCAGTGAACACCACCCAGTCTCTCTCTCCTCAAATGTTTTGCCATATACAGAGTTGAGACTTCCTGGATAGCATCAGTACATCTGTATGTAGTGGACACAGTGCTTTTTATCAGTTTTCACACAGTTGTTATTTAACTGTCAGTGAAGGAAATAGTACTGAATACTGTTACATTAAATATGTATATGGAATATGTGTTATATATATTGACACACATTCACTGAGATGCTATTCCATATGTTTGGGATGAGTTCCCATGCTCACAGTGGATTCTTCAGACTTTACAGTGCTTTTCTCACAAAGCCGTTTTCATGATTTTCTTTTTCATCTCGAGCGAAGCTGCCTTACAGTGGAAAGACTGACGGCAGCTCAGGTCCAGAAGGGTGGGGATGGAAATGGATAGTGAGACTCACCAGCTGGTGAGAGAGAGAGAGACAGAGAGAGGGAAGGAGAAAAAGAGAAGTTGGGGTGGGAAAAGAGAAAGTCTCTCAAAGACCAGGCAAACCTCTTTGGGCCCTGGCTCCAAACCACCATTCTCATTTGTTTTGTCTCTCAAAGTTGGAAAGATTTACTTCAGGCCACAAGCCACATCAAAACTTACGCTGCAATGTATATTTGGATTATTCATGTTTCTTGACTGTATAAATGGACATCAGATAAATGGGAGACTGACTGTATGTGAGTGTTGTGGGGAGAGAAGGCAAGAGTTAATGGGTGGGTCATCAATTTCAGAGGGTTATACATTTTTATCATATCTATTAATAATGACATATGTTACGGTAAAAAGATGAATGGATTTTACAATCAATAGAGGGAAGTAAAGAACAAAAAGCATGTTCAAAAATCATCTCTCTTGCTCTGTGTGTTTCATTCAAAAAGTCATGAATTCAGATAGTTAAATGTGTGTGTGTGTGTGTGTGTGTGTGTGTGTGTGTGTGTGTGTGTGTGTGTGTGTGTGTGTGTATGCAGGTGTGTAAAAGGGGGATCATGTGTATACAAGGAGTTTTGGATATTCCCCAGTCAGAGGGGTATGGATACCTACAGTGGTCATCATTCTGCTGCTCGAGACATAAGAGAGCAGACAGAGAGAGAGAGAGAGGCAGAGAGGAAAAAAGTGAAGGAGAGAGGGAGCAAGATTGGTAGAACGCTGGACTAGGCTGGACCTCAGCCCAACAGCTCTGTGGCTCAGTCTCAACACGAAGGAGCTGATGGCTCCTCCAGGAATCCTTGTCGTGTGAACTTGTGAACCTACACCACTCTACACTGTCTCTGCCAGCTACCGCCGGCCTCTCAGATCGCTCCCAGCTCCCATCAGCCAGGCTGATAGCTTTGGAGATTGGACTCCATCTCCCTGAGTTTCTCCCCTCAAACAGACTATAGGCAGGTATCAGTTAAGTACAAGAGATATCTGAAGTTGCTGGACAGGTTACTTTTAAAAAAAAAAAATTCTAACAGGCTAGTTTTGGAAAGAAAAACCTAAGGCTAGTGCAGTAGTCTCTGTGGGGATTGGGGAAGAAGAATGTCAACAACATGAATCCCAGAGGAGCTGTCCTTCTACCCAACTGAATGGCTTTAATGCTTGCAGATTCTATGGATCGTGTGTGTGTGTGTGTGTGTGTGTGTGTGTGTGTGTGTGTGTGTGTGTGTGAGAGAGAGAGAGAGAGACATGTGTTTATGCATATTTCTAAGTACCTCGCGTGGTGTTCTAATGCACAGGGTTGTGCACAACCAAAGGCTATGCACCAATCAGTGACACAAAATAATGACATCACATTCAGACTGGCAATGACAAAAAAACACAAATCAACCAGAGGAATGAAATAGATAAATAAAAGAGCAACAATATGAAGAGGCGCTCAGATCTTGGCAATGGCTTCTGGCAAAATCCAAATGAGTCTGTCTAATATGAGGGCCTTGGTGTGCTCCAACCAGAACATTCCCCTTCACTTTGCCTTTCTTCCTCTTCAAATTGAGGGATTATGGGGAGGAAGTGCTTTGATTAAACACAATGGGCATCTATCCTCTGTTGATTTGAGGGATTCGGGAGGCAAATCCCTGACAAAACCTGATACAGAGACAGCGAGTAGTGGATGAAGGATGACCGGGACTTCGGGGTTGGGGGGGGTTGGTATTGAACGGGAGGTGGGATTGAGGTGGGGGGTTGGATTGAGTTGGAGGTGGTGGGATGCTTCTTTTAGATGCGGTTGCTCCTTTTAAGCAGTGGCTGCTGTACTTACAGAACCCCCTCACATCCCTTCTTCCCTGGCCGCTCTCTCTCAGATCCTTTGAGCAGCAGGAGGAATCTTTTCCAGCCTTCCTGTGTGCACAAACCCAAACCGCACTGGGCCAAGAGAGCGAAATTTTGGTCAACTCCCCAGATACATGTAAAATCTCAGCCTGATTTCATCATGAAGGAATCTAATGAGAGTTGTGCAGACCTCATTCTGTGGACACGGAATTCTGATTGGGAAATTGCAGTGCTTTTGATTATTTAATCAGATTGGCTCAACGTAAATAACCAGAGGGTCAACAGACAGATCGACCGCGATATACAGACTGCAACAAATAAACCTTACTGTAAGGCACTGCCAGAGAAGAAGTGTTTAGGAATTTAATTCACTCTCCACAGGGGGATAGAAGGGAGCGTGGTAAAGTGAGCTATTTTACAACGGCAAAACTGCCAAACACCCAAATCTTTCCAAAAGAGAAGGGAAAAAAAATGAGCGTTTTATTTTATAATTCGAGCTGACACAGTTCAAACATGTTTGTGTTGATTTGCGTGCAAACAGTTTACACTGATTCGTGAGTTAGCTCCGTGCACATCTGATTTTGCCTGATTTGTAATTTGTTTACATTACTTACCATCAATTTCTTGGAGGCCGCAAAAGGAAAAAAAGCTCATAGCCAGACCAAGAAACCTCTCTCTCTGTCCCTCCCTCCCTCTCCTAAAGCTCTCAAGACTAAGGTAAATATAAAGGATAAAGCCCAATTATTTCATTCCTCTTACCTCATGTCCTCATTAAACGTCTTTGAGCAAGCGCTTTTTTTGTTTTGTTTTGTTTTGTTTTGTTTTTTTCGCAAGCTTGGGTTACCAACTTTTCAAATAGAGTCCTGCGCCCAGCCTTGTCAAGCCCTCTTATCCAAAATGAATCATGAGGTCTTGTAAACAGTGCTGTGATCTGGTTTCTGAAGGGAGTTGAGCTGTTAAAAAAAAAAAAAATCTAAAAGGAAAAAAAGGAAAAGTCTGTGGGATTTGCACTGGATTTACACATATACAGTTTCAGTTAAGTTCCCCAAGGTCAGGCCTCGAAGACCTTCACCCGTCAATGCCTTAAACAACCCGTTTACCACCCAGACTGTGAGTAGGCCTTGCCTCATGCACTGGGCCAGGAGTTTGTGTGTGTGTGTGTGTGTGTGTGTGTGTGTGTGTGTGTGTGTGTGTGTGTGTGTGTTTGGGATAGGGGGTGAGTTGAGGAGTTGAGGGTTAGTTGGAGTGTAACTGTGGGGTTGTGTGGGGAGGGGGGTAGTGTAGGCATAAGGGTCGTTTGGACGGGCCACACATCAAATGCAGGCTCTAATTTAAATTCTTCTGTGCGGTCAGAGGGATTTGATTTAATGAGCTGAGAAGCGTTGTTGGACAGCTGACTCCGGCTTCAGGGACTGACGGAGACCTAAAGGCCAGACAACACCCGCCACAAGAACAGCAGGCTGGGGGGGAGTTCAAACACCAACAAGGACACGGCAGACAAAGAGACTGGTGTAAGGTGTATGCCTCAAAACTTATGTTTGTCTGGAAGTATATGCGTGTGTGTGTGTGTGTGTGTGTGTGTGTGTGTGTGTGTGTGTGTGTGTGTGTGTGTGTATGTTTATCAAAATAATAATCTGTGCCATTACATTCCAGGAAGAGCTCCTGCTCATAGCCAGAATATAGATCATTTGTTACTCAAAATCTGAGTGTCCCAAGGCTTTGCCCACAATCATCTCTTAATAAAGGATAGTCCACCACTACTCATCTGCTAGCCCATTACTAGACTACTGTTAGCCATTCCATTTCCCCTTACACAGTGTATGTGTGTGTGTGTGTGTGTGTGTGTGTGTGTGTGTGTGTGTGTGTGTGTGTGTGTGTAAAGAGGAGGTAGGCCAGGATTTTTACTGGTGAGGTGAGCACAAAGAACCTCTTCTGCTCTGGCGTATCCCTCCGCCTTGCCAGGGCACTTTGGCAGGCGTGACACATCCCTGGGGCCGAGGGTCGAAGCCTGCCCAGTCTCGCCCGCCTTTGCCCACTGCCAGCTCCAGCCCTCACACACTCAAACACAACTCAAACACACACACAGACACACACACCATCATGACCAGCATTGGTGTGCAGTGCCCTAACATTCAAACGAACGTCTCCGGCACCGTCACCTCCCAAAGCTCCTTGTCCAACTCCCTCTGATTCTAAAAAACCTGCTTCCTGAGTTTGACACCACTAAGCCGCCCTTTGGCAAGAGTAACCCCCCACCCCCACCCCCCCTCCATTTCTCTCTCACCCTCTCTCTCGGTTGTTCTTCTTTACTCCATTCACGTCATCTCTCTCCAGGATATGATCCACCAGATCTCAACTGTTTGGCAACAGACAAAACCCAGCAACAGAATGGGAGCGGAGGTGTGTGTGTGTGTGTGTGTGTGTGTGTGTGTGTGTGTGTGTGTGTGTGTGTGTGTGTGTGTGTGTGTGTGTCTTTGTCTGTGTCTGTGTCTGTGTCTGCGTATGCTGGGGACATTTGGGGTGAAATTAAAAGACTTGGGATAAAGTTAAAAGGCTTTTTTGACAAAACCTTCCACTGGCCATCTCTTTGAATTTCCTTCTTCTTTTTGATTTTTTAAATGTGCTTTTAGTTGTGGCCTTCCACAAAGTACTGCAAAGGAAACCGTGCCTACAGTACAAGAACCACACACACACACACGGATGCAGGTTACCAACATGCCCTGATCAGAGCGGTCCAAAATAACTTCATTGCCACCTTCAAACAAACGAAAAAAATACAGATCCAAAATCCCCAGTGTTCGGTTGAGTTTGATCTCATTTAAAAAAAAAAAAAGAAAGAAAGACAGAAAAACACACTAGAGGGTTTTCTTGCGTGTGTGAGACTGAGGGCTCGAGCATGTCGGTTGGCATCCCTTCCTAAAATGACACTGGTGCTAATCCCCTTCCTGCAGGGTGCAAAACATACACAAGGGTTCCATTATGGGCCATTCATTAAGGAAGGTAGCTGCAGATTCTCGGGAGGGGATTATGGGCCGGGGCCCCAAAAAGCGATCTGCTCCTCTTCCTCACCCAACCAGTTGTGACAACACACCATCAGAGGACCATAGAGGGGAGAGGAAAGTAACTGAGATGGAAAAAAAAAGTTCTTGACACTGATTTCTGACCAAACATGTGCCAATTTTGTCTGTTGTTACGGTCTTGTAATGGACCCTGCTGACAGTCTGGGTAATAACGCATTACATTCACTCATGTAGTGTACTTAGGGTTTTTTTTTTATAAAAAATTGCACTTGTGCTGTAAGGAAGTTTCACATTGATTTTATTTCTTACACATTGATTGTAAGTATAAACTGTGAGAGAAGAGAGTTTCACACAGAGCATAACCTAAAGACAACAGTCTTTATAATGCATTCACTTACTGACACTGAGTCAGTTTTTCATTGAGAAAAGCTACTAGGCTAATAAGTCTGATCTTTCAGCATCTGTCGATAAATTGCTACATGTTTTTTGACTTTTGTTTTTAAGTTGTGCATTGTGCAACATTTTATTCTCTCATTTCTTGACTACTGGTGTTTACGCACCTGCTTAGAAAGATCTTATCTGAGTGCAACAATATTTTGCTACTGGTAAGCAAAGCTAACAGAAAACTCCAAGACTAAACTAGCGTCACCAAAGATATCAAAGGCTATGTAATACCAGTAGTCATCAATAAGCTAGAAAGCTAACACTATCAAGCATTTAAGTCAGTTTGTCAATTAACTACTTTTAACATACCTTTAAATCCAAACGTAAACATCGATTCTCTTTGTTTGAGGTTTATCTTATCATATGTTTTATCCTTTAAAGTAGGCTTACACCTCCATCAAATTCACCACTCTGCACAATATTTAAGAAAGGCTTATACCTTCATCTCAAATACACCACTCTACACAACATTAAACAGACATCCCTGGAACTAGCTGAGCTGGCTCTCATCACCTCCACTACTTCCCAAAGAGATTCCACTTTTACTTTATGACATGAATGATGGACAGAGTGCAAAAAGTCATAAGTCTAACAAACGCACCATGGCAATAGTTAACTTTGCTTGTTATTTGTTAATAATGTTATTTGTCAAAAAGATGGTTATTTTTTGAAATGTCATGTCTTAAATAGTAGTAATTAATCACAAGCCAAGCAAAGTAAGTTCACTTCTATCCTTAGACTGGCTGTCTAACCATGGTATCAAAATAAACTAGATTGCCTTAATGGTTTGTATTGGAAGTGTGTTGGCTTATTCTGCATCTGCGCTTAAAGTAAACAAAAAGAAGAAGAATGGCAACAGCTTTACCCACCTTTGTGAAAAATTGAAAAATCTTAATTGAACTTTTTATCATCAGAAGTTATGGTTGTTGAGTTCAGCAGAAAGTTCAGCAGAAAGTTCAGCAGAAAGTTCAGCGTGGCCGGCATTTGGGGGCGAATCAGGAACCGTCTTTGGGAGCATTTTTTTGCACAGTATGTTTGTTCACTATTGCTGATTATTTTTCTACGGTATTGTATCGTTGCCCTTTCATTCTGTGCATGTGACTACAAGACAAGTTTTCCTTTAGGATAATGAAGAAACCAAACTAACCTGAAATGAGAAGGACAGTCAGAGTAAAGGAGAACTGGCAGCTGGGTCACTGCCATGTTGGGGATTACTTAGAGGTAAGACTGGGGTGCAGGAGGGTGGGGGTGAGCAGAGGAGAGACATGGCCGGGGAAAGGGGGGATTTTGGCACGGTGTCCATGTTGGATACTGGTGTTGGTGAGGGGACGTCTCTATTGGGGGGGCAGCTCTCCTCTGCCACTCTGTGCACCTGCTGAACAGCTTTCTGGCAACGGAGGCCCAGATTCCTCCGCGATTACCAATGAAACAAGGAGCTGCAGCGTGACATCAGGGTACAATTTAACATCGAAATTAGAGTCAGATGAAAAAGGGGGTGGGGGCAGACTCCCTCCCTCCCTTTCTTCCCTCCCTCTCTCTCTGTCTCTCTCTCCCTGACTCTCTCTCTTTCTCTCACTCTATATAGTCCTCTTCCTCTGGGTCTCTCTTGTTTGCTCTCTCTTTCTCTCTCTCCATTGAAGTAAGGGGGGAGATCTCTGAAATGGAACATGATTTCAAGTGGAAGTGCCTTGGATATTTAAACTGATGACTCACTTTGATGGTTTGATGGTATATCAGCGGAATGCCTTAGTTTACTTCCAGGGGGAAAATAAAGAAAATCATCTCTACAGCTCAGAAATGTGATACTCCTCTGAGATTAAAAGTCACTCTTCCCATTCTGTGAGATCAGCGACGGTAGATAAGGCGGCCTCAGAGTCCGAGAAGGACTTCTGTGATTTGATGTTACACTATAATACATTCCAGACTAATTCCACTGCCCCATTGATGAATCTAGTGCACCACACGCATATTGTGGATATTCTCTGTCATAACAAAGGATTCGTTTGATAGGTTGCATCTGCTCACATCATCCCCTCAAAAGCTATATCTTCATCCCTGATCCACTTTCTCAATCCAGTAGGCGAATTACCAATGCATTCCATCTGTCCAGTCCAGGGATACAGATCAGACTTACTGAAGAATTCTATAGTATCATGCATTCTCAATATTTTACAGTGTTTATAACCTACTTTATGGACTTCTTTAGTAGACCAGCATACAACAAAGTCACTAGCATTCAACATAGCAATAGATATCATGGATATCATGATTAGCAAATGGCCACAGCAGTCTTCACGGTGGTCCTCATCACTGGATGCACACACAGTGGGGAAGTGTTGTATGACACCATTGCACCCCTGAGGATAGAGTGAGGAGGGCTCAAAGTCCCCCCTCCCAGCTTTTACACACCCACACCCAGCCACACCTCTGCCCCAATGCCTCGACACCATCTTAGCTCCCTCTTGTGGTAATTTAAACTTAATGAACTAGTTGAGTCTTGTTTTGGACACTTTTAGGATGATTTTTGTTTGTTTGCTTGTTTGTTTTAACCAGTAACTAGTCCTGAAAGTATCTAAACATCTGAAAGTATGTGAACAATAATCTGAACCTTGCTCTCGCAGATATTGTTGTAAGATCAATGGTTTCTGTAATCCAGGTATGAGATATTTCAGCATACATAGTGGTATTAAAATGGTTGATAATCGTGTTAAGTACATTAAGTGTTATACAGGACAAGGGCGGTGGCAGAGAGCAGATAATGCTCTAGCTCTGACACGACAATGGCTGTGCTAAACCCAAACTGTTAGTGCATAGGCACTGGCTCAAGGTGTGCGATTTTAGAGTAATCCCCAAACCACACACACACACACACACACACACATACATATCACTTATCGTCCAGAAATGCATCTCCGCAAAACCCCAATGACATCTGACCAGCAGTTCAAACAAACAAGAGGAAGCTTTGAGATGCTCCTGTCAGCCTGCATTTCCACGGAGAAGCTTTTAACCTCATTCCATCTAAGAAACACACACAGCTATGGTCAGCTCTGGAGGTGTGTGTGTGTGTGTGTGTGTGTGTGTGTGGTGTGTGTGTCTGTGTGTGTGTGTCGGCCTCAGGGAGCAGTCACCTACCAGTAAGCATCTCACACTTCCTTGTTTTTTTTGTCCAGGTCAATCTTCAGTCTTCTGCAGGTCATTGTCGCTAGTTGGTGGGGAACCCCAAAGCAAATATGCAGATCAAAAATGCCATGGGTTCTTAGACTAACATGTTGCCAGCATGTGGCAAGTGGATACAGCAGGCCTAGACTACAAGTGAGCCAGTCCTAAATGATATTTTTAGGACAGTTTAGGACAGTGTTTTCACCTGATTAACAACAGGTAGTGACATCACCAAAGTTCCACCTTCAATTACTTGCTAGATACATTTGCCCAAGTTTCAGCATGCATTGTTTTAAGTCAGTCTATCAGCCGTGTGACCTAAGGCATCCTAAAAATACATACATAATGCTTGCATGCATACATACATACATACATACATACATACATACAAGCAGAGAGATCCACACAAATACCCTGAGGAAAAACTATATTTTCTTCCTCAATAGAGGAAGCCAGTAAGAGATACACTACTGGTGTGAGTCAGACACGTGGCTTTCCAATGAAGTCTTTCAAAAAAATGTATTCACAGCAGCATTGCATTAGACATAATGTTGAACATCTTTAATTAATATATGAACAAGACTAAACGCGTTGGAGAGACCTCGTCGCTCATTATCAAATTCCACCGGTATTTTACGTTGATATATTTTTCATCTTGGCCGTGCTCTCGACAGACGAGGTAAAGTATGAGGTTATTGACTGGTCAGCATCCATAATGCAACAAATACTTCTGAGGCTTTTCTCACCACTCATGCTGCTCACAGATGATGGGAGGGCTCTGCACACACACACACACATACACACACACACACACACACACACAGACACGTACACTGACCGCCTGGCTTCTTTCAGAAGGACCCTGGCTTGGAGCATGGCAAGAGCATGAGAGGGGAGAGGTGCTGTGGTATTTCCCCGCCTGCCCGTCATGGCAAACAGCAGCTCGTTGTAAAACAAACTGCTCAGGTGGCCCTCTTTGTTCCCCCGGCTTGTTCCATGTCAATCACTTTGATTGACAGGCATATGTCAGTGGCAGAGAATGTCACACAGAGGCAAGAAAGACCACAGGAGCGAGAGAGAGAGACAGAGAGAGAGATAGAAAGAGAGAGTGAGAAAGCGGGGGTTGCTTTGAGTCCTGTGAAAAGCCATGGCCCATTTTAATATTTTATCTAGCCTGAGAGAAAGGACTCGTATGCTCCCATAGTTTAAATTCTAATCTTGTTATGGCAGAGGTGCATGTAGTCTGGAGAAGGCATGCGGAGAGGCCCCCCACCCCAGTGTACCACCCTCGCTTCCTAATTCCCTCCTGTTCTCTGTGGCCAGGCCCAAACAAACGATTATAAATTCCATTATTCCTCCATTATGCATATATGTTTTGGTTGGAGCACCTTTCCTGGGGAGCATCTTCCGATAAATGACCCAGCCATACCTCATCAAAGCCCAATCCTCCAGACCCCTGCCACAGCTGTGGCCTTTGAGGCCTGGCCAAATTGCTCATCATTAAGCGATAATTCAACTGATCTTCTTTTTTTTCTTTCCCTCTCTTTCTCTCTCTCTCTCTCTCTCTCTCTATCCCTTCCTCACTTTGTCTTTGTCTGTTTCCTCGGCTAATGCAAAGATCTCATAAAAGGGATCGCTGTTCTTATTTTATATTTATTTATCTCGTTGCCCTCAAACACCCTGCCAGCACTCTCTCTGCTCATCTTCTTTTTCTGAGTCGGGGTGACTTTAACATGCAAGACGCTTCAAGCTCTTCATCCCCTGGAAAGGATGATATGCTCGCTGTGTTGTGATTTCCCTCACAGACTTGAGATAAACACTCACAGAATAAGCACACTGGTCGAATCGATGTGCCATATTTAAGCTTTGGATCATGGCAGAGTTATTTTTGGCCACCTCAACCTCTGTTTTTGCACGTTTAATAGTCCACATAGTTAAATGTGATCTCATTTTTCTTTTTCCTACAACGCTACCTCATCCGGACTTCCTTTACCGTAAATCTATGGGGTCAGCTCGTAATCGCGATTGGTTCATAATTCACGGGAGCTTGTTGTTCTGTTTGCACTCCAGGGTTTTGGTCAATCGTTCTGGACATAAACACTTTGGAGAAAGACTGGAGGCCTGCTGTCTTCCGACGTCTTTGTCTTGGCAGTAACTTCCCTTCTCTACTCCCAGGCCAAAGAACTCACAAATTTTAACCTATTGTGTTTGGTATTACAGCCCACAGAGAACAAAGCCTCCATTGCCTTTGCCGCTTCCTTTTGGTTGTTGTTGTAGCTAAATAGCAGCTAATGCATTTAATAGTGTAATTGAATTCAAATTATGGACGGGTACTTCATGTCAAATCCAATTCCTAAATTGAAATATTTTGCTTCCTATTATTCTGTGAATCCATTGGAACATTGTGCGGTGGCACGCCAAGAAAATGTTCAGTGTAGCATTCCACTCCAAGCTCCCACCGCATGGCCGTGCCAAGACAGACGATCGCTGACAGAGACAGCTTTTGGAGTAACAATGTCCAACGTGAGCTTACAAATGAGGGATTGTAGTTCCCTGACAGTGAGCATCCACACATAAAGGCTCAACAATTAATCCATGTGTTGCTCCTCTAACGGGGAGCAAGGCCTTTTGTGTCCCAGAGGATGGACGCGTGAGTGTGTGTGTGAATGTGTGTGTGCATAGGAGAGCCTGTGCATGTGCATATGTGTGTGTGTATGTGTGTGTGTGTGTGTTTACGTATAGCTAGTTCAGTTATTTCAGTCTTCACATTTTGTGTATTTTTCTTTCACTCTGTGTTTTCTTTGATAAAGTATATGTTGTTATGAGCTCTGGCACAAAGCAATATGCCGGCCTGGAGAATTATGCATCATTGAAAAGGAATTTATATCAAGGATCCAATCTCAAGACATAATCAAGCACTTCTACACATAAACCCACACACACACATACACACACACACACACACACTGCCGTTATGGGAATGAGAACCACATTTTACCTGGTATTCATGTAGGTTTTCTAAGTAAAACAAGAATTATCTGGCAAAGTTGTGCACAGTAGTCTGGTGTCCATGACAACTGCGTTGTTCAGCCAGTTGTTTCTGTCATCACAGTACTGCAACAGCCCATTGAAATAAAACCAGGAGGATGTCCAACTCACAACTGTTCATGGCAAGGGAAACATTCTCATTTGTATTGCAATCTACTTCAATGCAGAAACAAAACCGCCCAGAACCACACACACACATACTAAATGTACACATGCACTCAGCAGTGCAAAAACAAATTCATTTTTTTATCTACATGATACACACACACATATACATGCACATAGATTCTTTCACATTTAAATGCTCTCATTAGGCTTTTCTACCTGTTCACATGGGGACACACACACACACACACACGCACACACAGAGAGAGAGAGAGTCCAGGGTTCATTCAGCATTAATTACCCTGTGTCATTCGCTGTCCATCTAGGGGCAGTGTGGAGAAATGTCACCCCTGAAATTAGCCCCAGAGCTGGGCAATTTTCGCACTAAATTGCTAAATAAGTATCGGCCCATAATAGGTAGCAATCTGGGGTAATATGATGAGATCATTTAGAAAAAAAAGAGAGAGAGAGAGAGAGAGAGAAAGGGAGAAAGTCTGAGGGGGCTGATCAAAAGCTGGCATTATCCAAGCCGATGTGCTGCCCTGCTGAACATGTGGACACAGCTGTAGTGTCATGTGACACTAGCGGCGGGAGCAGGTGCCAGCTGGCAATGGCACAAAGGGGTTTGGCAAAGAGGGGGGTTTGGGGGGGGTGTAAAGGGGGTGGTGGTGGTGGGCAACAGGGTAAGAGTGTGTGTTGTGGGGAGGCGCAGGCAGGGGGGGGGGGGGGGGGGGGTGCACACAAGCGAGCGAGGCTCGAACAATTACTGTTATTCATAACAGAGTCCAGCGCACGCCTCCTCAAAGCACACAGAGCCGGATTCATGGAACAACTCTGCATTTAGATGGACCCAAGCTGGAGAAACGCTCTTAATCACCTGTCAGTCCGCCGCTGCCGTAAATATATATCCGCACAGCCCTTCATTGTGTAAATGATATCCCTGCTGCTGCCACCACCACCACCACCACTATCACCATTGCCACGCTGGTGTCTGCATACAGCCTAACACTTATCTGCTTCACTTGCCATCATCGTTAACGTTCACAGCTAATTAAGGAGAAAGTTTGCTAAATGAGAGAAAAAACAACAGTGTTGCTGAAGAGGCAGTGTCTCGAGATGTCTTGAAAAGTTTGAGTCGTTGTTGTTTACTCTGACACTCAGTTGCCAGTTATTAATAGCTGCATGGGCCTCTTGTTATATGTGATTTCACCGATTTTGCTAACATCATCTAGAAATGTTGACAGTTGAATAGAACCTGTAGTCGCATTTTGAAACAAATATGCACATCTCGGCCTTTATGAGATAAATGTTTAGCACATGTGTATGGTCATCACTGTGTGTGTGAGCCAATATGTCTGCTCCCATGCAAAAAAAATGGTCTGGCTGCGTCTTGGCATCACCTATTTTTCTAATGTTGTCTATTTGAGTTCATCCCCTGTTGCTCCATTAGAGGAAGACACCCATAAATCCACTTTTCCAAGCATGTTATGACAACCACTGTTGTTGTGCGTGTGTGTGTTTGTGTGTGTGTGTGTGTGTGTGTGTGTGTGAGAGGGAGAAAGTGGTTATGTTGTGTGACTTCAGTGGGTGAAGTAAGAACCAAGAGCAAAGAGGGACAGCGGTATGAAATAATGAAAAAGAAAGAATACCCATCCAATGACGCTGCTGAGGCAACGACAAAAACTCCTCTCATATGCATCCAATTTCTCTCTGAAACACATAACAAACTCCCATGCTGTGGCTTCAAATGAGCCCCCCACTCACAACCCCCCCCAGCCATGATCCTTCCCTCACTTCACCACAACAAAGGGGAGAGACCCTGCTCAGATTTTCCACGTCCATTAGGAAAAACACGCCTCGGACAGCTCAGGGCTCTCGGCTGGGCCCCCGCGGAATCATTTCCATGGCGAGGATGGTGCGGGCCGAATGTGTTGATGGTGGCAGACGGTGCGAAAGGGATTCTGGGATATGTGTCAAATTAGCTATGGCGTTTGGGGGCTTTCGTACCTTTATCTCTGGACACTCGCTCACGACCACCATCCCCCACCCTACCCACACACACACACACACACACACACATACACACACACACCACCACCACCCCTGTCCTGCCCTGTCTCTGCCAGGACACGAGTGCTTTGATTTCCCTCCCTGTGAAAAAAAAAAAAGGACGTGGACGAAGGCGGACAGTTCCAGCACAGCTGTTCCCTTGTGTGAAACATTATGATATGCCACTGCACGTGAAACACCCTGACAAGGGCAGAGAGGAGCCAGAGAGAGGGGGGGCAGTAATAGGAGAGGAAAGAGAGAGAGAGAGTGAGGAAGAAGGAGAGACCAATACTCAGAACTGTCATTCACTCCTGTGTTCAAAAATCTTTTAGCAACACTTTCTATGAACCCATCATTCATAAATCATTATAAGTGCATTCATAAACCCCTATAACTAATGACAGTCATACTCATAACTGCTTATTCATTCTCATGACCGTTCTCATAAGGCATTATAATATTTTCATATAAGCCTTCACAACTTGAAGTGTCACAAAGCATTATAAGCTTCGGTGGCTTTTTGATAATAGGGAAACATTCCACTTTACTTATTGTCTGTAATGGAGCCATATTGATTTTCATGAGTGATTATGTGTTTGTCTCACTCTACCTAGAGTATGCATTAAGCACTTGTAACTCTTCATTACTGGGCATGAGGAAACTGCCATATAAAAGGACAGTTAACAAATTGAAGCTTTATAATGCTTTGTGACACTTCAAGTTGTAAAGGCTTATATGACAGACTACATTGGAAAAAGAGTTGATGTCAAGACCCAGCCAGAGCACTTTTTTTTGCACGGAAGCAGACATATTGGCTCACGCACAATGCCTGTAGAAGTAACACAACATGAGAATGACATCTAATCAGTGTTGTCCATTTTCAGCACACTACATACTAAAGCCTCTACTACACGCACAAAGCCATTATACTGCCCTGCACATAGGAAGTAATTACAGTTTCTGTTTCAGCAAGGTAAAGAAAGTTACTTAGGGCAAGTACTTAATGATACCCTATGCCATTCTAAGTCTAAAGGATACGAAAAACCAAAGTCCAAAGCAGGCATATTTGGGTTTTGCTTAAATGTAAGGATGTCTACACCCATTGTTACTTGTCAAAATGAAAGGCTGCATGTACGTTTCTGTGTCCATGTGTGTCTAATGCACGCAAGTGGATGCATCTCTTTGTGTCTGTAAGCATATGTATGTGCAAGAATAACTGAGCATAATCAATCACACACTGTGATCCTAGGAGAGCCGAGTTGCTTTTGGATGCAATACAGTCCATCCCTCAGGGAGAGATTAGCAAAAATCGCTCTCCTCTCTCCTTACCGTCCTCTCACTCTCTCCCTCTCTCTCCTCTTCTCCCACATACACACACACAGCGCTCACAGAGTCACACACACTTCAGCCATCATCATCTTTTTTTTTTTTTTTTTTGCTTCACCGCGTGAAGGCTAACGAGCCAGCATCGCCATACATGAGTGAGATTTTTCATTATTGCTTCACACAGATGGCCATTAGTTAGAGGCTGTCGTGGCCACACACAACCCATCCCCATTCCCCCAGTCCACATTTCCCCAACGCTGCCCGCAGAAATGACTCCTGCACTTCATCCTGCCAGAGGACAAGACACAGCATGAAACTCCAGGGGGCCTAAGACTCTAAGGAGGACACTTACCCATTATCTTAAGAGTGAAGAATTAGCAAAATGTGTGTGTGTGTGTGTGTGTGTCTGTTTCACTTATCAATGTCACACTTGGGGAATTCTCAGTGTTTCTGGAGACACCAGTGAATTGCACATAAGCCTTGCTCCGGGGACTAAATAATTTAGCGGAGCGCTCTTGACAAGTGTGCAATTAATGCTGATTGAGCCCCTTTGTCATAATATTAGAGAGTCTGACAGGGACGCCGTCTGGGTCTGTCTGTCCAACCTCACAGCCTCCACCAGCACACAACAAGGGCCAGCACCAGAATTAATTAAAGAAAACAAACACAACTGCACGTGTCAAGTGTGTGTTTCCGTTTGGTTGTTTGTTTGCATTCGTGCCTTTTGTGTGTGTGTGTATGTGTGTGTTTGTGTGTGTGTGTGTGTGTGTGTGTGTGTGTGTGCGCATACATGTGCATGCCCATGTGTGTGTATTTGTGAAACCAGACCATGAAGAGAAAAAGACATCCCAGAGGTCCACTTTAATGATGCAAACAGCCCACACAGCTCCCTCTCCAGCTGTGTACTCTGTTCTCCACTCTCTCCGGCCCAAGCGGCCAAGATAGCATGGAGCTCTTATTAGTTTATGACTGTAAAATCCCAGAGCCTAATGCAGCACCATCCACCACACCATGGCAGAGATTAGGCAGTTCATGGTTCAGGCAGCGTGTGTTTACACAGCTTTCTTCAGAGAGTCAAACTGTACATGAGTGCTTTGCTTAAAATTTAAATGAATCCTATGAGTTTAAAGTGATGTGGCAGGAAGTTTATTATTAAAAGAGATTTTTATTGAACTTCTCCTTTGTGTGTGTGTGTGTGTGTGTGCGTATGTGTGTGTGTGTATGTGTGAGTGTGTGTGCGTGTGTGTGTGTGTGTGCGTGCGTGCATGGCGTGTGTGTGTGTGTATGTGTGCGTGCATGTGTGTGTGTGTATGTGTGCATGCGTGTGTGTGTGTGTGTGTGTGTCATGTGTGTCAGTAGGGGAAGTTTAACACCAGAGCTCTTTATTAAAAAGGGTAGCATGCTAAACAGCAGGCGCTTGTCGGTGGACTCGGTAAAGCGTGTGTGTGCATGTGTTATTGCGTGTGTGTGTGTGTGTGTGTGTGTGTGTGTGTGTATGTGAGGTCCTGCTCCCAGGCAGCAGCAGCTGAGGCAGGCGCTCACAGGAGCTGGAGGTGTGGGTCAGGCCTCTGGTTTTGGTCATCATTTATTCAGCAAGCTCATTCTTTGATAATGTGTTTATGGGCAGAGAAGCAGACTCCCCCGCTGAGGTCAGGACAAGGGAAATGTGTATGTGTGTGTGTGTGTGTGTGTGTGTGTGTGTGTGTGTGCTACTTGCCTCCCCATTACCGTCCACCCCCACCTACCCCACCTCATGCTCCCACGACCACGACTTTAAATTACAAAGGCAAAAGGAGTGGAGGTAGGAAAAAAACAAGCTTCAAAATCTGAAATCAACATTAAAATTGTTTTATGTGTAAGTAAGATTCAGGCAAACTCCATTATTTTCCCCCACTATTTGCTTGAATAATTTAGCGGGGGGAGCTGAATTATGGATAAAGTGTACAGTTTGAAGAAAAGGTTCATGCGCCGCCCCAGGCCATAGCCAGCCCTAATGATGTCTGGAGCTGCTAGAGAGAGGGGGAACTCGTTAGCTGGAGAGTAATTTTCCGACGGATTAAGAAGCATCTTTTAAAGCAGCAGGACTCGATGCTGTCTGCCAAGATGCCTGCCCCACACCCTCCACACTCCACCCCCAAAAAGAAAGAAACTAAAAGGAAGGCCTCAAGAACACACCCTCCCCTGCATAAAAGCATGAAAACACATGAAATCTATTGTGACTGCAATTAGCAAAGTAATGATAGAATTCATGCCCTATAAACAATATTGATGTTGTTTTAAGTACCAAGACAACCACATTTAATGACTTACAAAGGCTTTTAAAGTGAAGCTAATGTAAGAAATATTGTGCTGACATTAATTTTTTGTGTGCTACGTATTAAACAAGACTTCTCGGGAAATCGTATACGGTAGTCTGGTGTCCATGACAACTGCATTTCACCAGTTGTTTCTGTCGACGCAGCATTGCGGCGGCCCTGTGAAGAAACCCAGGAGGGTGTCCAGCTCTCTGCTCCAACTGAACCTCTTGACGGGTAAAAAAAAACAACACTTTTATTTAGTTCCCCATTTATTCAGCGTTTATGGGCACTGAATTTACAAGATTTAGCTGCAGCGACGCAATCATTATGTTAGTGTGTGCCATTTTTATTGACCGCAGTCATAGCACAGAGAGAGAATAAATGGTATATTACTGCCTTGGTTCAGATGTAAAATCACCTTCCAAGGTACAAACTGTGTAAAGACTAGAGCCACCAATTAGCTAACCTCACATGTACGCCCACTGGGAGGACACCTGCTAGAAAGCACTGGGTTAGGTTCATGAATCTCCCAAAATGTGGAGAATTTACAATCGAGGCGTGTGGCAGTGACGTCCAAACATGCACCAGCCAATAAACAGCCTCGGTCAAGACAGCAGGGAGTCTTCCTGGTTCTCTGCCCGCCCAATAGAATACCGTGAGAGAGAGAAAGAAAGGGGATCACGGGAGAAAGGGAAGAAATCGGCAATTACACACATTTGTCTAATTATCCAATCATAAAGTCATTATCGGTTTCGCACCTGATTAACATTCACTGGCTCCAAGAGCCATTTGGAAAGCTCTCTGTATGAGAGAGAGAGAGAGAGAGAGAGAGAGAGAAGGGAATGAGTGCCCCCAGTTGTCTGAAATATTAGCCTCATTCCAAATGAATGAAGCGCGGCTTGCCAGAGTCACAGCTTCGGAGTGGACGCTGGCATCATCTGGCTACAGCAGCACCAAGAGTCAGTCAGTTGGGCGAAGCCCAGGGCTGGGAAGAAACGCTGAGCAGGCACACCCTCGAGACCTTTCTCACAAACACACACACACACACACACACATATACACACACTCTAGGGGTCAAACACAGCGGCTCACACAAAGAATGAGAGGCTACTAACCAGAGCTTCACAGCCACTGTGTCCAAACACAGGAGTGTGAGACGAGTCAAAAGAATGAAAGAAGGAAAGAAAGAAAGAAAGAAAGAAAGTGGGGAAAAGGAGAGCGGACAAGAGAGTAAAAAAAGAAAGCATGTAATCTCAGCAGATTCATAATTGATAAGTCCCGGATCCCAGCAGGCGCAGGGGCTGCAACAGAACCTCCAGATTGTTCTCTCCCTTATTCATGCCCATCAGAAAGGACAGGCAAGATCGGAGGGAGCGGGGCGCACGCGGACGAGCAGGCAGCACAGATGTTAGCAGCAGCTGGGGAACACAGGAGAGAGAGAGAGAGAGAGAGAAAAACAGGGGGAGAGAGGGAGGGAGAGGGAAAAGAGAAAGCAAGAGAGAGAGAATGGAGGGAGGAAGGGAGAGAGAAAGAGGAAGGGGAGCCAGTAGAGGACAAAACCGCTGGATTCACCTCACTGATATCCAGTGGAGAGGACAGGCCGTGGAGGTCAAAGTGGCGGGAAGCCGCGTAACCCAAAGTTAAACTGAGTTACAGCTGCTTTCTTTCACTTCGTGGCGACTATGCGAAAGGATCTCCTTGAACTATCCATATGTGCTCAAACAGAAACCACAACAAAAGCTCAGCAAAAGACAGAAGCTGCCTTCTCCCTCATTCATATGCACAAACACACACACACACACACACACACACACACACACACATTAACACAAAGCAGAAACATCCCTGAAATACCCACATTTTTTAAAAAATCCAAATGTGCATGGAACATAACATCCTATTCAAAAACAACCTTTCATCAAATGTTTTCATGTTTAATGAAATCATGTATGAAGTAAAACATCCAATCCTGTTTGCCAACGTGACAAGGCCAGAGTGTGCCTGCCAGCGCAGACTTAGAGACGAGGTGTGTGTGTGTGTGTGTCTGACTTGCCAAACAGATGAGCGACACGTTCATTCATCTCATCTGTCATTGTCTGCGGAGGACAGAACACACCTTTCAGACAATGCGCCTGTTCCGCCATGTTGACTTTTTCTCTTGTTCTGTCTGCCAAGCCTCGTGTCCCCTCATTAAAGCGTCTTCATAACGCCGGTGACAGTGCAAGGTGACGCAGAAGAATAAGTCTTTGTCCCACATCTGCTGTGTGGAGGTGTGAACACACAATGATTGAGATGGCGAGTGGGTCTCAATATAGATTCACAGCTGTCCTCTGCACACACACTGCTTGCTGCCATTCAGACGTGTCTCATAAAAAGTGTCTTTTGTTTCAGAAGACAATGACAAAAAAACTGTGAAACTGTCATCTTGGTAATGACTTCTCTCGCTCTCTCTCCCTCCACTTTCTTTCTTTCCTTTTTTGCTGTCTTTCTTTCTTCCCCAAGTTTCCTACTCCTTTTTTACTTAATTTCTGCAATTTTATTTGTTTTCTTTTTTCTTAAGCACTTCTCCCATGTGGAACAATGGCTATCTGTCTTGTCTCCAAACCACAGTCACCGAAGCCCCCTGCGGAAGCGCACGTGTTCTGCGGACCCCGTCCCACCAGGCCCGAGAAAAACGCCTCGATGTGAAGTGACGCAATGCCAACCAGCCTCAGCAGGCCGGAGGATTACGCCATCACAAGCCGGAAGGCCTCACGGCAGATGCCGTCATGCCTTGACTCTCTGCCTCTGTTGACACTACATACACACACACACACACATATGCACACACAAACACACACACACACACAGCCGTGTGTTAGCAGCAAAGCGTGAAAGAGAAATCAGGTTTTTCAGGCACAAACACAAAGAAGAGAATGAACCCCCCAGTCCTGCACCCCCCCCCCAACACACACACACACACACACACACACACACACACACACACAGTAATGATGAGGGGAGAAGAAGGCACGGCAATGAATTAGGATACTGTTTTTCCTAATAAAGAGAACAATGTTTGCACTTAGTACTGGATTTAAGTAATAAAGCCTTATTAAGAAGCATAACTGAAGAAAAAATGTGTGCAGTGCTTTCTTCAATGAGTCACATATTCCTTCCTGCCTCTCTTTGCCTCAAGATCCACATCTTTTACAAAGCCTCATAGGCACACACACACACTTACACACATTTAAACAAACACACTCTCCCACAAACTCATACATACACATACATTCAAACAGACAGACAGACAGACACACACACACACACACACATTCTCCTGCGCTGACGCTGCTCTTCTTCCCCCTCTCTTTCCTTGTCATCTTCGGGTCATAATGGAACATGACACCAGCACTCTGTGTGCCAGCGGCCGGCCGGGGCCAGACGTTTAAGTTCAATGAATATCATTTGCTGGTCGCTTTCCCCTCCATCCCCCTCCACATACACACACACACACACACACACACACACACACACACACACTCATGCTCACAAACTCGCCACTACCGTCAGCCCGCATCAGTGTTCAGCCATGTAACGTGTCTGGCAACACACATACACACACACACACACACACATGCGCGCACACACACGCACACACAGACACTGCCTGCCAGGGCCACTTTGCGGCCAGGGGAAAGCACTCCACATCACAATATGTCCTCCTCCTTTCAAGAAAGAAATCCCCTATTCTTGATGTGGCCTCAATGGTACAACATGCTTTCCTTTCATGGACTCCTTATGATTAAACTCTCTCTCTCTCTCTCTCTTTTCTCTCTCTGTCTCTGTCTTTCCCTTTATTAATCTCACTCTCTTTGTCTCTGTCTCGATATATTTATCCACCTCTCTCTGTCTCTTAGTGCACCTTGATGTGAGTCAGCCCGGAGGTTGTTATTTTAAGCCCCTGTTTAACCCAGTGACACTACATCCTGCTTCCACAGGGACCTTCCTCACCTGGGCCTACAGTGCATTTACCTCCCTTTTCCCACAGGTGAACATCGGAGATGTGAAGACATAAGGACCAGCAGGGATTCACATTCACACATATTATATCAATGCTATTGGAGGCTGATTACAGCCACCACTACCACCTACCACTATCTCATCCATCCCCCTTAATCCCCCGCCTCAACACACACACACACACACACACACACACTCTGGGTTGATCTCCCCAATTACTCTGATAATCTGAGCCTGAAGGCCACCGTTAGCTAGGTGTGCTCTGTACTGTGCTCGTTACCCGGGACGCCGAGGTGAGCTCATTTAGGTGATGGTGTGTTTGCCCATACTAATAAGACCAAGCAGACGCTGGAAGGCAAAACATGTACCACACGAGAGAAAAACTGGTAACACAACTAGCCCTGTCAATGTTAACACGTTAACGTATGTGATTAATGTAAAAATTTTATCGAGTTTTTGACGCAAATGACTCATGCAGACACATACGTCACACCAACCGCCACTGCCATCGTCACTTACACATATCGCAAGGACTATGATTGGTCGAGTTCGTCCACTTCCTTTGTTTTGCCGGTGTATTTCAGCAGCCCACTGTAGGTCATTTTAGCAACATGCTAGTCCACTGTATAGACTTTGTAAATAATTGAAGACATTGTTTTGAATTCAGTGGTAGGATTTCTCGATTGTATTGTACCTATCATTCAATAATGTTTTAAATTCAGTTAAAAAAAATTATGTGGTCAGTCACCACTGGGCACCCCGGTCATAGACAACCTGTGGCAACTACACTTTTTTACGTTGGGTGTGAAGGAAACTGAGGAGTGACGCTTTGCTGAAGCCCACGCTAACCAGGTAGCCTGATGCATCAGCTGCTTTCACAATGTTGTGTTGGCACTAAAAGAAATTGAGTGGAAGCACTAGGTAGCACTAACCAGGCTTCTATCCAGAGGCCTGCGTGACATTCTTTCTTCACAAAAAAACAAAGGAGAATTCTGGAAATTTACATGTGTGATTAATTGTAATTGATCATGATTAACTTAAATTTTCTATTGTAATTAATTAAATTATTCTTTTAATCAATTGACCGCACTAAAAGCAACATGTACTGTATATGCCCAGCACCTATGCTCCAACGGGATCTGACCAGTCCCAGAGTCCATGCTCCAAATGTTGGAGTGACCAGAGCAGTAAAAGAAAACAGAATTTGCATACCACAGAAAACCACCAGGGATTCTAAGTTCATCTGATAATAGATTTGTGTGTTTGTTAAAGTTTCCTATGTTAGCTTAAAGGAGAAATCCGGTGTAAATCAATCCATAGGCCTGTTGTTAGAGGTTAAGCAAGTGCTGTCGGTAGGGAAAATAACAAGAAAATTTGATACAACATAGACCAAATAGTTTATCAGTAACTAACAATAAGTGAATGGGGCACAATGACTTACTTTCAGTTTCATTTCACTATGCCCCATTCAGGTATTGGTTCGTTATTCAGTCTGTTGCATAGAATTTTCTGGTTCCTTTCCCTACAGACAGCATTCAGTGACCTTGAACAACAGGGCTATTGACTAATTCACACAGAATTTCTCCTTTAAAGAACGGTTTCACTATTAATAGCGATTTAGCAATAATTTGCAATTATTTCACATATACTTCTATTTGAATGTGAGTTTGTACACTGTCTAATGAGACATAATATGTTAAAATCGGCACACGGATGTAGATTTACATTTTAAAATCAACAGAAAAAACAGTTGTAGTTAATGTAATAACTGAGGACAACCAGCAAGGCTTCATGTGTAGTAGAAGTTTAGCGTTACAAAGAGCAGGACACAAACCACTTTGTTATATTCATTGAGAAGTCACTCTACATACAGGAAATAGTGCATCATATTTGTCTGTATCAAGGAAATCTATTTTGCTGCCAGACATCCAGGATATCAAAGAAGATCAGAGATAGCAGACACAAATTGCAATTGCATCAAATTAGCCTTTATTAAGATAAAACAATCCCGGGATGAAAAAAAAAGACATGATGAGGAAAAAAAAACAGGAAATGGGGGCTGAGTGCAAAAACTAAATTTTCTCTTTGCATCCATGGAGAAAAACACTGTTGGCCCCAGGCACAAGAACTCCACGAAGAGTCCAAGTTTCTAAAGAAAGTGAAGTATTGATCTCTGGGAAAAAAAACAACAGAGGATGAAAAAAAATGAATGACAGAAAAAAGCACAGTAAGCCTGCAGAGGGGAGTCATCTGGCAGTGAATTAAGTCTTAACCAGACTACAGGCCTTCCTTCTTTTGAAGATGGCAGCTTTGCCAATTTGCAGTGAATTATGTCATGCCCATAACTTCAGGATTTGCACATGAGGAAGGGAAACACGATACTCGCTGGGAGAGCTTGTGTTTCTCCGCCCGTCTGAGTGGACTAAAAATATTTTTACACGCACCGTTTTTTTGGGGGGGGGGGGGGGTAATAATGAGAAAAGTGTCCTTTCAAGCAAGGGGGCTTCAGGGCTGTGTAACGGTTCTGAGCCGGCAGCATCAGTAAGACAGGAGGGGAAAATATGGAGCTGCTTCATCAGCTATTACCGTTACAGACCACTTTATGAGCAGCGAAGAAAATGGAGGATTATATGAAGATCGCGTCATAACCGGTGAACACTCGAAAATCCAGAATCTTGTAAAGATGCAAGATGGCGGTGGTGTGTGTGTGTGTGTGTGTGTGTGTGTGTGTGTGTGTGTGTGTGTGTGTGTGTGTGTGTGGAGGCAGCGGGAGGGAGAGAATGGAAGAACAACTCGCCAGCAAAGTAATAGAAACGAAAGGGGGAAAAACGAAGACGGGGTGGGGGGACGAATTTGAGTGGCGCTGTCATTAAAGTAGCGGCTCGGTGCTCATGGCTCGTTGCATTTGGGCTCAGTAACAGACTAAAGGGGTGTGTGGTGGATGGATACACTCAGCTCAGCACACGTGTGAGCCTTAGAGATGGGGGGAGTCTGGCCTGTGTCCAACACCTATCTGAAACAGATATGAAACAAGATCAACCCTCTCTCTCTCACTCGCTCACTCTCTCTCTTTCTCTCGCTCACTCTCTCTCTCTCTCTCTCTTTGTCTCTCTCTCCCCTTTCTCTCTCTCTTTCTCTCGCAGACTCTCTCCATACATCCCTCTCTCTTTTAGCTATCAAAACAGACATACAGACAGGAAAAGGCTGAAAGAGTTTGAAGTCATAGTAAAGCCATTCTGATGGTAAAAAATCCATCCAGGGGAAGTGTTGGCCGAGTGAGATCCAACAGCAGTTGGCAAGCACCAGAACACATCCTGGGATCACTGGAACTAATCCAGATTCAGTTCTCACTTAGCTTCAACCAGGTGCTTGTGCCCCACAATCTGCTTCAGGAATGCTAAAAGACAAAATAACATTCTGGTGGCTTTGCAAGCGATCCGTACTTACTCATGCCTTGCATTTCTGCAGTTCCATTTGAGTGAAGGTTGCACACTGTGATGGGTTGGGGCTGAGAGCAGGTTACTCTGATAGTGCACAGTTTGTACAGTAGTGAGTTTATCCATTCTATGCATTAGCACACAACAAAGTTGATGAATTCCCCCCTTACACCCTACATGGCTAAATAATTGAGTATGTCAAAGAGCTACAACTTTGATTTCTGTGCATTACCTAGTTTCTTAGCTTAACTGGAATTAATAAATAAACAAATAAATAAATGAAGCTGAAACAGTTTGTGTATTTCTCCCTGACTACGTGCTACCCAGGCCCATGCAGGCGCACACAGAAATAGCATTACACAAGTTAATTGTGAGGGCCGATGAATAATGAATACTGGTAGAGATGTGCTTCCTGGAACTGTGGCAAGCCGCGCACTTCCCCTGACGAACCCATGGGTTCCTCCACCCACGTTTGCCTTCAGGTAAAAAATCTGCCATCTTTCTTCACCCTAGCAGCCCCCCCCCACAACTCCCCCCAACAGACATACACACATATGCACACAGACACACACACACACACACACACACACACACACACAAATATACACACATGCGCAAACATACAGATACACTCATCCCCCTCACAACCTCCCTCCTCTTCTTTCCCCTTCATAGCAGACAAGAGAGGTAGAAATCTTGGGGCAAAGCCTGGTACACAGCATGCTTCTCTACCAAATACAAATACACACACACACACACACATGCACACACTTGCTCAGATACACACTTCATTACTCAGACACAAGACAAAAGCCCTTGTGCATTTCTACCTCCCCGAAGCCAAGTAGTACAAATATACTAATCCCAATACACACCTTACCACCTATGACCGTTCTGTATGTAATTCCACTAATATATTGTTGTACTATAACACAGCTTTAAATCAAACACTTAAAAATAATCACACTGCACTGCACCACACCTGAAGTCTTCCTTGCCTACTGCCATCCCTGGCACTGTGGTGGGTATTTGGCGCAGCATGCCAAACGGTGGCCCAGTGGCCCATCCCTGCTGAGCCCAATCTGTTGAGCTGGGTCTGTTGGAGCCTACCTGACAGTGTGGCAGCTAATCACCTCCATCTCCCTCCGCCATCGCTCATCGCCGCTCTCTATGCCACGCCATGCTCCGCTTCCCGCCGAACATGTGCCGGGTAAAGTGCTGGAGGACATCTTTTTATTAATCAAATGCTTTTCTTTGGAGTGTTTTTTTTTTTTTAATGGCGGCTAAAACCTCAATTGTTTGAAAGAATGAAAGAAAAGATGTTTTTTTTTCTTTTAGTTTTCTTAGCAGAGTTGGCGAACGAACAAATATCCAGATAAGCTGCTTGAATCTGAAACACATGATCAAGAAATGTGTTTTTTTGACTGATTCATGCTAACATGACTAGTCTTCCAAACGTGAAAAGGAACAATGACAATTAAATGTAAACGTTTCAAGTGAGTCACCTCGCTGACTAAACTCTCTTTAATCCTCTTACTTTCATTCCTCAGAAGACTTTACGGGGGTTTTATTTGTAAATAGCTGTGTCAAGTTTGTTGACTTTTCGATTTTAATATTACATTGAACTTGTCTTCCATTCGAGCGAGTAAGTTGAAAGCTCGCCCTCCTTTCATGAGGATCTGGGGCGCAGAGCTTTCATCAAAAGACCAATCCACCAAACATGTATTAGTGTTTAATCTCTGAAACAGATTTTACTCCCTTCAACAAACAAATCTTTTTTCAAGGGCTTGTTAAAAAGGGCCACATTTCCTAAATGCTCTCTAGGTATGAACCGATCCCTCTCATCTCAGCATGACTGGTCTGCAGACATTTTCTATATTCAAAGTCACACTCTCTCACTTTTCAGGGATTCTGGTGTTTTCTCTGCGTTTGTGTCTTTTTTGTCCATGCTGAGGAGTCGACCGTGCATTCAGGCCTGATCAGCCGATCGAGATGAGATTGCTTTTTAATTGCTTGGACAGATAACTTTATCTCACTGGCGCTCAGATTTCCCGCTCATTTTCTGTCTTGATCAAGATAAACTACATCTCAGTTAAGTTTATCGATTAAGCCCCACTTGGTTCTACATGTGCGTTCACACACGCATACACACATACACATGCACACACGTAATTACACACACAAATACACACACACATCAAACCCCTATCTTCCCTTTCCCAACCCTCCAAAACAAGCTCATTCTTTCAGTAATAACGTGGTGAAACACTGTCCTGTCATAAGAAAGACCTTGATCTTGGATCGGCGAGTGGTGGGCCCTCACTAGCTATCGCTATTAAAATCTTTTTAATTTACAGCCGATGATTAGGATCCCTGACGTCTCTGATCTAAAGCTTGGCAAGCGCTCCGAAAAAACGCCAGGCGTGATGTCAGACTGCACCCATTAACGTGCCACTTGATTTATTCAAATCTGCAAATCTGATGCGGATCACACAAGAGATATATTAAAGATAAAAAACAGCTCTTTTGTTTAATGTGCCTGAACCAAATCTTAATATGATAGGATCACTCAAACTGACAACAAAGTGATTAATTCTACAAGCAATCTGTTAACAGCATGTAAGGCCTTGGCAGCAGACTTCACCTGGGCTACCCCTTTGAGTATTAGAAGCACTGCATGTATGTACTGGATGTCTCCAGTCACCAGGAAATTATTAGTGTGATTAATATAAATTAAATAATCAAATATTTACATCAGAAAATGTGTGTTTTGTACAATAACAAACAGAATTGCTGAATGATATTTCCACCCGCCGCACTTCAGTTGTGGCGTTTGGTGATTATATACCAACTTGGCAACACAATACATTCAGTAGGATATTTCCAGTAACATCATGAAAAGTATGCACAGGTATTCTGTTGCACTTCAAAATTGCACATCAAAAACCTTCTTGAATGAGTAAAGGGATTTACCTTTTTCTTGATATTTGGGGAAAAAATCATGATAAAAATGTCTCGAACTAGACAGCCTTTGTTAATAAAAAAAATCTGAAGTTTTTCTCCAATAACTTACATTATATGTTTTTGTTGCAGTCAATGCATTCTAATGTTTTTTGACATTTTCCTCCTTTAATATTCCTATATTATATTATCAGCAGGCGGTAATGCAGGGCCCATGAATAATTTTTTGTGCATTTGGTGGAGGCAGGATCATTTGAATCACGCCGTGTTTCAGGCTGACAGAGTGGGCAGACCAAAAAATTCCATTAACCAGGTGGTAGCACATGAATTAAAAATAACCGAACAAGACATTCCAGTCAGACCTAGTTCCAGCCTGCTGCAGTATTCCGTGACAGAAGGACCCATGCGCTCTTTCTCTCATCTATCTCACTCGTTCTACCTTTTCTCCTCCTCTGTCTCACTCTCTCTTACTCTCTCCTTTCTGCACCTCTCTCTCTCTCTCTCTTTCTCTCATGCTGAGCAGAATGTCTGAGATGCATCAGATCTTCAGTATCTGTGACCTGTCCTGTCAGATCCTTACTGTCGTCGACTGTGGCAACAGCTCCAGTTACAGCAGCTCACCGCCTCTCTGGGGCTGCAGCTGTGATGGTGTATGGCGTGGGCAGACACTGTTTTCCCAGTGTTTTACCACCGCTGTGGCGAGCACACGCCTGTGATGTGAGAATGAGATGGCAAATGGGGGGGAAACGTGGAGGGGAGTGTGGAGGGGTGGGGGTGTGTGTTGGGGTGGGGGGTGCACACTCCTCCATCCGAGTCTAGTTATCGGGCTGTCACCACAGCGCTGCTAGACACGACTTTTAGGCAAGGAGAGAATCTGCATTGGGCTCACGCTGCAGCAATTCACATGAGTGTGTTGGTGTGGAGTGTGTATGATGTCAAAGAAATCACAACTGCCTACACACACACACACACAGAGAGAGAGAGAGATACTCACACATATATAAGCATACACACCTAGACACATTTTCGGACACAGATATCTCAATTTAAAGCTGTGATATGACTTTCTGTGCACTTGTCAAAAGATGACATTAAAAAAGCAAGTATGTAAGGCAGAATGGTGCTATTTGTGAATACTGTCAGCAGCTGGAAAAAGAAGAAAAAATCTGAATATGAAGTGAGAAACAGGAATCACACAGTACCTTATTTTTTTGTAATTAATTATTCACTTCTTTCTTTCTTTCTTTCTTTCTTTATTTTACATTTTAATTATGTATTTTAAATAATCAGTACAAATACAGTTTAGACCACAAAGGAGCAATGTTTAAAAATGCTCCCCCCCAAAGTCTCTGATCACCTCACAACAATCTGTAAGGTAGCCCACCACTGCTCCCTGTTTTATTTTTAATAGCCACTCGATCATCTAGCCAACCACCATCACCACCAGCCTTCCTCCCCTCTTCCTCTCTACTTCTTCCCCTCTCCCCAACCCCCCCCCCCCCCACCCCCCACCCTTTCTCTCTCCCCACACTCCCTCTCTCTCTTACTCCCCCCTCCCTTCTCTTTCTCTCCCTCTGGTAGGTTGTTTAGGCAGATGGGGTTTGTAAGGCTCAATGGCACATTCCACTGCCACAATCTGTCTCCATGAGCCCATGATCGAATCCAAGGAAGACGCTAAAATGCCATACACATTACAGTACACACACACACACACATAAACACACACACACATAGCATGCATACACACACACACTCACACACACACACACACATACAGTAGATTAGAGTGTACTCCTTTAGCTTGAACCTATGTGAGGATGAGGAAAATGCCCTATAAGAGACTGATGGGCCATCCATAGAATCAAAGGGAGAAAGGTTAGAAGAGGGTATTGGAATTACTGTGAGTTGTTTTGGAATGCCACATTCCCTGCAAGAGAAGGCAGGACATAAAAATGGAGAGAGAAAAAGACAGAGAGAGAGAGAGAGAGAGAGAGAAAGAGAGAGAGAGAGATGAATTGAAAAAAGGAGAGAGAAAAACCCCTTGGCCAAAGTTGGATATTAAATCTATACCATTACAAACCTATTTATCTCAATCCCTCCCTGCCGGTGCTTATGACTCGATTCTGTGTGACACAAGTTCAAAGCAGTGTAGCATTCACCATGTAACAACCTTATCCCAGAGGATTTTTCCACCATTGTCTCACCACTGTGTAAAATTTCACTGCGTGATAGACTCTTACTGTATAAAAATATAATCTGCAATCTGAGAGGGAAACATTTTGATGTGAGGTCACCTATGCTTTAGCAAAATGAAATCCGAATACATTACACATTTTACCATGATCGCGGTCTGCTCATAGCTAAGCTAAACCTGACAAGAGGGGTAATTCTCAAAGGCTTTCGCTGTCTATTGCCTTGGTAATTGGTCTCTCTAATCCACAGGCTTTTGGGCTCGGAGTTACAAATGGGACTATCCTAGAGTTGTCTGTGTGTGTGTGTGTGTGTGTGAAAAAAAAAATTAACCATAGCACTTGCATTTTTTATCCATCCTACACTCAAGGTGAAATAAAGTAAGGTTGTGCAGCAGTAGGACGTGTAAAATGTGTTTGGATCCGGCTGTGAACACCAATGGAGAGGAACCATAAATGATGCATACAGCCACTGGAGATGTATAAAGAATTTAGAGAAATAAAGGATATATGACAAATAAATCAGGATGCAAATCTCACCGCGTGCCACTGGGACTTCTCCAATGAAAACCGCCTGAATTATTTAATGAGGAGAAGAAACATTTTATCAATGAGTAGAAGAGTGGAAAAAGCTCTTTGCTTCTTACTTTGGCCTTTTCTCTCTGAGAACAAGAGGGAGAGTGGAAAGAGAGAGAGACAGAAGAAGAAGAAGAAGAAGAAGAAGAAGGAGGGAGGCTCTCTGTGTCATTTTCTAAAATATACTCTTTGCTTTAAAATCTCTTTAGAAAAATGCTTTTTCTCTCCCCAAGAACTTCTGTCTGATGACCAGAAAACAAAGCAATAACCCTACATTTACAAGTGGGCAATAAATCAGGAATTTATAGACTATTATGCTTGGATTGTCTCTGCTGGTCAATGCAGCCAGTTTCAGCCTTGACATTTTTTGACTGTCCTGAATTGAAACCAGACTGTAAAAGCTGAACATTTTGACTGATATCATGTATGACTGATATTCAATAAACAAATGGCCTTTTGCTGTAACTAATCAATACACTGTTATACACTGTCACAATATGATCTTTCAGAGAGTAAGGAAACATGGTCTGTCCTTGATTGGTTTGAATTCCATATTCCATGGTGTTGAAATGGCAAAAAGCTTCAAAGAGTGCAAGTGGAACCCCAATTTTTGTTTTACTACGTTTTATGATCCAACAAATTCCTTCATTCTTTTTTAATCATGCATTTAAAAAGAACAGATTTTATTCTGGCTTATGACTAAAGTTTATAGTCAGACTCATTCTATGCGGATTAAACTGACCATTAAAAATGTAAGCACATCACATAAACAGGGAAAGTGGAGATCACAGCCCTCTGTGTGCCGCCTATGATGACATGAGGCCTCATTAGTCCGACCAGTAAGATGACAGATGACTAAAAGCCACTGACCAATCACAGACTTTCCCATAAGCTACCATGAAAACTCCAAAAAAAAACACAGAAACCACTTAAACAATAAAGATATCTCCGTTTCCTGACCAAACTTTTCGTCTGCTCTTCTTTTAATGCTTTAGCAGATGTGATATTTGGACCGGGCACTGCTCCTCCATGATCTCTCTCTCTCTCTCTCTTTCTCTTTTTGTTTTCTTTCTCTTTTTTTTACTTTTTTTTAAACACACAGAAAAGAGCTTTGGCTGAAAAAGACCGACATTCTGAAAAGGAGATTTATATAATGGCCGTTTGTGTCTGCAGCCAGACATTGAGCTTTGAGAAAGCAGCTATTCTAATGGGGGCCCTCACCATGGTGACTCTGGGTAGCTGTACAGGACTGCCCTGGCAACGCTGCAGCACGCGGATCTGGCGCCCTGTTGGTGCAGCTCATTGATTAAAGCTGGAACACACCGGAGCACTTGGAATCATTAAACACTCCGCTTTTTTTTTTTTTTTTACCTCCTCCTCCTTTTTTCTTCTTCTCCTTCTTCTTCAAGAGGGAGGAACCAGGGTGGTGCAATGAGGGCCAGGGGAATCATGAGCGCCCAATTTTCATTAAATGTTTTAAGTCCCCACCCACTCCACCCTCTATCCACATACACACACAGGCACACACACACACACTCTTTCTATTTCTCTCTCTCTCACACACACACCTCCTCAGAAAAAAAAAAGAAAAAAACGCTACTTCATATTTCCCCTTTCATCCACCTAATGACATGGTTTGGGTTAGATAATGAGTCATGGCTGCTTGCTCAGGAGGCTTTGAGCCTGGCGTCACAGACCAGCGCCCCTTGCACAGCGTCTGTCAGCGCCACGCTCACCTCTGAAAGGCCCCGCCGCTGTTCTGATTGAGTTAGCCTAGCGGGCCAGCAGCAGACACTGAGAGGCCAGTGGTGTGCCGAAACAAATTCTGCTGCTGCTGCTGTGGTGGTGGTGGTTTGTGACTAGCCAGGCCTGGAAAAAGCAGCATGATACCAAAAAACTCACTCATTCCTATTTCATTTGCTGAGGTCTTTGTCAGAAAAACTGATTAAAGGAGCAACTCAAAAGAGCAAGAGGCTTTTGATGTGTATGGTGATGCTGCTGACTCCCTAACACTGTTCACTTTTTTTGTTGTTTTGGTTCGGTTTGTTTTTTTTGTAAATCACAATTGAGCAACATGGCTTTGTTCTTAATACACATTCGATAAATGACAACCAATAACTGGATTGGTCGCACCCAGTGACTTCTACTTTCCATTTTATACATACAATAGGCTGTTATACCACTATCATAGCAACAATTCATACAGTATAGACGTGTAATACTAAAGTGATTAATTGTGGTTAAATGGGATCACTTGTGTAAAATATTTATTGCTTGTTTGTAATTACATTGTAATAACTAATAAATGTAACTATATAATAACTAATATAAAATTAGTCCATCTCTAAAGCACTGCATGTTCATACAGGTAAATGCTCCTTCAAGGAGAAACAAACTTATGACTGCACAGTGCTTGTACTGACAGGCCTCTCTCTCTCTCTCTCTCTCTCTCTCTCTCTCTCCCTCTCTATCTGTGCATCCCTAGTGTCTGGTCCCACGCTCTGAGAGCCGCAGCTGAATTGCACACTGGCACTTTGACATCCTCTGGCATGTGACAAATACCATCTCAGGCTGTCAGCGGAAAACAAGTCGGCCGACGGAGGAACACCCCGCTGGGTGTGAGGGGCTCGCCCAGGCAGGGGGGCCGTTTTGTGGTGGGGCACCTTGAAATGGAGATGAAAGCCACTTCCTCCTCCTCGGCGAGGATGGCACAAAAAAGGTGGCAGGACGTTTTCGGGGAGAGCAACTGGGACGGAGGTAGGGGGTGGGGCACCCCCCCAACACACACACACACAGACACACACCAGCTCTGCCTTTTGTCCATGCTTGGAGAGCGTCCATGAGCGGAGCTCACAGGTTGTCGTGACAACACAGTCTTTGCACCATAGCCATAGCAATCCTAGTGATTGGCCTACGTGGGACTGGCACTGGGGGTGAGGGGGGGTATTAGCTTAAGAAACACCTGCTGTCAGTAACAAATGGAACAAGACACTTAGATGAGCATTGGAATGTTCCCCTCCATTTAATATTTGTCCAGTGGGAGTTTATTTATTCATTTATTTATTCACCTTTTTTGTATTTTGCACTAACACTGTGTAAAATATTCAGAGACCATCTAATGAAAGCAGCTTACCAGATCAATATTTGTTAACCCCCACACACATATCATTTAAGATGTGTTTACTTTTAAAGACCTGTAACTCAGAGTAATGCAGACAAAGCCTTTCCCTTGAAAGCTAAATATAAAAGTTGTAAAGTTCAAAATATTTGGGGTTTATAACCAGGGGAAGTTCCCAGTAAACTTTCAGGTAAAGACAAGAGTGTTGTTGGCATGCATGTGCTTGTCAAACAATCCTCATATCAAACTGTGTTTGAGTTTGCATGGTGTGTGTGTGTGTGTGTGAGCAAAAGCACTCATTTCTATCTAGAGTTGTTCTACCTGGCTCAGCTATCACTGAGGAATGTGTGCAGACATTTCAGGCATGTTCCCCCCTCCACATCACATGCATCTTTCAACCTCAAACTATGCCTTGCTCTCTGGGGAGGGAACAGAGCGTTCCTTGACGATGAGCCCAAAACTCTGAAGGAATGCCTGGCGTGGCCCTTTCTGCCCTCATCACTCATTGGTCCATGCGCTCTGTTCTCATCTCTCATTGGTCCACCTCCCCAACACTCACCCCCTCCAACCCCTTTTAATTTTCTGCTGACTAATTGCATTGGCGGCCCAGGTAATAGAGCACGGGGGCCTTCTCTTGGCCCTAGCCGCACAGGACAACAAGAAGAGGCTGCATGGAAGACTTGGCCTTCCCTTGGCCCCCACACCTCACAAAGGGGCCATTGAGGGGCCCAGGGAGGAGGGAGAGAGGGATGAAGAGTGTTGGGAGGGGGGCAGGATTGGTTGGAGATGGGTGGATGGGGGTGTGTGGGGAGGCAAATGAACCTGCTGCGAGATAAATCTCTCTGTCCAGGGTTAGAGCCAAAGGCAGCCTGGGCCAGCCAGCTATGTGGCGTTTTCCAATGCGTAAACCGGGGCTGGGTGCAGCGCTGTCTTGCTTTTCCAATTAAATTATCTCCCGGACAATGCGGAAGCTTCCCAAATTCGCACTTCTAATGACAGTGTGTCGGTGGCATTGTGCAAGGATGGATTCCATCCCCTGCAAGGAGAAAAAAAATAGATTTTCCCCTAGAGGGTAACAATAGTGCGGACAATCCCTCCGCGCTCGCTGTAGAGGAGAAGAACTAAAGGGGATCAAACCTCCCTGTTTTGGAAGCTCTCTTTGCAAAGCAAAAGAATTCCGTTGCATTGTGGAGCCAAGTGCATTCAAATCGTTTGTTACAATATCCGCCTTCAATTGGGCAGGCCATTCCTTGTTAATCGGCTTTTGAGGCTAATCATTTATTTTTCCTAATATAATTTCATACACTGCAATGTGGCATATTCACTTTTTTTTAAAGGGGATACTAGTACAACCCAACAATAACTTTTGACAATTTGCTGCACCTTCTGATCAGGCTTTCCCAACTCTTTTCTTATGTCTGAGTTCTTTGTAAAGGCAGTCAGTTTGTATTTGGAAGATTCAGAACTCCCAAATCCCCCCCTTAAAACTATGTCTGAAGTCAGGAATCAATGATTTGGACAGTCAGAGACCGTTTGAAGGGAAGAAGAATGACACATCAAATGCTCATGCACGGACTGTATGAAAATGCGGAGGACTTGAAAGCTGACAGAAACTGTTAAGGAGAGATCACACAACAGTATCTACAAGAAATAATAATCATATTAGTAATAATAACAACAACAACAACAACAATAATAATAATAATAAATATAAAATAATGTTTGCAAAAGCATGTCTGTGGATTATTGATGCATCCTGATCCTAAAACATAGACTACAAACACACCAAGAAAAAAAAATTAACTGAATTGTATTGCTACCCACCAATTTTGTTTTATATTGTTTGTGCGTGCGTGTGTGTGTGGGTGGGTGGGTGTGTGTGATTTAGGTTTGCTATGTGGACCTGAGGGTTGTCTAGTCTTTACAGACTCAGGTTCACTAATTTGAACCAGTGCCAGAGGTCTGATTGAGCATGTGTAATGCTGTTCCAAGGACTGTCACGCATGCCTTAAGTTGAAACATTTAGACCCTTAGAGGTAACCATGGATTACATTTAAACACTGCAACAGCACAACAGACCAAGAGAGCTATAAACAAAGGCAGCTAGCTATGTATGATGTGACAGACCCCACCTCCTACCACCTACTGGAGTTGCTACTGACAGTAGAACAGTGAGACAACACAGTACAGTGGGGTAACAACACAACTCAATGCTATCAACTCAGCAAGTGAGACAATGCTCTAGAGAGTGACAGACCGAGAGAGAGAGAGAGAGAAAGAAAAAAAGGCAAAGTGACCAAAAGTGTAGCAGTTGAAGAAACCCCACAGCAGGATAAAGACAACCAACTTCCAAAATTCTTTGGGTCCCTCTCTGAGACAGAGATGTACATACAGCATATACTATAAAATGTATACAATAATGTTCTTAGTTGCCTTTTCGACACCATGTACTTTGTGCCATGTTCTGTATTCTACATTTCTAATAACCAACATATATTGTATACTCCATTAACATCGAAGATTGAGGGGAAAGGGAAGCGTTAAGTAAGAGCAATGCAGTGCTTTTGAGCCAAGTCACTCACATACTGTACACAGCCATACTGTGTGTGTGTGTGTGTGTGTGTGTGTGTGTGTGTTTTCACTCTCTCTTCTCTTAAACCTCTGTGGTTAGCCTGAGTGAATAATTAGGACTCTTAGCTGGGGAGCTGTGGTTCCTCAGTCCTCGGTTCTCACTGGTCTATTACGGCTCGCGTCGGTCCACAAACCCCACAGGACCTCAGCGCAGGCTTGCTTATGCCAGGGGCTGTGTGGAAAGGAGCGGATCCACTGAAATTACTTCTGTCTCCCACCATTTCTGGGTCAGGTTTCTAATTGATTTGCTGATTAGCACTTTATCATTCATTGTGCCAACCAGAAACACCAATGGCAAGGAGATTAGAACAAGAACAGAAAATCGGAGAGAGAGAGACACACAGGGAGAAAGACAGACATACACAGAAAGACAGAGAGAGAGATCTCATGAGAGAAACGCATCTATGACAGCAGCATTGCTGTACATTAACATGCTAATCTTGTCAGTGATTCTTGGCAAAGCACTGTAGGATATCTGGAACCTCTGTGTACATCTGCCAAAGTGATTTCTCTCCAACTTTACAAATAACCTGTAACATGAGACAAAGGGGAGCTGTGGCAACATTCTGCCATAAGGCTCTATCCAAGAAGGCTTTTTGTGTGATAGAAACTCGTAGTAGAGCCATGTTTTGACTTCCTAAAAAGCTCCTCAGACAAAATAAGCCTCTCTAACTCGGGAAATTGGAGAACTCTGAGCGACCAGTTTACAGAAAGCACCCCGGGGGGAACTTCAACAGTGTGCCACTGTTTCAACAAATGTGTACAAACATCTCTTAATGCAATCATTCATTCAAGTGACTTACTCCATACATGTAGTAAATGTTGTGATATAGAAAGATATAAATTATTGTTTTCTTTGTCGCATCCATTACACACATTGTATTACGCCTGCGTTCTCTGGAACATTCACCTAATTGCAAATGCTGAAAACAATCAAAACACAAACAAAAAATATAGTTTGTTTTTCTAAGATACAGAGCCCTGAGTTTGGCATTTTTGAAAACTCTCTCAAAGAGGCTATATTTGTACCTGTACCATGTAAGCATAGCAGAGCAGACCTGGAGGTATTAATCACAGCAATTTACATTTCAGCAACACAATATAGCCGTGATTTCAACAAGCCCATACAATTATCCACTTCAGTCATTAATCATTACAGTCTGAAGTAGCAGCATACTGGGCCAAGCATGCAGCCTAAGGTTTTTCACAGCAGCTTCATCTCAGCAAAGAGAAGCTCAGTAAACTGTTTTTATATAGAAGGGCTCAGTGAGCACTCAATCTGGATTTTCCCCCACTGTCTTTAAATTCTGGAACTAATGAGAGGGATCAGGTAGGGGGAATAGGTGACTATGGAAACAGAAGGGTAAAGAGGGTGAACAAGGGTAAACACGGCGATGGGCTGACATGTCGGAGAACGCCTTGTTTTGCGCGATTGACAGGTATGAAGCGTCTAAAACGTTCCAGAATATGACTAATGAGCTCTGACAGGCTTGGCTGCGTGATGCATGTTGGCGAGGAGGTTTGGGTTGACAGGGGTGGTGTTGGGGAAGGGTGGTCATGGGGGATGTTCAAGTTGCCCCTTCCTCTGTTATCCTTGGCAGGAGGCAAGCTGGCACACCCTGTTTTTGCCCGCGAGGTTCTGCCTTCTTGCGGCAAGTCACTGCACGAGCGGATTAGCGAGCGTGTCGATATATTAGCACAAGAGAGAACATGGGCACTGGCTCCAGTGCCATGGTGTGAAGTCCTTTGGTGGAGCTGATGACAAATTAATCCCCGTCTCTGGCTCATCCCACAGGAGAAACATGAGCCATTTCTGTCCCTCCAGGTGACACCTCACTGGATAGGTATCTTGGATGGGATCAGCTAGGCCCACATTTAGGCCCTCTGTAAGATCGACACTGCCTCCATCCTATTTTGTAAACTTCAACAGCTCACCTTCACAGAAATCCCCTACACTCCTATCCCACGCTTACGGTTGATTGAACTGTGTGATGACAGACTTTACCATCATTCTCTCCTGTTACAACACACCCTTCAATCCAAGACATATGCACAGGCAATGATATTGTGTTTTATGACAGAAAAAGTGTGAAGGTGATGAGGTATCAACATTAGTTATGAAGTGATAAGTATAGTAAGCCATACTATTGTGTTAAGTCAACAATTAGCACAACTGTGTTCATTCAACAACATAGCAGCTGTCCTTTTTTACTATTAAATGAAAAATGTGTTCACAGCTTAATAATCACAACTGCAACTGAGCAGTATGGAAGATACCAGAGCTGACAGTTATCTAAGAAAAAGCAAAGCACCCATTACTGTGCTATAGCTGTGCTATAGCTGTGCTATAGCGGTTTTATGATATACAGGTGGCAATTTGTTTAAAAATTTCCATCAAAAAAATATCAAATAAAATATCAAATATGGTTTTATCATATTGAACTCCATGGTGAGAAAAAAGTGTGAAGAAACTGAGAATGCTCCATAGGGCCAATATGGTGACAATTTAGGTAGTGTGTCTCTCTTGCCCTTAACCAAAATATTGTCTTGTGTTTGGTCTAGATTCAGGTCAATGGCTTTCACCAATTTGCCAGTCATTAAGGCAGTATTTTTACACACGGCCCGTAACATGACACCAGCCCGTGATTATGATCGCTCCCAGTAGAAATCCCCTCTTCTGGATTCAGGCCTGGGAAGCTATGCTGCAATTATGATACTTTAAATAATTCTACAAAAGTAGAGCCACCATTAAATAATTTACAGGCTTTGGTCTTGTCAGGAGTTCACCAAAATAGTGACATCACTCAGCCTAAATGTTTTTCAGCAGCTTTGGAGGAGAAAAAAAGCTCAGACAGTCAGACTTTAAAGACCCGTGTGAGATATGGTCACATTTTCTTCTAAAATGAATGCCACATATCTCAGACTGTGCCTTTCACCCACAGACCAAAAAATAACACATGATATTTGGCCAACACCCCCCCCCCCCCCCCCACACACACACACACACACACACACACACTCACACACTCACACACTCAACCAGTCCCCAATCCTTCCCCTACTGCACTATGCACTTTATCCCTCCCCTACTGCACAATAGATACAAATGGCAAGTCTGGTTAATGCCCCCAAAATGTGAGGGCGGGGTTGGCGTGGATAAGTAGGGGTCGATTTATCATCAGTGAGTGGAGAAGCACTGCTGCAGGTAGAGAAAAAATCTATTATTTAACAATAACAAATCACTAAGAAAAACTGAATGAAACACATATGATTTGTCTGATGATGACCTGTTTGCTGGCTTGGGTTTAGACTAATTTCAAATTGCATTTGTTGAATTCAGTTAGAGTGGACTCATCATTGTACTTCTTCCAATAACCAGTCTGATTAGCTCAGTTTAGCAAGCTAAAGTTTGCTACATTTAAACTGGTGATGAATGAAGATAGCGAGTTAGCAAGCTAATGAAGCTAACAGTTTTCAACCAAAATAATCCTCAATATCGCGTTTGGAGATATACCGAAGTTGACAATGCACATCGGACAGTTTGAACAACATAAATAGCTGAAAGCATTGCTCTCAGAAATCCATCTAAATGGAGTTCAGTATAACTATTAGCAGGGCACCTGACTGACCAAAATGAACCTGTTTTCCCCAACGGTGACAAGAAGAGCTTTTTTTGTGGGCGTAACGTGGCATTGGAGATACCAGATTTGCCATCTATATTTATATGCACTTTATCTCACCCCCATTTATGCACAATACAGGCTGACAGCAGACACAATTTCACTGTATTTTTTACACCAAGTAACTATATGCATGTGACAATAAACTTTCCTTGTATCCTTGCCTAGTTAAGTAGAGACTTAGACTCCTGCCTGTATAGTCAGATCACTCACCTTCCCCTGTTGCTTAGGTTGCATCCTTGAGGGCTTCCTTCACCAATCTCCCCATGTAAACAACATGCAGATAATCAATTAGTGACGGACAACCCTGATAAACATGCCACCCTGAAAGCTTAATAAGATGGTGGCGAAATCAAAATGCATAAACAAACTAAATTAAATATTTCATGGCTGTTTGCCAAAATGTAACACCCTAAGAGCAGTGCATATCATTAATAACTAAAATGTGCTCATCAGACTGGGGAAGGACCATATCATATATAAAACATTGCATGAATGCGCATAAAGGGTGGCCATGCATTACCAATGCAGGGGTCTGGTTCACAGCACTATCTCTTAGCGTGGCTCTTATGAAACTAGTTCACAGCTGGAATTGACCGTTTATAATGCAGGACATCTACACCAGCCATTTTGAACATGTTTTATGCATGATAAAAAGAGTCTTTGCTGGCTGTTATTCCCACATCGGCCGGGGTGTTGAGACAAGCTCGAGCTCAGAGGCACACAGCGCGCTGAGTTTTGGAAGACACTGTCTTCGGGGAACGAAGCTCAATTTGCCTGTGTAAATACGACGGCTATGATATGTTGTTAGTTTGTGACGAATCCCCTCTAAACAGTGTGACTAGACTCTCCCAAGTTCAGCAAGCATCTCAGCATACACCTTAACAATGCAAAATGGCCCTTATGAAGGAGTTAAACACTTCAGGGATTTCTGTAAATGTGTGTTTCTCATGTCCACTGTGTGTTTGTGTGTGTGTGTGTGTGTTTGCACCCATCTGTGCGCACTTTATATGTGTCCAAACATTCGCATGGACCCCATCCTCCACTCCTACCATTATCCCCACATTTGAGGTTAAAATCATGAATAAATTGAATCTCCTCCAAAGTGGCGCCGGGGTCGGTGATGTCACGACACTGAGTGAGAGCCAAGCCTACTCGTCTGCGCCTTCTCAGCAGACCCCCTGGGACTTACACTAAACCACAGTACACTCAGGCCATCAGCAATTCCCTTTAATGTGCTTAAAAACTGCATGTCTAATATGGACACATTTTATAGGAGCACAATATTCCTGTGGCATCTTCAAAGAGAATCCAGACTGCCATTATAACATAATATATTACCAGATAAAAAGGAAAAGTGCTCGCTCATATTTAGTGACTACACACACTACTGTGAACTGTACCACCTTGAATCACCTAACAGCACAGCGGCTAACGTTCAGTGCTGAGGCTATGGGGTAGTCATCTGGTTTACTAGAGCTCCAATATCTTATCACCAACAGAGAGGGTATAATCACAATCATGTCAAAAGCAATGCTCATGTTTGCTGGATATCAGAGGGATTAAAGGAATAGTGTGTGATTCGAAGACAGTACACTCTCCGTCACATTCAGCAAATATTCCAACAACCTCCTAATGGTCAATTGTGTGTGTTCACTGAATAAAATCGTTTTGCAACAGACAAGACTCCATCAACTTAAAACAATATCTGACATCTGTAACAGTATCTGACATCTGTAATCCACAAACCTAGGAAGCCCTGAAGGTAGGGTTGGTAGGGAGGGTAGGGAAAGTGGGTAAGGTCTGTTTACTGAGCTTGAATATCTTGAAGTTTGAATATATTGAAAGTCTAATATCAGTTTCTTATTTTGTTCATGCTTCTCCAATGGAAAACACACCCTTACATTAATGGCAAAACAACATGCCACAAATACTGTTATGCTATCATTTCAACTTCAAGGATAAATGATTGAATTGAATAAAAAATACTTTTAGGGGTTCTTGTTATAGCCGACTCAAAGTCAAGTCTTCTACATTTTCAGCTATCTAAAGGTTTTCTCCTCTGAGCTTGAAGAGTTTCAACTTATTTTGCCCCCTATGGTAGTACTATGCACAGCAGACCCACAGTCTTACAGGCAGAAGCAGTTCCAAAAATACAGACAGCAGTGTAGCATTGACACATGAAAAGCGAAGGTCTGCTGTATTGCACAGTGACAGGAGACAAATTCAATCACACTACAATTTGATTCACAACATTGCTCTGCGTCCTCTCACTCCACCAGATAGCATTGTTGCAAAACTTAGCCATGAATGAGTCTTTGTGGAAAAAAAAGAATAGCACTCATAAGTACGGCAAGTTCACAAACAGAGAGCAAAAACCCCCGCCTTAACTCAACAATAACACAAACCCTCACAACATAAAAGCAAGAAGGATTGCAGTATGGATTTGCAGTCTTGGAGTATTGTGGAATATTCACATTTTCACTCCAAATACTGAAAACAGTTGGACTGGGGGCAACAAAAACCTCCCTGTGTGTACAATTACGCTCTTCAGATCAGCCACAGAATGGAGGCATAAACACCCTATTCTGAATGTGAATTTCCATGTATCACGGCCCAATACGGGGGTTTATCACATGAATATTAGATGAGGCCTTCCATTAATTTGGTTGTTATCATGCTTTATGTATAGCTTGCTTTTTATAACCTGTCCCCCACCCTATCGTGCTTTATTGCATTTCTTAGGCATTCAGTGAAATAAGAAATTGCTCGGAGTGCAATGCACTTAAACCGGGTGGGGGTGGGGGGGGTGTCCTCATCTGCTATTCAGCAGCTCATGTACTCGATTGGCCCTTGCCTCGCGTTCGAGACACACTCGTTTTTGCCTGTATTTGCTCTTCGTTTGCTCTATTTCTCCCAGGACGTTTGTTGTTGGAGCCCTGCATTTTTTATGCATCCAAATGAAAATACGCTGTTTGAAAAAAAAAAAAAAGATTCTAGTTGGAAACAACTGTGTATAGTTCGAGAACACTCTAAGAGAACTCTAGAACTGCTGGAAACTTCTCTCACAGGGGCCCCTGTGCAGAGAGCAGTTCAAGAATGCACTAGAGATGAAATGTTTTTTGCCAGGATGAGGAGTAACCTTTAGTGTAATTACCAGAGTGTGTGCTCTAGTCACCTCTCTGACAAAGATGAAGAGTTGGCAGCTAAAAAGGAGACTATTTCTGCTGTATAAAAGTGCAAGGTGCCCTTTTTAGAGCCTGTGATCAATGATCAGCACCAGGGGAGAAAAATTCATAATTAAGAAATGGTATTATAGTCATTATATTCACGTTTGCACTCAGTAAAAAGGAGCGTGTGCACACACACACACACACACTCCTGAAAACATAATTCACAAAACAAAACAACACTGCTCCACCTGATACCACAATAAGGGTATGTATGACTGTAAAGGGCGGATGATCATTGTTTTCAAAAAATGAAGATGAATTTGTTTGTGTGTGTGTGTGTGTATTTTTGTGTTGACAGTTGGATGCTTTTTGGGACACTGCATGCTGGCAGTCTGAAGGTGAGTGGCCTACAATCAGACAGCAGGCCTCGGGCCTGGCCGTTTGATCTGACTTTGTACCTTTGTAAAGTGGATTATCTGGTGTCAGAACTGTGTGTGTGTGTGTGTGTGTGTGTGTGTGTGTGTGTGTGTGTGTGTGTGTGTGTTGCTGGGTAGGTGCTTCAGGCAGAGCATCACGTAGCCCCACCCTCCCCTCAGGGGGACTGGAGCTGCACACCCTTGAGGAAACACTGGTCTGAAAGAGCCCACGGCGCACGTACACACACACACACACACACACACGCACGCAGACCCTAATGCTCACTTTGTCACCCAAACCGGGCAGGAAAGCTAATCAATACTCTTTGATAGCTCCTATTAGGATTTTAACAAGCTTTTCCTCACGCTAACATGCTCCAGAGGACAGAGAAGAACACAAAGGCCAAGGCCCCTCTATCTCACACACACACACACACACAAACACACATACACAAACACACACACTTTCTCTCTCACTTATTCTTTTGCTCACTTTTCTCTCACTTTGTCTCTCTTACACTTTTTTTCCTTTCCATTCTTTTTGTCTGTTACACTTCTTCCTCTCAGTTCTACCCCTCAGACAGTATCTCTTTTTCATTTATGTGCTCCATCTCTCTCTCACTCTCTTTCCCTCTCTCTCTCTTCACCGCCTCTCTCATACATCTCACATCCACGCCAGATGCACTTTTTGATCTCCACTCAGTCAAACAACAGAGTCAACCCCATGTAGTGCTTACGTCATGCCATTATGCTCTCTAGCACAGCATGATGTGCTTACGTCATGCCACTTTGCTCTCTTACTTCACGCCACTTTGCTCTCTAGCACGGCCAATGTGGCGTGTTATTGTTTTAGTGTATTTACAGTGTTTTGTATGCACTTCTTTTATACCAGGAATCTTACTGAGGAAGGGGAAAAGGCTAGGAATATGTATATATATATTTAAAGGGAGCTTCAAAGGAGGGGAACTTTCTTAGTGAAAGGACTAATTTCTGTTTATAAGTTTCATAGGACTGGAATCATTCATGGAGTTCAGGATTCACAATGGAGGGAGTTACTTTTACAAAACAGAGCCACATGTCAGTCCCTGTGTCAAAGGTCACAGAGTACATTAGAAATATAAAATTCTAAACTTTTCTCGTTTTTAAGACTGATGTGGTGGGTTTTATGTCTGACCACGGGGCACATGATGAGCAATACTAACATTTGGACAGACATACATTGTGCGATCAGCGCCCATAACAGCTGTCTATGAGCCATTGATGTCATTGTTCCATGCAGTTTGTGAGATTCCATACTCTGATTTACACTGGGAGCTTGTTATGGAATGAATCCCTCAGCATCCCTAAGAAAAGACCCCCCCCCCCCCCCCACACACACACACACACACACATACACACACACACACACACACACACATACACACACAACCCCCACCCCGACACATGAGTGCACACACGCACACATACACATACACACACACACACACACACACACACCACATCCCACTGGGAGTGCTGCCAGGTGAGGTGGGTGAAGGGCATGTGATATGGCTAGGGCCGCCTCCAGCCAGGCTGCACCAGATGTTCCTTCATCTCTCCCTCTTTCTCTCTCTCTCTCTCTTTCTCTCTCTCTCTCTCTCTCTTTGTCACTCGCCTGGGTTTTCTCTACCACCTAGCGGGTGTGAAAACAGCGGCAGGTCCACATGCAACACAGAAGGGGCCCGGCTCCGATTGAGACCAGGTGATGCAGTTTGCCGGTTGGAGACTGTCGAGAACAGAGGGGAGAACGATGACTAACCTGTTCCCCGCAGGAAGCCTAGAGTGCAGTGCAACGCTACACACTACGTGCTACTCCAAGTAGCCAATAAATAAAGAAATAAAGAAAAACAGTGCATTCCCACAAGCCTAAAACTCAAGCCCCCCTTAACAATAACTTATTGTGTGCTGTTCAGGCCTGGAAGTAATTTCTGTGAATATTCAGGGTTGTTTTGCAATGTTGTTATTACCTCGCGGCTCTCTTTACACGCAGGGCCCTCCGAGCAAAATCATTATATTTACTGCCTCATATCAGATATTTACAATAACCACTAGACTGAAACTGATTAAGACTTTGCAGTAAAAGAACAGTAAAGAAAAGAGGAAAAACAAATTGCCATCCGACTACAAAAGAACTGAGAGTTCACACTTGTTTAGTTCTCACATGACACAAGATGTGAAGTTGTGAAGCACTTCCCTTCTCTACAGGGATAAGTTATCAAATCTGAGGCCTGACACCTTGCTGCTAATAGTTTTCCTTCCCTTCCTATCTCTGTCTCCCTCTCTCTCTCTCTCTCTCTCTCTCTCTCTCTCTCTCTCTCTCCTCACACAGAGCAACAGTATGAGAGCAGCAAAAACTAAATCTAATTTACAGCATCGGCGTCTGTCAGATCATTAAAATAATTGTTCCCTCTTCAGCTGTTTCCCTGCTGTTTTTGCCCATCAATTCCATCAATTTCCACTACACACGCAAAAAAAGAGAAAACGAAATGATCATCCTGTTCATTCTAAAGCGCTCAAACACACTCTTTTTTTCCTCACATCTCCCGTTTTCCACTCTTAATTATCCGCTCACTTACAACACATAATACTAATGACAATAATTAACCCAAAATGGAGTCTAAATAATTACAGACAGGACTGGAGCTGTGCATTTACTGCTTGATATATTCATTTTCATTTAGTGCTGATCAGGCCGTATTGTGCTCTAATTCCACAACACATCTCTGGCGAGGATGCGGACAGTCCCTGGGGTTGAGCTTGATAGCGCTAAGGGCACCTTCACACATGATGGGCAGGCAGTGCCAAAACCGGTACCGAAAGAAAAAAAATCTGTCAAAATGAAAATTTTCATTTGCTTTCTTTTTTCTGTGCTGTTTTTTTTATCATTTCATGTCATTCTATTTTGGCCTTGCTCTTTTTGTGGTTGAAGAGCAATGTACATTCTTTGACCAGACCTTAACTCTGTCTCTGACCTTGACTTGCACAGGGTCGGGGGGTGTTGGGCTGATAGCGGGAATGGGTGGCTTTGACGTCACCCCCCACCACCCCACTGCCGCCATCTCACCCGGCACAGGGGGGCGGACATGGGAGAACCGGCACGGCGGGGAGGCAGGGCGACAAGAGGTGTTTGGAGTCCCGTGGCTGTGACCCAGGTGGGTTCAATCTCCCCCATGCCGAGATTCAATAAAGGCTCATTACGCCAAGCAGGGGTCTGGATTCATTTGAGAATGTCTAGCTAACAATATTATACAGCGCCAGGACTGCTGAGCTGAGCCATGCTGTCTTTAGTTCTTCCCCTCCACCATATAGATTAATGCTTCATCTCTTACCTACAGTAAGCTATTGCATTCTCTCTGCCATCTAGACAACAGGAGACTTTTGTTGTGTTTTGTTGTTTTTTTTTCTTATCTATATATCTAGCCTGTCTTGTTTGTCTGTGAACTGATATTTCAACACTGTTTGTGGGGACATCTGGTAAATTTCTGTGACCTGCTAGTCAGTCCCGTGCTGTGCAGGGCTCCCCGGGGAATGTACCTGTGTGTCCTCAATGACCTGCCTTCTGTTTCTCCTCCACGCTTCCCTCGCTCCCCGACGTCTCCTCTCAGCAGACGACTCTCTTATCGCTGGAGCCAGGGCCTGCCAAGGCACATGCTGAAAGATGGAAGCAAAAACAGACAATTATTAATGGAGTCCATGGTGTGCTCTCTCTCTCTCTCTCTCTTTCTCTCTCCATCTCTTTCTCTCTTGCTCTCATTCACTGTTTGTCTCTGTCTTTTCTATTATATGACCCCTTATCTCTGAATAAATGGAAGAAGAGAGAGACAGATACATGTAGTGTGTGTAAGAGAGAGAGAGAGAGAGGGAGGAGGGGAGTGGCTGGCTGTTTTATGGAGTTTACTGTAATGCGGCGAGGGTAAAATTATTCCCAGCCAAGTGTAATTGCTTCCTCGTATCAATGTGGCCGGCAACGACGCAACTTCCTTGTTTATCTGATTACAGAAATGCTAAATTCTGTTGAGTCCAAGCAAATTAACTTTGGTGGCAAGGTTTTGACAAGAAGCAGACACGGCGCTTCATGCATCAGTAACATCCTAACTTCATTACCCATGCTCTGCTGGCCTCAGCGCTGAGGAGAGGAGAGGAGAGAAGAGGAGAGGAGAGGCCTGGGCCAACGCAACACAACACAAACCCAGGCAGGGGGAGATTTAAGGAGACGGGGCAGGTAGATCCCCTACTATTAGTCTTAAATTGAAGGCAGGCCTGCGGGTTGATTTCTGGGCAACGGCGCAATGGTGACGACAGCGAGAGATAGAAAGAGAGAGAGAGTGGAAAGAGGAAGAAAGAAAAGGAGAGAGAGAGAGATGAGTGAGGGGTAGATGATATTGGGAGTGGAGGAGGAAGAGTAGATGAGAGAGTAATTTTAGTCATTGCTGCAGAGAGTAAAAAGTTGTATGTGTGTGTGTGCGCACATGTATGTGAGTGTGTGTGTGTGTGTGTATAAGAGTTAAAGAAGGGCACTGCAGGAGGTTTTGGGATGAAGAGGGGGGAAGGGTTAGGGTTGAATCATAGGCCCCCACCACCAGCGTTAAGAGCTGCCATGTGCTGGATTGTTCACCTGCTCTCTCTGGAACAGGTGTTTTCCGCCCCACTTACAGCCGTGATTACGCCCCGCCATGCCTGCCTTCACCTCATCCGAGCGAGCAAGGGAGTGGGTGGGGGGTGGGGGAAGGGGCGATCATCTGCATGCAAACAGGCGTGCAGCACAAGAAGATGGCGGAAACAAAAACAACAGCTAATTAATCACCACAAAGGGAGAAAGTGAGGGAGTATTTATTTATTTATTTATTTTTTAAAGGAAGAAAAAGACAACACGCAGCTACGGCTAATGTAACCTCTCTTCCTGCCCATCCCACCCTGTCGTCCCCTGATCCCTCTCCCCTTCCCTGCGCTGTTTCAGGTTACAGGTCTCCACAGCAGGTTGGAGAACCACAGAGAGTTAGATCCCCCCAGCCCCAACCCTACCCTACCCTGCCCACCTCCCAAACTTCCCCCACTGCCCCTGCTTGGCCTGTAAACCTCTAGAGCCAGCAATCAGCTTCTCTGTCATTTCTAATAATTGCGCAGGAAAGGAGAGGAAGAGGAGATATGCACTGGCGTGGGGCTGGATGCGATGTAAAGCAACCCAAATTGGCTCAGTATGCAACCCCCCTCGGCCCAGCTGCTGTGGTGTGCCTAGCGCCGCCGTGCTCGCCTGGAGGTAACCCCCCCCGCCCCCGTTTTTTCTTTGCTCAAATATTTCCCTCCCGGTGTGAAAATATTGTGTACACACAGCTATTGTTATTGTTTTTTTGTGTTGAAAGCGATATTTGGACACGCTGCACTACAGTGAACACAAGCCTGCCAGTGGACGCGATGATTGATTATCGCAGTCGGACTGGTGTTGTCGGGTTACTTTCACTCACGCCAAGTCCAGTAGTCTCGAGAGCTGAAACACAGCACGCCAGAGAGGCTCTGTTTGCAACAAGGGGGAAAATATCTCAGCTCTGTGACTTTAATGATTATTTTGCGGGATAGGAGGCAAAGTGTGGAGGGGGTGGGGGGTGAGAGGAGGACGGGGGGGTGGTTGGGGGGTGATTGGAGTGAAGGGGAAGGGAAGGGATAATGTTTCCTCTCCTGGTTGAACCTGTTCTCACACAGGGAAACAATCAGAACCGCTCCAAAGCATAATGAGGGACAGCTGCACAGAGCGGGGCACGAAAGAGTCTCTTTTTCTTCCTTTTCTCTTTTCTCTCTCTCTCTCTCTCTGTTCTCTCAGGCCTAATCATACTAGGTTCATAGAGAGTCAGGCAAACATCATCATATCCAACTGCTCAACATGAGGCGTGGTGCAGAGCCGCTGCTCACGGTGAGAGAAAGCTCAAACCTCTAGACAACATCTGAGGAGTTCCCAGGAGCTACACTCAGTTTTTAGGCGTTTAGTCTTTTTTGGATTGTAAAGTAGCGATTTCCTGAAGATTTTCATTTTGTACAGGTTTGGCTTCGGTTTCGGATTGGATGTTTTCCGCTAATGGCTTTGAAGAATGCGTCTGCTAAAAAGAGGAGAAAAGAAAGGGAGTGAGAATCACAGGGAGAAGAGAGATGATGGAGGACAGATGGATGGAAGATGGGAGGAATTAGATGGGCAAGATAGAGGTGCAAAGAAAAAATGGCTGCACTGACAGTGAAGAGGGGGGAAAAGAGATAGAGAGACAGAGAGAGGAGGAGGATGAATAGGTGGTGGGTGGAAAAGAAGATGTGTACAGAAAAAGTGAGAGATAGAGAAGAAGGGAGATGAGAGAGAGAGAGAGAGAGAGAGAAAAAGAAGGAAGAGGCAGGGGGTTGATCTGAGAGGGAGGGAGGGATGGGATTATGCAGGCAGAAACTTGGCATGACCACGTCTCTGTGGATGCCTCTCAAAACTCACATCTCACTGTGGTCTCCACTCAAGGCAGAGAAAACAAGTCGCAGAGGCACCACACACACACACACAGACACACACACACACACACAGAGGCACACACCGAGACACAAAGGCCTAGCCTCCAGCTGTAAGCACCTCTGCAAACTAATTAAGACAACAATTAAGACTAAGGCGATCAGCGCCGTACCCTTCAGCTTGAAGGCGAGCCATCCCCCATTGGGTCAAGCCCCACCAACTCATTCAGAAAATGACACGGGGACGACAGCATCTCCCCGGCCAATAGAAACCATAACCATCAGGCTGTTTGGCTTTTAATTGTAATGAGTCCCTCAGCCATGACGCTTTGAGAGAAGGGGGAAAAAAAGAAAGATATTGGCGGGGAGAATCGGCAGGATACGGTTTTACCGTCATGGGAACGCAAAGCATTGATTCAATATGCTGTAGAGTCATCCCAGCAGAAAGACAAAGAGTAACACAAACTTAAAAGCGTCTGAAAGGATATATGACAGTAGGACAATGTGCCAACAGTAGCACAGTGGCCAGCCATTGTTTGTTTAAAGCGACTGGAATGCATGCATGCTGCTGAAAGTGACTTCTGTCTAGTGTGCATCAAGTCCATGCATTCGCTCCTGTTGACTACCGTACTTATAATATTTATCTTGTTCATCCATTTTTAAGCTTGGGTTTTATTTGTTTTTTGGGGTTTTTTTTTTGTTTTTTTCCTTTTTTTCCTTGTGCTACTTATTAGAGCAGACGCTCTCTCACTGGCAATGCAAACATTACTTTAAGCCCAGGACTAAGACAAAAGGCAAAAGCAAAAGGAGAAAAATACCTGCTGGCCCAAAACTGCCTTCCCATCTGCCCTGCTCTTGGACCCATGCTTGTACAGACTGTGCGCTCCTGCGCAGAGAATCTCCCAGACACGCTTCATTGGGGATAACCAAGCAAAAGTAATTCTGGCCTACTTTCCCTGCCTGGAGCTGGAAGGCCGTCATCACCACAGTAAAAACGGAGAAGGAGGGGGAAGGAGGGAAGGAGAGAGAGAGGGAGGAATGGAAAAGAAGGGAGGTAGGAAAAGAAAGAGAGAGAGAAAAAAAACATGAAACAGGAGGAGAAGACAGCAGCCAAATTTGCATGATTGCATGTTCAAGGCTTCTTTATAAAGGTCTGAGCAGGAGGGCTGTTCAGAACACCTCGGAGCAAAACAAGTTCCATGGGTCCAAAAAAAGGGATGTGTATTTCTTTCTTTCTTTTTTGAGGAAAAGGGGGAAGGGTGTATCATGGGTCAGGTATGTTTTGGGTCCAACTCTTTTGCTTCGTCGGGTCTTTCACCTGGGCCTTTGCCATCAACATCTGGCCGTTTCAGCCTTTGCGTCAGGCACGGAGGTGCCAAGACCGCGTCAGGGCAAGCCGGCCAACAGACTAATGGAAACCAGCGACAGCGTGGGGTCCAGCCAAACCTCTGGGACATATAGGAGCTGCTGTTCTTTTCCAGGGAACCAAGCGTATTAGTTAATGTGGCTTCCTGCGCAATCAGGTTTCCCAAGGCCCGCGCCAAGGGGGCCCGGAAGGCCGTGGAATATTTTCATGCCGAGCGCTCGTACTGACAGGATGAAAAATGATACCTGGGGAAAATATGTAAATAAATTAATAAATCATACATGAGCGTTTTAGGCAGATAATACCCTTTCATTCTCCCGCATTATGACATGTAATAAGTCCAAAAAGTCATTCCATTTTTTTCTTTTTTTTTTTTTTTTCTTCCATGGATAGCCTACTATGACACACTTGTTCTCCTATTTATTTACAAACATTCACAAACCCAATTTCAAGCTTCCCCTATCATCATAATGTAAATGATAAGGCAGACTGCCTGAGCAGATAGGCAGTCAGTGGGTACAGAGTCTTATCAAAAACCTATTATTCTTGTTGCGAGTTCAGTACAATGAGCACTGTGTCAGTGTGTCATAACGAAGACTATGATAACATGAGTTACTGTGCCATTTGTGTGTGCCTGTTGTCTTATCCCACATCACATTGGGCCTCTCTAATTATGTTCATTAAGCTGGGGGAGGGTAGGAAATGCCCTTGGCTCTCCAGAACCTTCTGTGTTTACCCTATCCGACCCTACCCCTCCCCGCTTCATGAAGGGGAGATATGGATCAATCTGGGAAGGGAGGAGGGTCAGCGATACCTCAGGTCAGCCCTCGCTGTCAGACATGAAAGGTGTGTCTGCGCGCCCGGGTCGTTTGTCTCGGGGCATCTCTCTGGACGCCTCATTGAAGAGAGCAGGGGACCTTCATCCCTCACCATCACAGGAGCCGAAACACCAGGCCCCCCAATGACGGATGACCCATAATTCAGTTCAGCGTCACGTTAATGGCCTTGACTTGTCCACAGTAATGGCACAGTGCGGCTCTGAGTGATCGAGAATCATCATGCCAGTGGCATGCTAGTTGTCCTTTGCCTGCACATGAATAGTAGCCTCCAGCTAGCTGGACTTCTTCAGCTCTCATCATGGGCTGATAAATCAAAAGGAGATATGAGATGGTGAGTTGAAAAGAGAGTGCAGTGACTGTGAAGATATCATATCACCTTAAAATGTTGGCGTTTGATGCTGAGAACTCCTCTTTGTCCCACTTTGTCTTCATCTCTTTCTTCCTGTTTACCTGTTCTGCATCAGGTCTGGTGGAAAATGTACTAACACATAGCAGCACAAACACTTCTACTAGTATTTTCTAGTGTTTCATGAACTGGGTCAGAAAAACACTGCTCTCACCTTGAGACAGAAAAAAGGCAGCATACGCATTTTACAGAAAGCACATTTCTCCTCCATCACAGGGTCACCGTTCCGCATTTCCCCCCGTGAGGTCCCAGTACACAGCATAATTAGGTCAATGGCTCTCGCCACCTATTTGTCTTACAGAGGTCACATCTTTGTTTAGACTCAGCTCCACATCAGAAAGGGGAGGGGAAAACACTAATTGAGGTGTACAGGGGGCCGGGGACAACGGCCGCTGCATCGACACAAACGGGCATTGAACACATTAGTCACCGCCACAATCAATTTTTCATTACGCCCCGTAGAGAGGTCTTCTCATGCCTAAACTCATTCAGAGGAAGAGGTGAAGGCCAGAAATATGGTTTACGCTTCAGTATAGCTAGTGTGAACAATGATCTAGAAAAGTAACTAAATCCTGATCTAAAAAAGTAACTAAAAAGCTTGCAATGCAAAACACCAAACAACAGCAACACTAAATAATAGAAATTAGCAACACCTTAAGCTAACAAGCTAACTACATAAAGACACAATTGCTCAGTTTCCACTGATATAATCTAGCTAACATACTAACTAGCATATTCTGGTGATGTAGCTGCAAATGTTGTCCTTTGGAAGCTTTTATTAGCTTGCTTTTTTTTTTTTAGTTTATGGGCCTTACTTGACCACAGGACTACATAGCACACATGGCCTGGTCAGCTTATGGGAATAACAGATGTTTCTATTTGACCTTCACAATAGCTTACTCATCAAATTTAAAATGATATTAAATTGCTCAGAAAAAAACATCAAAATGTCAAGTTTCAGTTGCTGCAGACAATTTTCTTACAGCAAACCTATCTCTTGTCAAGCCCCTTAAAAAACAAAAGCTTGACATAGAGCTTGAGTGTTTTCAGTAGGACCGTGTCAAAGAAATTAGGAAGGTGGAATAAGTTTTCAGAGTCAGATCATGGAGGGGTGGGTCATGTTATTGTATTAAATATGTCTCCAAATCCAGGGGCACAGGCAGGAAAACCTACCTGAAGCGGTTAGTCCTCATTCAGAGGCCCTGACATGGCCTGTCTTCACTTGTAACCCAATCATCTCCGCCAGCCATTTCCATGTCCAGTGGTTTTCATCATGTGGTCTCTCGCCAGTTAACTCTGATTAGACGTAGCACCATTGATTTTCAATAGCACTAGCGCCAGCCACACTTAGCGAGACATATCTGTTACAAAAGAGCAAAGACATCCTGGGTATCTGCCTTAAAAAAAAAAAAAGAAGGAGTCATTATTATTCAGGGTGCCAAGCGTTGCATATTCAGAAGGAGACAGTTAAGTTTTATTAGGCCATAAATGACTATGCTGACAATGAGTACTGACAGTGTAGGAAAATCTGAGCACTTGGCAACGGAGGGATTTCATCCAGCAGTTATAAGCCCAGGCTCTTTAAATACAGCACACAGTTCATCTGAAATATATAATATTGACCTGCTGAAAAGTACTTTTCCTTTTCGGATTCCACTGAGGATCGCCCCTCTGCTAGAATGCCACAGCTGTACACTAGCGGATAATAGGGCAGGATAATCACAGAATTACGCAGGAGGGAAATGTAATTATGTTTCTTTTTTTTTTCTTTGATTCGTTTTTTCCCCTGCCTTATATATGTATATGTGTGTGATTCTTCAGGGGTGTGACACAGCAACCTTTCAACGTCTCTTTTCATTCAGACATCACAAATTGAAGAAAGAGTGCAGACGGCTGATGGGATGAAAAAAAGGGGGGACTCAATGGAGAGGCTCCCTCTTGGGTGGCTACAGCTTTGCTTTAGTGTGTAAGATATGAATATTAATATTTTGGATGATTTGTGTGAGAGACAATGGGAGCTTTAGACCTCTGAAGGTTGATGCTGGCCTCTTTGGAGTATTCTTTTTTTTGCCATGGACAAAGACTCTTATTTTCTTGTCCCATCCCTTTTGGGACTAGCAAGTGTCTGTGTGTCTGTGTGTGTGTGTGAATCGGGAGGTGGTGGTGGGTCTGGGTTGACTCCCTAGTGTGTCGCTCAATCTCACAGACAGGAAATCATCCCAAATAAAAGCATGTCCCCATGGCGATTCCCATGAATTCCCATGATTGCCATGAACCGTTGGCTAGTTACGCATTCAGCAGCAGTGAACCAGACCGCGCCATCACAAATGCAAAGAAAAGACGCAGAAGGAAGCAAACATTTTACATTTTATTCACTGCTTGACCCAGATTACTGTGAGTTGCCCTTGTTGACACAAGCCGTGTTAATTTGATGTTCTAGCTGACAGAGAAAAATCTATTTCCAATCCAGCCATTTAAAAAACCAAACAATTACATCAGAAACAAAAGCTTTTATTCACAGAAAGTGTGTTTATACAATAGAAAAGGGTGACATTATGAAATATGAGTGATTGTTTTATGATGGCTTACAAAGTATAAAATCATATGTAAATATCTGATTGTAATCTCCAAATTAAATATAGAATGAAATTTGAATATTTTGGTGCTTGGTGAAAAAACAAAACCGCAGTTCTCCTCTCAAGGTGGGTCAAGTAAATTGTGGACAGACAAAACTTACTTGTGTGGAGCGAGGTTTACATATAAAGATATATTTTATTTGACAGCCTCCATAAAGTATGTTTTTATGTACCCTGCAAGAGCAAGAGGCCTGAGTCCATATATGTGAATGAGTGTGTCCACCTGGGAAGGGATACATATCTTGGAAGACACACTATACACTGTGAGGTGGACTCCAGCTGTAGGGAGGGGGGGGTGGGAACTTCTGACATGAGCTTCAGACACAGCATGTATCAGGGAGCAGGTCCACAGAAAGCGCAAACAGCAAGTGATCTGTGTGAAAATGCCATTACCTGACTGAAAATGGCCTTTTTTGCTTGCCATAGCTTTGGAGCTCCAGCGGTCATACGGGGGGAAAGAGGAGATGGACCTTTAGTGGGGAAGATAAATGAAAAAATCGTGGGTGGGTCCAAAATGCGCCTGTGATCCAGAGCCCACATTTTCAAAAGGCCTAGCATTGCAGCTTTGATCCGCGTGCTTGTACAAGATCTGAGTGCATGCCTGCAGGTGTACCACTGAGATCAGTGATATGAGAGGGGAGAGGAGGTGTGTGTGTGTGTGTGTGTATGTGTGGGGGGGGGGGGGGGTGTCGAGTGGGAGGCTTCAATTCCCCACCTCTACCACCACTTCCCCCCCAAAGAAATTCTGTCCATCTTCCAACAGACAGGCTCAGGAGATGTCCCTCACATCTTGCAGTCTTTCTTCCCAGAGTGCAACAGGGAGTCCCTCAAAGACAACTCCGGCATCACATATTTACAGAGAAGATAGAAGGAGAGGGGAGGAAATAGAGTGACAGAAAGAGATAAAGAAAGAAAGAGAGAGAGAGAGTGTGAAGGAGAGAGAGTGAGAGAGAGAGAGATGGCTTACCTGGTAGGGCTCCTGGGTGCAGGAGTCAGGATTTAAATATTAATTGCAGGTGATTCATTGCCTGCAGCAGCAGGAGAGGCCTGTAGCCACACTCCAGCTGTTGGATCACTGAGCACAGGGGTTGAGGGGGGGTGGAAGAAGTGTGTGTATGGTGGGGGGGTCTGATGGGGTAAGGCTCTGGTCTGCTTCCAGGACTTCCAGGCACAACCTGGCCTGAACAGCAGCACCCACACATCAGGGTGGCAGCCGGAGCCACCAGACTGTGGCATCCACACGGAGGGGAGGCAATGGGCCGGAACACACATGCACACAAGCACACACACACACACATACAAAGTGGTGGGGAGAGGGTGGGTGCTGACTGGAGGGGGGATGGTGCCAGAGGAAAAGAAGAGTACACCAACCAGGACAACTGCAAATATAGACCTACAGACTGCAGCATGCGCCCGACTATTTCTCACAGGATATTCTTCCTTTCAAACTGAACATCTCAATGCTGAATGGTTTTCGGTAAATGATCTGTTATGAAAGCAAAACAGCTTTCTTTATCTGTTTAATGATATTTTCATCTAACTTTATCAAGCTGAGTAACTTTTATCAAACAGAGAGAGAAAAAAAAACAGATCAGATATAGGCAATGATGTAATTGTTTGATAACGATACTTCCCATGACCTTGGGGACGGATATAAAAGATGAATGACCGGGGACGGTATGGAGCATCTGCGCTGTGTGTCGGCCATCTTGCGGGGTCATGTGATCCACTGTATCCGTAGCAGCAGAGGCAGTCAGACAGCGTGCCCACAGCTGTTCCTCTGGAAAAAGCCCAAAACTTAATGTACCCTGGGTGATTTTTCCATGCACTGTGAGCCAGCCTGAGCATGCAGAAGAATGAGGGTGCAAATGAGAAGTCAAAAAAAAAAAAAGAAAAAAAAAAAACATGGAGAAAAAGCACGATGGAAACTGTTACACTTGTCCCGACTTCTGTGTGAGTAAAAAGCATGTTAATTAGTTCATTTCTTAAGTATTGACTGTCTGGGGTGAGTAAGATTCCCTCGTGTTTCCGAAGCAAAACAAAGGAAATCCACTCCTGAGCCACACACCAAAGCCAGCGTTGAGAGAAACGGTAGGGGAGACCACACACACTTATTTTGCCTGTGTGCTGACTAACCACTGACCTAACGCTCCTCAATTCCGCAGAAGCCTTAAGTCTTCAGCAACATGAGGCATACACACCCAGCCAAACCACCTTAAAAAATGGCTGCTCCTCACTTCATTGTAGCTCACACATGAAAACACAGCAGGCATATGGAAATGTTTGCATGGCCAGTCCTGACCTTTAATTGTCTATCCTGCCAAACTGCACAATATGCCTATTCCAAGAATAGGGACAGTCCAAGGAGAATACTGACTACTGGAAGGCTGAGGTCTCCTAAGTTCATCACATAGCTCCACTTTTCTCCCAACACCAGGTCTTAATAACATAGACAGACACATGGGTTGATTGGAATGAAAAGAAAGAAAGAAAGAAAAAAAGACAAGGCAAAAAAGGAAAGAGAAAGAAAAAAAGAGGGGGCAAGACAAGTATGACTGTAATACAGTGAATTACATTATCAAGAAGAGTCCAGGTCATGAATAATTGAGTGGATCACTTTCGTCTGGGGCCAGCGAGAGAGAGAGAGAGAGAGAGAGTGCTCCCGTTCCTCCCCTCTCTTGTGCAGTCTGGGGCCTAATTCACTGGGGATCGTAATTTATGGACAATTGAAGCTGCAGAAACATCTCTTGGAAGGCAACAGGGAGATCCACAGCAACAATCCTTTTGGGGCATATTAATCCCCTGTTTTATGTAGTGCTAAGTGTACAATAGTAATCAGCACTCACACGGAGCCTGCTGATCATTAAGGGAAAAAGCTATATAAAGAATTCATAATGGGATTAGCCTACGGCGAATGAGGAGAGAGAAAAAAGGGGGATAGAGAGAGAGAGAGAGAAAGGGGTTGGGGGGAGTAGAGGGACAAAATTAAATCACCCATCAAATTGCACCAAGGAATTTTAATCTACAGGTTAATGTTGGATTGTGTAACTAATCACAGCTAACATTTTCAATGAAGCAATAAAATGGAGGAAGAGAAAATCTGCCAATTTTTTAACCAGCTCACTATGCAAAAGCTGCCCATTTTCATTAGGGACTCCATTTGGTTTTCCCACAGTTTTATAGGACCATACCAGACATACTGTCCACCAGATATACAGATTTCATGGTTGATCAGAGGCATATTGAGAGAGAAAAGACCATGATTACATGGGCATGGTGAAAGACTTGAGATACCATTACTGTCTCCTTTTTTTGACTTCTTCTAATGCATGGACTAACAGCATATATATTAAATTGGAATAAATATTTAATAATTAGCATAAAGCTTCAATGGTAGTGTCATTCTCAACAAACTAAGTTAAGTTTAAAATGACGTGTTTTATATAGAGCTGTACACACACCATTCATTCTCGGCACAATAAATTCACTAAACTCAGTTATCACACTGTCCTTTTCTGTTGTCCATGAGTGGGGGTTAGGACAAGTGAATGTTAGGACGAATATGGTATGTGGCCTAAGGTCATCTCCATTTAAATTTCAGTGCTTTCTCTGCATGGTTACATCAGCCCCAATCAGCCCCATTACCCCCAACCCCCATCATCTGCCCTGACATGTTAATTTCAGGGAGTTTTGGGCTGCAGTGATTAAAAAAAGGACACAGATAAACAGAAGGAGACAGACAGACAGACACAGAGACAGACAGACTGGTTGAGAGGTTGGGGTGGGGGGTAGGGGGGTGGAAGGGGCGGACTGTTCCAAAACACCAAAACATTGCACCCTTCAGCGACCCCCGCGCGATAACTTTAGTCAAGCATTTCCAATTACAATGATATTTCCAGTCCTCCTCCCCCCGGCGGCAGGAGCTCTTTATCACGGCGGCAGGCGGCAGAATTACTTTATTACAGCTACACCTCGTTAGCTTGAGTGCCCCCTAATGAAGCAGCGCGGCGATCAGACAGAAATCATGCTGGAGGAAGCCTGCATCATTAGGCCAGCCTTTAATTACAGTGATATATGGCTGCGCCGGGGCCTGGCCGCGCCACACCTCACACTAGCACAGCTCCACTACCCCACCCCACCCCCACCCCACCCCCAACGACCACCCACCCCACAACACACCCCCATCCACCACCCATCCGCCATCATGCCCCACCAAACCCCCACCTCCTGTTCCCTTTTCTACCCAACCTCCCCTGCATCACTGTGGCACAGTAGCAGCCACTGAAGGCCTGAAGTGAAAGCCAGTCAGCCCACCAGAAGAGAGGGACTGTTTGGCAGAATAAAAGAGAGAAAACAATATATTCATTGATTTTTGTTTTGTTTTGTTTTGTTTCTTGGTGGAACTGCAGAATGGCTGGAGAAGGGAGAAACTTACTTGAGGAAAAATGTTTGCGTCCAATTAGCCTAGGATAGACAACAGCGCATTGCAATATTTATATTTGAATCAAATTTACACTGACATCAGCATTTACCATGTAGACAACATTGCAGTGTGTTACTGCTGTGCAATAAACAAAAACTAGGCTTTTGATCAGTCATACATTTCATTTCCATGCGCTGTGACATTTAGTGCATGCAGCTGCCATGTCTGTCCCCGAATGTTGACGCACAGTTAATGATGTTTTAGGAAAGACAGCATAATTGGAAAAAAGGATGGGAATATTTAACAAGACATTCAGGAGTTGGAATCAGGGGACAAGGAGGGATGGACGCTGGGGGGGGGTTAAATGTCGTCATCTCAACGAGGCACATGCACATGAGCTGAGAGAAGCGAGGCCTTCATGTGCAGAAGGTTACAGCCCCTCGCTTTCCCTTCACCTCGATCCTCAGCTGCAACATGAAGACAGTTTCGCTTACTCCACCACCACCCATTCCACCAGCCATAAATGGTGCGTGAGGTCTGAAGGACACCGTCATCTCCAGGGCCGTAAAGGTGGAGCAACTAGCTTGAGAATTTAAGATTGTGACATTATGTGCCATTTTATGATGTAATGACCTCTGATATTCAGTTTCACTGCGATAGAGAGCCATTCTTTAAAATTATGGAGATTATTAAAAAGGGGCTAGTGAGTTTACTGAATTAAAATTGAAAACCAAGCGCGAGACATCGCCGAACTGTGTTAATTGGTTTTGCCTTGAAAGGCCATCATTTTCTTTCAGCACCATTAACTCTAATGCTCTCCAGCTAAAGATTAGTTCTCACCGAGTAAGTCTGCTGTGTTGTCATTAAATTCAATTTAACGGGGCATCTTCTTTTGCTAATTAACGCGTATCTCTTTTCTAAGGCCTCCATGTTAGTTTTCCTGCTTGATCCCTGGGAAGATTGTGGAATGTGTTAGGCCTGGCTGAGAAAAAAAAACCTACCTTTATGTAGCTCGGCAGACCTGAACTCGTTCTCTCTCTCTCTCTCTCTTTCTCTCCTGTACTTTGATATGCAAAAGAAACATTTGCAAGTAGGCAGGTGGAGCTCATTATTAAATCACAGAGATGGGATGTGAGATTGGGTCTGCTTTTACTTAATGACTTCTAAAAGGTTCCTGTAGAAGAAAAAAAAATATACCTGCTTCTTAGACGCACCGTTTCCCCAGCAGTATGGTAGCACTCCAAGCAGCTGAATTAAAGATGAAATATTGAACGGGATTGGGGTGGGGGCAGGTGTGTGGGTGGGAGGGGGCAATGGAGGTGGTATTCGAAGTTTATTATTTAGGCCAGAGGGGCCTAATTGCTTTAATGCAGTCGAGAGTTGATCCAGAGTGTTCCAGAGTTTTTAACTTCACTCAGGTCGGCTCCAACCTTTGAGGGAAACCACTCTGAGAGCACCTTGGCCGAGCATTAAGAGATGGCCATGGCCCAGCTTCACTCGCGTCTGTACATTAAAAAGGTAGACATTAATTACTTTTTAATTCATTAGATGCTGTGGAGACTCCTGTGGATTAATTTTTAAACCCTCACTCTCATACTTGGGGGAGCGTTGGGGTTGAAGTATGGTCCAAAACATCACCGTGTTTGAGCATGTGTGTCTCTACAGCACGCTAACACATTTCCACCACAGTATACAGCTCCTTAAGAGGCTAAGGAAGAGTTTACTCAAAAGTGTTTATTTGTTTATTCAAATAGGCCGTAGGCCAGATATGGCAGTAGTGCATAGTGTGTAGTGCGTTGTGTGCCCCCCCCCCCCCCCCCCAACCCCCAACACACACACACACACACACTTCAACACAATCACCTTGTTTAGAAGCTGTCCATGCTGTATATGAATTTCTCTAAATCACTGAAAAATTTGGGAAGCACTACCTGTTTCAAGGCATTTATTCAGAATAGTTTTTTTTCTTTTTGTGTGTCAGTTAGATTATTACTGTCTAGTTTGCCTGATGTCAAACGTGTACTGTGACAAAGCAGGTAAAGGCTGCTGTCAAATAGAGCTTACCTAGCCATATAGTTTCACATTTTAGCCCAGAAAAGTCCATTCAGAAACCTCTCTAATCTCAACATCACCCATCAGCTTTTCCAGCACTTTCTATTGCTGTGTGAAAAGCACACAAGGTTGAACTTTGACCCAGAAGTTAATCGCCATGGTGGGTCATGCCAGGGTTACCTTTGGGGTCTTTCTCCTGACAAGTGAGAAAAGCCAGAGCCAGCGCTGGGTGCATCAGTCTCCCTCTGACGTAATACAGAGCCCTTGCCCTGAGCCCTCCAATTCCAATATGGCTGCCGTGGCCTCATTACAACAGAGCCGCGTGGAGATACTGGCTAATCCAGTTAAATGACAGTATCTATATCACAACTCCTGTCTCCTCTGGCATGGACAATATGACCACCACTCCAACTGCAAGAGGGAGGCGGAGGAAGGGTAGAGAAAAAAGAAAGAAAGAAAAAAAAAAACAGATAATCTCCTTACGGCTGGACTCCGAACCTGCCCAGCAAGTGGTTGTGTGTACAAACTGTGAGCCGAAGAGCCCCTTGAGGAAGGAACTGAAGCAGCAGGGGCAGATATTTACCAGAGAGGGAGGAGAGGCTCTGACCTGAGGGGGCTGCTGAGGTGAGGTAATTACCCATGAAGGCTGTTTATTGGGAGGACCACAGGGCTTCTCTTGCCCTAACCCAGTTGAGTCAATATTCTGCTTTGGAGGCAATGTCATTCCCAATACACTCCGAGGTAAAAACCCTTCAACTGTTCTGATGAAAATCTTTCTTTTTTTCTTTTTTTTCACTCCCTGGCACTCCTGTCTCTTTTTCTCTATATTCTCCCCCCCCCCCCCCCTCTCTTTCTCTCTCTCTCTCTTCAAGGCAGTCTCACATTACACAAACAAAGCTGTGGCATAATGAATTTGTTTAACAGTGACTCTGCCACAGGCATGCAGCCAGGTCAATTGGCCCCGTTGTCCAGTCAGCAGAATCCATCAGCTCGGCTTCGGACTGGACTTCAAACTGTCCAAGGCGTCCTCACACACAGTCCAACATTCTCGTCCCTCGGAGCAAAAACACCACCACGCAAATAACAGGTTATATGCATTATGAGTGCTGGCGGTGGCACATATAATGAAACCCCCTCCTAATTTATCGAGGCAGAGGACTAAATCATTCCAGTTGCAAGTTTTCCAAGTGGCATTACACAGCGCAGACTCATAAAAGGATTGTTTCTGACCGCCTTCTTCCTCTGCACCTGTCTCTCATTTTTCACTGGTCCCGACTACAAATGACCCACACATGCACAAGCCATCAGGAGAAACAGTGGCGCAATCTGCACAATACAAAATGTCAGAGGGAATCTTCCATCATGTCATGTAAGCGTAGTTCTGGAAGCAGCATGAGAAGGGGGGAGGGGGTGGGTAGTGTGTGGTTGAGACGACGGGAGAAGGAGGTAGGTGGGGGTGGAGGAGGGGGGTTGGTAGTTCTCTTCATCTCTTTAACATTTTTTTCATTTGTCAAGGTTTTTCTCTTTTATTTGGCCTTAGCCCTTTCTCCACATAGATCTCCTTTGCAGATTTCCCTTTGGCCAGACACTGTGCTGGAGGGCTGTGGCCTGGCAAAGTCTGGGCATGGAGACTGGCACGGGCTGGATGGAGTGGGACTCGCCTTGCCTCGCCTCCGTGGGCATGGGCCTTTTCCCAGGCTTTGAAGGCACTGTCCAGCCGCAGGCTGGCTCCTCTTATTTGCATGTCGATGGCTGGGCAGATTAGGGACGTTCCGCTGCACACAAAAAGACGGCTGCAGCGACAGACAGCAGACACACACACACACACACACTCTGTCTCTCCCTCTCTCTTTTTCTCTTTCTCTCTGTCTATCCCTCTCTCTCTCATCCTCTCTCAACCCCACCTCCCTCTTCTTCTTCTTCTTCTTCTTCTTTTTCTTCTCCTTCTTCTCCTTCTTTTCGAGTCAATGCATTCCCCAGGCCTGGCCTATTGGACAAAGGAACGAGGGGGCCTGGAACAATACCAAAGCGCAATGTCGGATCAATCCTGCTGTTTGCTCCCTCTCTCCCCTGAGCGAACAAAGGACGGGGGCCGAGGAAAGAAGGCCCAGCCACGACACTAAAGAGGCCCAGGAGTTGTGGGGCAGAGAGAGGGAAAGGGAGAGAGAGAGAGGGCTGAGAAGGGTGTGTTGAGAGTGGGGGTGTGGTGGGGGTGTGGAGTGGGGTGGCGCTCGCAGAGAGAGGGCGGGAGCACGTTAAGGAAAATAGGCTTGACGGACAGCTGGAAAGAGTAAGCTCATTTAGAAAATCGACATCCCCAGCTGAGATAAAACCAGTGATGATTTGTACTGTATCTTCAGGGGATAAAAGCACTTCTATTGGATTTCATAGGGCCCAGCATGCAAGAGTGGGCTCAGGGGAAAGGGGAAGAGAGATAGAGAGAGGGGGAGAGAGAAAAAGAGAGAGGGAGGTAAAGAGTGAAAGTGAGAGAATGAGAGAGAGAGAGAGAGAGAGAAATATATTTTCTTCCTTCAAGGGAAAGAGAGAAAATTCCCATAATAAGTGAGCAGTGTTAAACGGTGGGGGTGTGCTGGGGCTGCTCTACGCTGCAGGCTGCTTTGCGCATTGCAAACACACAAGCCAACACACATGCACTTATACGCACACACACACACACACACACACACACACACACACATACAGTACATGCACACACACACAAGCGCAAACACTGCAAACACAACAACACACATGCACTATACGCACACACACACACACACACATACAGTACATGCACACACACACAAGCGCAAACACTGCAAACACACAAGCCAACACACATGCACTTATACGCACACACACACACACACACACACACACACACACACACACACATACAGTACATGCACACACAACACACACACACACACACACACACACACACACACACATACAGTACATGCACACACACACAAGCGCAAACACTGCAAACACACAAGCCAACACACATGCACTTATACGCACACACACACACACACGCACACACACACATACAGTACATGCACACACACACAAGCGCAAACGCTGCAAACACACCAAAATACACACTGCTTGCCAGAAAAAATAAACATATCTAGAAATGCACATATATGTTCACACTACTTTCCACCTATAGCTAGTAATACCTACTTAGCGAATGCATTCTTACATCAACGTGATCACTTCATGTGAGCATGATCGCATTGCATGCTAATCTCATACTTACTCCTACTCTTAAAAATAGATATTTTTTGTGCAGAAATAATTTAATTAACAAACTCATTCTGGTGAAACATGGCAAAGACTTCAGATTCACGTTCTTCTATATTTCTTGTTGCTCACTGTTTTCAACGCAAACAAAATCATCAAGGATGCCATCTCAGATATAGGCTGGAGTAGTTCCATTTGAACAGAGAGAGAAGATAGTAGTCAAAAGCTCCTTAGTTTTGTAGCATATATTGCTAACAACCAACAATTGCTATGGGGGTCTGTTTGGTAAGATGATAATATAGACCTAACTTGTAAAAATGTGGCATATGTTCAGGACATGATCAGGGCTGAATTAGCGAACAGGCCAAACGGGCCCAGACCCAGGGGGCCATAGGTTAGATGGGGCTACGGGATTAGTCCTAACAGTAAAACTTTGTAGGTCTGGCATTCAAACAGCAGCCTATGATCTCTTGTTCTGTCCGAAATTGCTTGAACATGAACATCTAGCTGTCTGTATTTTTTACATTTTCTTTGATGGAGAACCCTCCTCTGGCTGTAGGGGGCAGGGCAATGGCATGAAATGTATTCTATCTGAGGTAAATATGAGCCTTTTCATATATTAAGCTTATTTGACTATCCTTCCTGAAATGCTCACTTTTAAGAGGTTATCAGGTCATTCTAAACAAAGTACAACAGGAAAAGAGCCATGTGAGAAATACTGAAGTGCACGCACACACACACACACACACACACACACACACACATACACAAACAAAATCCATGAAAAGCTCTCTGGACCTCCATACTGTACACTGCCGCAGGCTGGACCAGCATCACCTTCATTCACATACAGGCCTGTGTCCTCATACGTCCTCCCATCTTTCTCCCAATCTATCCCCAACATCTCACCCCCACCTCCCCTCAGGCCCTGCCTCTTCTCAGGCCCAGCAACCAGGCCCAGCCCCACCTTGATCAACCCCTAGCCTGATAAATGACATCAAGCAGGTGAAGAAGAACAAGAAGAAGAAGAGGAGGAAGAAGAGGAAGAAGAAGGAGAAAAAGAAGAAGAGGGAAAAGGCAAGGACCTGACCAAGGGGCCTCAGCTCGATCCCTTGCTCGTCAGCTCCCGCTGGGGCCCCGTCAGACCCCCTGAACAAAGGGCCTCGGGGAGTACTCAGCTCAATGAGAAACTTGGGGTGCTCTTTCTTGCTCCGCCGCTGCCAATGATGTTTATTGATTGGAGAGTTCATAGGAGTGCGTGCCTTAATGTCCTGCTTTCATGTCCGGGGTCCTTTTGTGTGGCTTTTCGTGGGTGCTGGACAGGAATATTGCAAATTGATCTGTCTGCCCGTCCGCCTTTTGTCAGGCAGGAGAGTGAACAGCTATTACATTAGTTGTCTGCCGGCTTGTCATCTCCTGACTGCCTCTGACTCCCTCTCTTTTCTTCTCTCCTCTTTTCTTCTCTTCTGCTCTGCTCTTTCTTCTCCTCCTCTGTATTGGGACAGAATCAGCATGGCTAAAGACAAGGCTGGGAGAGCTGATTAATCTTGTGCACGCTCCAGCGACTCAATTGATGAGCCGGCTGTTGGCTGATCTATGCAATAAATGAACACTTTTGATTATCTGACCTACAAGCTCTCTCTGTTTTCCTCCCTCCCTCCCTCCCTCCCTCCCGCTATCTCTCTCTCTCTCTTTCTCTCTCTTCCTTCCTTGTATTGAGTCTCTCCATGGACGTGTCCTGCTGCCTTGTTAAGCCTGTGTCATCCTCATTAAAACGAGTAAACGACCAGGCTGCATCATGGTCCCTCAACTGAACCTCCCCGTAAAACTTTGATGAGAATCACTGTGTAACCCACTGTCAGCCTTTAAAAAAGCCAGTCATGGAGAGGTGAGAGAGAGACCTTCATTTTTCTTAGCACACATACACACACACGCATGCACACACACACACACACACACACACACACACACACACCTCTTCTAGCACTAGCTCCAACACCATCATCTGTAAAAAAAAAAAAAAAAAAAACACCGGCAATCCAGTGTCAAGAGGACATTTAATCGTCTGACACACCTGAAAAAGAACTCTCTTTTCCCCTCTTAACACACACACACACCCACACGCATTCACACACACGCGCTCCACCTGACAGCGGGTATAGTGACAGCAGGGTCCTCTATGTGTTGTGTTTGTGTCCCCTGATTGAGCTCGCCGGCTCCCTCATGTGAATCAATAAAGCGGCTTGCAGCCGGCTGTAATTACATTCAGAACAGCCTGCTACCTTGGTGGAATTACAGTAATTAAGATGGGATGCACCAAACACCCCCTTCCCCCTTCCCAACTCGCCTAAACCCCCCCACCCCAGTCCCTGCTCCTTTTGTCACATCAAGAAGGTGGGAGTGGGGGTGTGCGTGGGATGCCATACACAGTAGTGTGTGTGTATATATGTTTATGAGTGTGTGTGTGTGTGTGTGTGAGTGTGTGTGTGTGAGTGTGAGGGGTGTGTATGAGAAGAGAGTGACATACTGAGACAAGCTTCAGCAGTGTTTCAGGGTGTGGTGGGTGGAGGGATGTAGTTATGCAGGGTTGGGAGGGTGGGGGCCAACTCTACAATCATCCTGATTTCTTGTGCCGAACGATTACATGCCATGCTAATTGCTAGCAGAGGGATCTTTAATAAATATTTCATTCGCCGTAGCATCATTACTGACTAATGCCGTTATTAATCTCAACCGGTAATTTCCGCTGAAAGGAGTTTGGAGGAATGGGGTGGGGGGGGGAGTCTGGATGGAGGATGGAAGCTGTCTTTTGTGAGAGGGAAAAAGGAAGCATTCCTTCCCAGGGATGCAGAGCGCGAGGCAGATGACATGGGGCACGGGGCGCGGAGTTACTTACCCATAAAATTGCGTTTAATTCCACCAGCCTTAATGTTAATATGGTGGCCGCGATGGGTCATTCCTGCGTCACATATCATTTCACAGAGAGTTGTTCGCCGCTTGGGGGGAAACCATGTAGCTTTGCTAATTAATGCTCCTCTGTTGCACTGGGGTCAGGGGTGAGAAGACTGATACACTTTTTTCCAACTGACATACTTGCCTGGTTCAGAGCCAGTTCCATAATCTTAAACCAGTTAAACATTTCAAAATCTAAGGAAACAGCTACAATTTTCAAACTCACTGGGACATTTATTTGAATGCTCTAAAACTTGCTTGGGACATGTCATATCCTATCTCAAAAAATCACTGCAACCATCAACAATTACAGTGCTCAGAACATGATACTATGACTGATTATTACCTTGAATAGTATTGCGAGGGCTGTTAGTTTTGCAGTGACACTAATGATGGAGTGACACTGTGGCTTTTGTCATAACATGCTTATGACATTATGTCTGCCTTAGGAAGTGGAAGGCAAACAAAACGTTAACTGGGGTTTCACATTGAACAACTGGCATCTTGTGACAAATTGGGGACATTTTATGTGTCTGCTTTTCACACTTCCCTTTCCCCAAGACTCCCAAGACCTTCACTTGAGATGATGAACCAGATTCATAGACTTCAGAATGTTCTATCACCCTAGTTTTACAAAAAGCAAGAAAATAAAGATTGTTTTTGAAAACATTCTGGTTGCTGGTCTCTCTCTCTCTCTCTCTGTCTGCATGTATGTTTCATATAGTGTACAGTGTCTGTAAACTTGCTCTTCCCCAGGGTTTAAGACATTAAGAAGGCGTGAAAATACCAATATTCTAAGCCCTCTGTGAATGCAGAGAGGCATTACTGGCTGGGGCGGACATCGCCTCCTCGGCACCCAGGATCCTGCGGTGTCGGCAGCGTGGCGGCGAAGCCCTCTGTCATCACGCCTTTTATTCATCCACATTTCCACAGCTTTAACGCTCCTTTAACCAATATAGAAATCAAGGGCTTTGGGGAGAAGGAGAGGAGAAAGGGAGCCGAGGTTAAAATGGAAGAAAGGAAACAGTACCACGTCCCTGCATAAAATCCATAGCCATGCATATTATGGAAAGCATCTATTTCCCTTACACACACACACACACACAAACACACACACACACACAGACAGACACACACACAATCTTCCTCCATTGGGTGTATTCACTGTTTGTGATGGTAAATTGAAATAATGATTTGCTCTGCGTCAGGATTTACATCCAAGAGCGTTTGCTTGCCATCTCTCTTTCAGTAATAGGAGGGGGAGATAGGAAGAGAATGGATGATGGCTTATTTCAGAGACGGCACAGTGGAAGCAGCTGTGGGTGGGATGTGAGTGTGTGCTTACATCTCTGTGTGTGTGTGTGTGTGTGTGTGTGTGTGTGTGTGTGTGTGTGTGTGTGTGTGTGTGTGTGTGCGTGTGCGTGTGCGTGTCAGAGAGACAGGGAGGATGTGTATGTACGTGGGCACTGTACTGTATAGCAAAAATAAGCCAAACATATGGTGTAATTACCAACAAACATTTTGTGTTACATGCGTTTGTGTAAAAGTGTGTGTCCGTGTGACTTTTCCACTGCCGTCTTTTTTTAGGCTTCATTCTAATATTTGCAGTCAAAGGCGTTAATTAGTTGTGTGTGTAAGCATCTATTCCCAAGACAGAGAAGAGATGAGCAAAGAGATACTACTAAACACATAAGCAGCTGAGAAGAGAGAAATGTTGCGGCCCTCTGTTAGCTGTTAGCAGTGATGGTGTGGTCATGTGCAGTGAACAATGCTGTAGCAAGGCTATTAATCCTCTCTGTAATGTCTAGGAGAGAGAAAAGACAGGCAGAGAGGAAGACAGAGAGAGAGAGACTGAGGGAGAGAAAGAGAGAGAGAGGTAAAGCAGAGCAAAGTAGACGAAGGTGGAATATTCCTGTACAGATGGAGCTGTGTACCACCCTATTATCTGTCAGCTCTGACAGATAGCCCCAATAATACATTCACATTAGGGCCGTGGATCAATTTTTAATCAAGCCCAGAATTATGGAGGAAGTGAGCGAAAATGACCTGCGAGCAGCCGCCTTAATTCTCCACCAATCAAATTACTGCCTTGCACAATAAGATATAATCATGCCTGCCGGTAAGCCGCAGCAAATGGGCAAGGCTGCAGTGTCATGTAAAAAAGGTCAGAGGTCACGGGGTTATGACCCCAGAACAGAAATTTAGGTATGATGATGAAGGGATTAGACAGACAGTCAGTTGTGAGTGGGTGTTGGGGTGGAGGCTGCATCAGAGGAGGGTAGGGGTAGATTTGGGGTGTTGAAGGCTTCTCTGCAGGAGCTGGGTAATTTGCGGTGAAAGCCTTCCTGTTTGTAATAAAGCCGGAGGCTTGTAACCCGGTGTGCCCTCACAGACCGGGCATGCCAACACTAAGAGACAGGGAATAAAAACAAATGAGGGTAAAGGTAATTGCGGACAACAAAAATTACATTTCCAATAAAGCACTCTCTCTTGCCTGCTCAGTCGCTTCCTCGCTCTCTCAATTTCTCTTTCCTCTCACTCTCTTGTTCTCAGAGGTTGTAAGGAGAACCTAAAAACTCCTCAGCCATTTTACAACCCCTTGCAATAACCTTGAGGAGTTTGCCCATTGAGAGCTCACACTAAAGCCTGTTGCTATCCCCAAAGAGACAATGTTTTTCATATATCTCAAAGCATTTAAGGGCGGGGTGGGGGGTGGGGGCGGTGTGTGTGTGTGTGTGTGCAATGCCTTTTTCAAACCATCAAAAGACGGGCACAAAAAGAACCAACACGAAACAACACTAGTCTTTTTATAGGGTGATATAAGCACCTGTTCTGTATGCATCATCATAAACAACCAAAAAAATGGCTCTAATTCTACAAATAAGCCCTCTACCATGCCCCCCCGCCCCCCCTTCTTCCCTCGTGGCTTTAGGTAATACACCTGGGTTTGTGGGGGGGGGGGCTGCATGACATTCCAGACAAGCTGGCTCAGCTAAAGCGTATACCCCCTCTGAGGCCTTTGATAGAATCAGACTCTTTATCTGATGGTGGAACCTGACGTCCTGGGCATATCAGAGCGACCAGCCCCCCTTCCCACCCCCCACACATACACACACACACACACACGCACACTCACCCCAAACCCCCCTCATTTTATCCATGTGTCCCTACCCCACTTATCAGCCCTCCAGACAAGACCTCAGTGACCCGTGCCATTTCAGAGGGGGAAACCCATTACTTGCTTTGGGCGAAATAGCTAATTCCTAGGATCCTACAGACCAGGCCCCCTGAAAACCAGGCCTGCTAACATCACAGAAATATAATAGCATAAAGGGCCTGTTTTGTTCTTTGGGTTTTGTTGTTCGGTTGGTTAGTTCATTTCCAATGCAGATCCCACCCCCTGACGTCCGTCCAAACCTTTAATGTATTGCCATTAGTGCTTGAGGTAAGTCCACAGAGTTCCACAGAGTTATGACTGTGTGTGATGTGCTGATGCATCTGGGAGATACAGCAGAGATCAGGAGAAGCTTCCCTCTGCCTGCCTGTCTGGCCTGCAGCAACAATGGGGAATCAGTGAGCACTGCATGGATAAGTGATGGGACTAAGGGGGGGGGGGTTGGGTGGAGAGTGAGAGGTGGTTGGGGGGTGGGGGCGGAGGTGGCGGTGGCGGTGGCGGGGGGTAATGTTGGATGTTTACCTCTCTGCTCCTATTCTCTCGGCATGGGTTTGGTGGTTGGAGGGCATTCCTGTCAAACACTTCTCTGTGTCAGCACGCATCCTGTGTGATTTCCCTTCGCACTGGCTTTGGAAGTGCGCCGGGGTTTTGAAGATACAACAGATTGTGTCCCTGAGATATTAAATTGATTAAATCTTTTAGCTACACTCTTTTCACTCGTTTCTTTTTTATTACTGGTGCCCTTCCTCTTCCTCAACTGTTTTGCAAAGGCGGAAGGAATACATAACTAAGCAAATAACTGATTAAGTGAAACACACACTTATGATGCGCACATGCATTCTGCTCCCCCCTAGAAGGAAAAGGGGGTCAGGTGCATGATGTGGGGGTATAGAGGGAAAGTCATCAAGTGTGTGTGTGTGTGTGTGTGTGTGTGTGTGTGTGTGTGTGTGTGTGTGTGTGTGTGTGTGTGAGTTTGGTGGATGGCCCTGCACCCACTCGGCACCCGCCTTCCACAAATCACATTACCTAGCAGTACTACAGTGGCCATTCAGTGTGTGGACCTATAATATTATAGTCTCTTATCTCTCTCTCTCTGCCTATCCTTCTCTCTTATGTTCTTCTTTGTAACTGATATACACTGTCAAAGGCCAAGGGACTGTAAATCAGCAGCTAATAATTTATAACTTGTGTAGTAGTACAATAATTTATAACTTATATCTTAGTGTATTTATAATATGATAGTTAATTTTTAACTAGAAGTGAACAAAACATGTACATTTTTACAAGATACATTTGTACACGATAGTAATGTATAAAAGTAATGGTAGTTTCACACACAGTTATACTTGAAATCACTAGAAAATGCTCTGCGTCCATACCTGAGTGACAGAGAGGGGCTGAAATGAGCGGCCTGGTCAGAGAGGGTGTGTACTGATTTTTTCTGTGCCACTGAGGTGAAAGACACTTGGGGAGCATTAAGCTGGTAGAAAGGTGAGAAGGTACTGTCTGTATGTGTGTGAATGTGTGCCAACACACTATGGAGTATGCATGTTATGGGTTTGTGTGAACAGAACTGGTTATGCATGCAAGCTTAAAAATCATGTGTGAATTTGTGTGAGTCTATATCTTTATCTTTATGTCTGTTTCAAGGTAGTGTGTTGAGGGTCACGGCCTCACAGTTTCCATCTGTTTATGTGTGTGAGTGTGTGTGTGTGTGTGTGTGTGTGTGTGTGTGCATGTGTGTGCATGCATGTCAGTGTGTGTGTATCCACATATTTATCTTTTTTCCATCTGTTTATGTGTGTGTGCATGAGTGTGTGTGTTTGTGTGTGTGTGTGAGTGTGTGTGTGTGTGTGTGTGGCCAATATTTTTGCACCTAAGGTGCACCATACTTCTCGAGGCATCCAGTGTGTAAAATGTACCTGCATGTACAGTACTGAGCATCCTGCGCATTTAGCTATGCCTATTCATGTGTGTATGCATGTATAATATCAGCCTGTGTGCACATGTGTGTGTACCAGTGCAAATGTGTGTGCGTGTGTGTATGTGTGTGTGGTGTGTTTCTATTTGTGTGTATGTTGTTAATGTATATATTTTTGTGGCTGTATGCATTTATACAAATGTGTGTGCTTCTGGTGTGTTTATGTGTGTTTGTTGGGAGTCTATACGTGCATATGGTGCATGTGGTGCATATGGCCGTGTGCGTGTCTGCGTGTCTGTGTGTCTGTTGTAAATGTATATGTGCCTGTGCGTGTGTGAATGTGTGTATGTGTCTGTATGTGTGTGCGCGTGTGTGTTGTGTGTGTGTATGCGCGACACGCGCGTGGCTGCATTGAGTTAGCAGAGCGTGCTCCTTCCTGCAGACTAATTACGGCACGAGGAGCAGGCTAGCGGGCAGGCCGCATCCCCCCGTCCTCTGATGTGTTTTTCATGTTAACACTTCCCTCTGCCTCAGGTACATTCTCCACTACCAGCACCACAAAGCCCATTTAGGATGTTTTATGGGCATGACATAGTTTTTATTTTTCGATTAAATTTTCATACTTTTGTGTTTTTTTTTCTCAGCCTCCTCTTCTTCTTGTTGCCTCTATTTCTTGATGCCATCCCACTATTTTCTCTCTCTCCCTCTCTCTTTTTCTCTGCGAAACGAAAGTGGGTGCATAAATTGAAGACAATGGCACACAGAGAGCTGCATTCAGTCTGTGGCAAATCTCAAGGCTACTTTAAGATTACTAGTTGTTGTTTTGTTTTTTTGTTCTTTTGTCTGGGAAAATAAATGTGATTTTCCATTACATTCATTCTCTATTGGCACTTGTTTTCCCCTAGGCTGGGCTGTCTACAAACAGACCGCATCCAACCAAGGGTTCACTGGGTTCAATAAATACGAGCACAATCAGTGCATATGTGAATATTAGAGTGGAGATTTGGGAGAACAGCCTCATGAACAGACTGACAGGACTGACCCTAGACCAGGCCTGTGTTGGGCGCTTCGCGTTGAGCTGGCCAGGTTGGCAGGAGATCGCTGGCACTGTGATCCCGCTTGGACTTGGTGGCTGTGGTGGAGTTCACTGGTATGGAGCTGGTGGGTAAACAGGCCTTGTGCGTATGACCTGAGTGAGAGAAAGAGAGTTGTTATAGGTTGGGTGAGAAGGGGGTGTGGGGTGGTTGCTGGTGTGTGTGTGTGTGTGTGCGTGTGGTGTGTGTGTGTGTGTGTGTGTGTGTGTGTGTGTGTGTTGACCCTGCTGCTGAATGCAGTGCCACTGAGCAGAATGACCCTGTTGACAGCTCAGGTGTAATTAATGTGAGCTCAGCTCCAGGGGATGTGAGGGGAGAGTGGGAAGCAAGGCACTCCCCTGAGCCAAGCACACAGACACACACACACACACACACACACAAGCGGACACACACACACACACACACAGAGAGAGAGAGAGAGAGAGAGAGAGAGAGAGAGAGACACACATACACACATAGGGACACATACCAACCAACACACACCCTTCACCCCGCCGGAAGCTATGAGGCCTGGAGTGGTTGCCTCACCCCTGCCACAGCCCTCTGCCCAGGGAAAGGCCTTCCCTCCTACTGGCTCACTCCACGCTGTGTCCTTTCTCCCTGCCCCCTCCCTGGTTTATTCCAGTCTGCTCCTTTTCTTAAAATAAACTATCTGCTATAATGGCTGAATACTGAACATCTCACTGCTGACAACTCACTGCTGTATGTATGAATTCATTACCTCCACCAAGGTGGTTATGTTTTTGCTGGTGTTTGTCTGTCTGTCTGTTTGTTTGTTTGTCTGTCTGTTTGTGTACAAAATATCTTGAAAAGTACTCCACAATTTGCATGAAATTTTCAGACAACGTGGGTATTAGGACAAGGAACAGATGATTAAATTTTGGTGGCAATCCGGAACACAGTCTGGAATTTGAATTGTGTCAGTGACCTGATATTGCCATGGCAGAGGTCTGCGCTCTTTGAGTGCTTTTCTAGTTTATGTATGTGTGTAATCTATCTACTTATCTATCTATTTAACTAGATATCTATCTATCTATCTATTGATGAGACTTACATTGTATTTACTTTTCATCTTTTGACAGGCACAGATGTACACAGCCATGCACATATCTCATGCACACATGCACACACACACCGCACACACTTTTGTCTTGATTACCATCCTGGCTGTGATCATATATGCAGGAGTGGCTGCCTCAGGTGAAGCAGATGCCTCTCTCTCTCTCTCTCTATCTCTTTATCTTTATCTCTCTTTATCTCTATTTCTCTCTCTCTCTCACTAACTCTCTTTCTCTCCCAGGCTTATCTGTGCCCTGGTCCCTGCATGCCAGGCGTCTCCAAGCCTCACCCTCCCTGGTGTCTGCAGGGGAAGAGACATTTCGTGGCGCTGCACAGACCACTGCCACAGAAGCCCCGGGGCCCTCGAGCAGATGTCTGCCATGCATCGCAGGTGAGGCGCCCAGGAGAGGACTGGCACGCAGGCTGGCACCAGAGCCAAGGAGGCGAACGCAGATAATAACATCCAGAGTCTTAAATACAGCAGAACGGTGCTGAGTCTTGTCACTGCCGTCACCAGCACACTGCCTTGAGGGCAAACCGGGGAGATATCACAATGTGGCAATACTCTATGCACGAGATGCCAGTCTGTCTAAGTCTGCTAATTAATTATCACAAATCATTTACTGATACAACAGATACATACTTTCATTTAGAATTACTCGAGTGAACTGAACTTTCATTCTTCTGAAGACAGTAAACATGCTTGAGTTCTAACACCTTGCACTAGAAACTTACGGGTCACCAAAGCTTGCCTAATCTCCCCTTTCTCTTCGATTGATTAAGTCCAACTCCGAGGTAATAGCCAGTTCAAAGGAGCCGCGCACAAAGTGCACACTGACCATGAAGAACAGAAGGGCCTCTTCAGTTTAACGCCCAGAGGACAGCAGAGAGCATATTCATCCCTCTGCCCTGTGGGACTGGTCATTCCTCCCCTTCATCTGAATGGCTCCAATGTGGGGGGAGTGTTGAGGGAAAGATTGGGGGAGCTTTGATAAAGGAGTCAACTGAACTGAGAATCAGCTGGCCAGGCCATGCGTTTCAGGCCCCGAGCCTCCTATACTACATGACACCCTCAAAGCTGGAGGGATTGATCGAGAGGCTATTGATCTTCTATGGATGTGATCATCATGAAGAGGAGAGAGTGAGAGACAGAGAGAGATAGAGGAGAGAGATGGAGAAGTGATGGGTAACAGAAAAGGGCTTTTTTTGTATTTCACTCTGGGCTTTTTTTTTCTTTTTCTCTGGGAATCGATGGCACCATACTGGGGGCTGATTGCCAGTGTCAAGTCATGTGAAGAATCTGTGTGAAGCTTTCTAAAGGTGTGTGTGTGTATGTGTGAATGCGATTGCGTGTGTGTGTGCTGTGTTTGTATGTGTAGGTGCAACAGTGTGAGTGCGTGTCTTATCAAGTCCTGTGTGAGTGTGTTTGAACGTCTGTGTGTGTTCCTGTGTGTGTGAATTTGGAAGACTCTGTGTTGTTCAACCACATGAATTGTCACTTTTGGCCTGCTTTGTGTGCGTGCATATGTGTATTTGTGAATGTGTTTGTGTATGTGTGTGTCCGTGTGTGTGTATGTGTGTGTGTGTGACAGACCATAAGTGATTGGCAGGGACTTAAGGTGAGACAGTTAGCGGACAAACAGCTTCATTGGCGCAGCCAAATAAAGCCATTGCTTTGCACGCTGCTATGTAGCCAAACAAGTACTGGGCATGCTGACAGCTAGCAGCAGTCTGTGTACAATTTAATGGCTACAAACACTCACTCACTCACACACACACACAAACACACACACACACACACACAACTGAGCATCACACTATCATCACATTCTAACATCACACTTTGGCACTGCTCTCTAGCAAGGTCTTCTCAAATATAAATCATGATTGGAAAGGAAACAATCCGAGATATATCTGTCAGCCATCTGAATCCTCAAAACCCCTTCAGCTAAATGGGTGAGAGGAAGGGGAAAGAGAGAGAGAGAGAGAGAAAGAAAGAAAGAAAGAGATGTAGTCTGCTGGGATGAAATATAGATCAGTCCTAGAGAGTCAAGTCTCATATAATACATAAATTACATATTGCTGCAGACAGTAGAGTAGCTTATTTGTATTTTGGTCACGGTGTGAATTCACAGCTACCAGGAGAGGTAGAACAGGGACAAAGTTGAGAGGGCCCCCTAAGTTCACCTTCAGATGCCAATAGCAACTGTGATGCACATAAAGCATTTTCACAGTCATAAAACCATTTAGAAATCATTGTTTTGGTTGACTGACCAGCCACATCTAGTGCCACGTTAAGGAAAACAGAATTCGTAACTCTTGTGGGAGTGAGTCGCCTTTTGTTTTGAATCCTACATCCACCAGTAGGGGGCGACAACACATGATGGTCTGCAGAGCCGTATATGTTTGATGCACTACTGAATGTAGGTCTAATATGCAATGTGCAAAAAAGTCATGAAAGTTAGGAAGAAATATAAAATAGACAATGGATTAGTCATGTCTTGCTGCAAGCTTACTTAGCTTACTTACTTCTCTCTGTGGAGCTCCCCCTTTGGCTAGGCTAATGCAACAACAATGTAAGCTGGGCGCTTTAAATCTATTTTGTGGGGACCTGTTCTCACCCAATAAGAAGTAACACACTAAGCCAACAAGAGAGTTGGCTTCTGAACCCCTGAGAATTCATAATCATTTTTACTCCCACATTCAAAAAGGTTGTGTTTTCTTTTGTCCCCATCAGTTAGCGTTAGCTGCTAGTTTGTAAATTCGATCTACGTTGTACCAAATGCTGACATACCTACCGACAGCACTCTGCAGCCTCAAAGAACAGGCATATGGACTGATTGATGACTCTGGAATTTTCCTTTCAGTAAACTTAGTAAAGTCAGAAACCAGAGGTCTACGACTTCAGATTAATCCAGAATCCTTATATTTTGAGGCCTTTCCCTGTCTCTCCCTCTCCGTGTGTATGTGTGTGTGTGTGTGTGTGAATGAGGGTGGAAGTGAAGTGTTCCTATGTCTCCTGAAACCACAGAGCCACAGGGAAATGAATAAGTAAACATCCCCTCTAACCATGCTGCCTGTTCCAGCGTAGCGTTGGGGGTGGGTCGCGTGGGTTGGGGTTTTGGGGGGTAGAGGATGGTGGAGGTGATGGGGGTGGGGGGTGGTGGCTGTTTGAGGTGTCTAAAGAGGCTCTGAGGTCCGTTGCTCCAATACACTCACACACTCTCACACACACCATCATCATTCTTCTCTCCTTAGGATGAGGAGCTACATGCTTCCCAGTGTTAATGGCCTCTTTTCTGCAGCCCTCAGTCATACTGTCCAACAGCACGCACACACACACACACACACACACACACACACACACACACAGCTCAACATGCTGTCAGATATTTACCCTAGAAACAGGGACATAAACTGCATGAATGTGTTGTGTGTGTGTGTGTTGTAAAAGAGGTGATGATAGGTGTGTAGTTTTTTTAATATCATAAAAAAATATGTAATAGAAAATACAATTCTAAATGCTTAGCTGTTGCCAAGAAAACGTACCTTCATTATTCGGAAAGCTGTAGGGCTTTTTTAACCAGTTATTAATTTGTCTGTTCAGCCGGCCCACATAGCTGCCAGGGCCTGTCTCACTCCACTCAGCATGGCATGTGTCTCGCCACAGCCAGCCAGCCGTGTTCATATAAACACAGCAACCAGCAGCTGAAGGGGGAAGACATTGGGAACGACACTGTCCATGAATTCCCAATGCACTCTAACGAGCCTAACGCCCCTCAAAAGCCCACCACCACCAACCCCCGAGACCCCACTACACACACACACCTCACCCCAGACAGAGATGGCCCCTGCTGATCACAATCCCTATTGCACGCCACTGACGCTTACTGCTTGGTGTCAGCCTGGAGATTACATTCTAACCTTGACCCAGCTGCCAGTCGTAAATCATCACACACACACACACACACACGCGCACACACACACACACACACACACACACAGCGCTACACATACACACTGTCCCATGGCACTTCATTCTGACGTGCCATCAGCACTGGGGTGGTCACTGGATATTAAAGTGACTAGCAGCATCACAAGCTGTAGATATTATTATACCTGCAGTGTGATTTTGTGTGTGTGTGTGTGTGTGTGTGTGTGTGTGTGTGTGTGTGTGAACGAGAGAGAGAGAGAGAAAGAGATGAAAGCTGGATGGTGACACGGATAAATTAATATGGGCTTTTGTCAGATCAGGTGAATCAGAAGTGTGATGTGTGACGCTAGTCCTACGGTCTGTCATCATGTCAGATCTCAGACGGCTCTGTGTCTGCTTTATCAAAGCAAGGCGCGGCCAGCCCATGGCGTCACAGGAAGAAAGTGCAGTCTGTTGTCTGTGCACGGCCACTGTTGACATTTTGCAAGCTGTTTGGAAACTAACCAAGGTCTCACAAAGACTGCCAGGTGCACGAGAATAAAGTCTTTCCTTTTTTCTTTCTCTCTCTCTCCATTTCATGCACACAATCCATCTCTCTCTCTCTCTCTCTCTCTCACACACACACAGACACACACACATTCACGCACACCACACATATTCACTCCATCTCACCTACACACTAACTCTCTCAAACACCCATTCTCTCTCTCTCTCTCTCTCTCTCTCTCTCTCTCTCTCACACACACACACACACACTCACAGGCGTGAAACATGATGATTGTGATCCCTGAGCGTTCTTCATTTAGTGTCAGTCATGTTTTATTCATGTGCCGTTGCCCCTTGCTACACACCTTACCATTCCCAGAACTCTGCAATGAGGGAATGCATGTGTGTGTGTGTGTGCGTGTGTGTGTGTGTGTGTGTGTGTGCACAAGAGCCCTTGTGGAGAACACACACACACACACACACACACACACACTGCGCCCCAGGGACCCATCTGCCATCCTTTTATTAATTCATCAGGCTTAACCATGCAGCGTTTTATTACATTGTTTGGTGTGAAGTGAAATCCCACTGTCCTGTTATTCCTCTTCTTTCTCCTCATCTGCCCCCCCTCCACCCCACCCCCACCCCCACCTCTGCCCCCACCTGCCATCCATGTCCCCGTTCAGGTCTCTTTATCTTACCTTACTTCTCTTCGTCTCACAAGACTTCATAGGCTTTCCGTATGCCATCCATTTTGGAAACGTACACCACCAACACCGCGGTCACTTAACACACGAGTGTGTTCTCTTCCACCAAGACACAAAAGAAAAAGGCTATATATGGAAACCCCAGTAATAGGTGTGCAGCATATATAGACACAGAGCATGTGAGCAGACAAACCCATTCTGTCAAGAAGATGATGGATTAGCTTACAGCGAAAATGAATTCATGCTAATTGGATGTCAACGTTGGCACCCCTATATACCCATATACAGTTGCAAAAACAAATCACAGGAGTTGCGTGAGAGACTGTGAGAAGGTCTCTTGATTTATCAGCAACCTGGACACTCCTGAGCTTCTCCCTAAGCGTCTCCAGGCATGGCCCCTTTGTCTGTTTCCAACTAACAATCAGTCACTATGGGAGCACTGCTCTCCAGGATCCACTCATCAGCAATCCTATAAGTCCGTCTGTTTAAGCAGGTGGCTCCCGTGGCCCAGTGCCCACAGCGCGGGTCACCTGACATTGACACTCACTCGGCGGGGTACCAAACGCTGGTCAGTATGATCTCTAGTCTTCCTGCTTCACTCCAGCACGCCTGTGGATGTGATGTGATGGGCTCCAGTGGCTAGAACCACCAGTGAAATCTGCTCTCACCATCAGGGTGTTACTGCCCTCCAGTGTCCATTTACAGTATTACAGCCAAGAGACCACAATGTTTACAAGTGGGAACCAGAGGTATACGGAAGTCCGGAGGTAATTGTAGAGTGCTATCGGTAGGTATCCTGGCAGTGTTTTTACCTAGACCTAGAGTAACATACAAATTTGAATTGTACCTGGAGCTAAAATACTACTAATGCATCATCTACAGAGATCGGACTGAGATCAGATTTGTCTGTGTGTAAAACAGGAACATTCCTTTACTGCATTTACTGTGACACTTTTTTAACATGCGCACACACACATATATTCCCACGCAAACAAACATTTTTTAACATGCACACACACACACACACACACACACACATTTATGTACATTCACATGCACATGCACACACAAACACACACACACACAGACACGCTGAGGAATGTCAGTTTAGCAACTGCCATGTTACAGGGACACAAGTGTGACAGTCCCCTGGGTGTTGGCTGTGTGCTGTGCATTGAGAGACAGCATCAGTGGGAAGCCTGCTCTCCTCCTGCTGCTGGAACAGTGGGGCTCATCTGGCACCTGCCTCTGACAGCAGCACTCGCTGCTCTGCTCCCGCTGGAACGGCCCACACTAAAACACACTGAAACATGGCGGGGCCCAGCCCAGCCCAGCCCAGCCCGGCCCATCCTAGCCTAGCCCAGCCTGACAGACAAGACAGCGCTGTAAATAACACACGCATGCATGAGTCCACACTCCGCAGGTGGCGCCGGGGGAGGGATGCAACCTGTTCTTACACAGCAGGGCCTGTGTTTGTGTGTGTGTGTGTGGTACACATTCTAACATTGCACACAGTTTATATATAACACACACTGGGCCACATATGCATACTCTCTACACATGCACAAGTAGCCAGTGCAGATTTGCAAAAGTGATGAAAGTGTTTCCAACCCTTAAAACAAACATGTCATGCATGCATACAAACAAAACAAAATCAACTCACACACACACACACCTTGGAACGCTGTGCACTATACTGAATTCTGTTTCAAACACGTTAAGGAAAACAGTATGCTACAAGCCTGCACGTCTGAAAAAAATTACATTTAGCCAGCGGAGACAAATCATAATTGCTACGCATATGTTGTAAAAGCAGAGGGAGTCAGTCGGCACGTGCAAGATGCAGAGAAGAAACAGAAGAAACAAAAGTGTAGCTTTTGACAAGCCAGTGTGTTCATTTCAAAGTCACTCAGAATGAATCTATTTCGTAAATACACATAATAAATGCTACAGTGACCGTGCACAGCTTATAACCATAGAGAGGTGCCACAGATAGTGTGAACCAAGCATACCGTGTGTCAATGGGCAGATTTAATAAGTAAATGGCACCTCTAGTGTCCATACTGCAGCACACACTCACTGCACCCCCCACCCCAACCTCTTCCTGGTTCTGTTGCAGCTCTTCCTCGCCTGGAGGGGGTCAAGGCACCCTGCAGTGACATGTCACCGTGGCAACAGCCTCTTTAAGCCAGTTGTGTCCCCCGGCGCAGCGCAGCACAGCACAGCGGCACACAGGCTCAGTGTCAGCGGCACGTCATGTGGAGAGCAGACAGATCGGTTGTGACATATCAGCTGCAACACCGGCCAAACACACTGGGATAATGACACGGACGCCGCAACGGACCATCCTGCAGCCGCCATCGCCGAGCAGAGAAGGAAGTCAAGAGGAGAGAAGGGGTGAGGGAGGGAGATAGTGGGGGGGAGGGGGGTAGAGAGACGAGTGTTTGCAGAGGAGTGGATGAAAATCATAAAAAACAGAAATCATGGAATTCAAAAGGCCTCTCAAGCCTTTGCAGACACAGGACTTAAACTGCAACAGTGTCAGCCAGGAGGCAAGCTACAGATGGAGAATATAAAATCTCTGGATACATTTCTCTTTGCAGGAATACTACAGAGATACTGTAACATGAACACACACACACACACACACACACACACGATCATTCCAGAGTGATCCAGTTGTGTGTGATAGATACAGTCTTCTATAAAATTAGGGTCACGGTTCATATCAAAGTACTCCGGTCTGGTCACACGGGGGATGTTATAAAGAGCTCACTAGAGGAAAAACGCAAGCAAATCATAAGCATGATTCATGGATTCACGTCCTGCCGAGTGTGTGTGTGTATGTGTGTATGTGTGCTGAGGGCCGCGCTGAGCCTACCATCACAGTCTTTCCCACAGGATGTACTTCTTCCTTTCTTGATGCGGGATCTTGATCAAAGTGGCCATGAAACATGGAGGACACTTAAAGCCTAAAATATGAACCCCCAAGAATCACGCAGAGCACTGCTGCACAAGAATTGGCCTGCAAATCACAGACTGGGTTTATACAGTGTGTTTCTGCGTATGCTTGGCAATACTTCTCTGTTCTTAAAGGAGAAAGGAAGCCTTGACTGAGGGTTGTTTGTGTGTGTGTGTGTGTGTGTGTGTGTGTGTGTGTGTGTGTGTGTGTGTGTGTGTGTGTGTGTGTGTGTGCGACTCTGGGAGGGGAGAGAAGCCCAGGGAGTGGCTTCAGTCCTCTATCATCACCGGGGGAGAAATCTCATTAGGACGTGCGATGCCAATAAAAAGGATGGAACATAAACTACACAGATGCATGAACATAACAGTGGCGGTCTGTCCGTCCATAAGAGCCAAAGCTGTGTGACATGGACTCAGCTGTACCAGGGGAGAGAGAGAGTGTGTGTATGAAAGGCTTAAAAATAAGGAGAGAAAGAGAGGAAAAACAGAGAGAGAGAGAGAGAGAGCACTAACATATTGGTGAGAGAGGATTGTGAAAACAGAAGAGCGTGGGACACATTTGGGGATGCTGAGTGTAAAACGTATGTGGGGGATAGACTGCGATAGCGCTAGACTACTTTAGTGACTTATAGCAACCCATTTTCCCTCTCCATCATATTTTGCCCCATCCATCATGTGTGTTTCTTTTGTTCTTTTTTCCCTCTTCTTTCTGATTCAGTGGGGATTGGCGTATGGAGAATAATGCGGCCGGGTAAAGTTGAAGTAAAGTTCTTTGCTGAAAAGCTGATTTCCCTATAAGGGCCGAAGCAGGCCCAGTCATCTGCAGAAGCGTGACAGCCTAAGCTCTAAATTTGAACATGGCTATGATTTGGGGTGGAGGGGTAGGGAGTCTACAAGCACCCTTGGTGTGTGTGTGTGTGTGTGTGTGTGTGTGTGTGTGTGTGTGTGTTTACACTTCTTCCTCTTCTTTTGTCATCCCATTTTCCTCCCAGCTCTGTCTGTCTTTTTGCAGGTGGGACGTGAAGTGAGTGCACACACATACACACACACAAACACAGACACACACACTCACACACACATTCACACACACACACACATAGTAAAGAGATGTACACACACACACACACACACACACACACACACATACAAACGCAAATACAGTCCATACACAAATACACAACAAATACACACACACAAGACAGAGATCTCTGTAGTGCAATATAGGCTGCACTGTCTAGCCCTCGACTCTATGGGTGCTGTAATTTCATGAGCCTTCTCCCCGATGGCCACGGTGATGAATCCTGCTGCTTGGTGCCGGGTGCCCCCTTTCTCATCTGAGACACACAGCTCCTCTCTCCTCCACACCCATCCACCCATCTGACGCCACTGATACCCCTCAGCTTCCTGCTCTAATTTGCCCCTCTTCGAGTCCTTCTCTGGGGAAATTTTGCTTTGACAAACACGGCTGTTTATTTTTACTTAAATGGGGCACTAATTCACCTAGTTTGTATAATTAAAACGGCGCACACAACGGAGAATGGCATTTTATTTAGCAGATAATTGTGCTGACACCGGGGGAACTGAATGTTTTATGCATTCACTTTTCAGAAGCTGGAGAGGAAAAGAAGGAAAGAGAGAGAGAGAGAGAGAGAGAGAGAGAGAGAGGAAAAACAGGATATCTGTTCCTCCTTAATTTGTAGCTTGAATTTTAAACAGGAGAGAGTCAAGTTAATCAGTTTGAACTCTGCAGGGGAATATCCAGTTACCTTTTAACATCATAGAAGCATGTATAATTACGACAAGACTCGCCCCTTTTCACCAGGGATAATGACTGCCTTGTTTACCAACAGGTGTTTTTAATACACTGTTATCAGAGGAGATCGTGTGACTTGCCACTACCAACTGGTGAGGACCTGTTTATCTCAGATCCCAGTGCACGGTTATAACTCACTCTACGATTTATTTGTGGACGGCCTAGCGGACATTCAGAAGAGTGGCAGCCTCTGGAATGAGGTGTCTGATCTTCGCTGGGTTGTCTGTTTCTCTTTCTCATTGCAATGTAAATCTGGGGTTTTGACCCCCTGCGTGTCAATATAAGCTCTTTATTAATTATTATCTCCTTTAATGTATCTGTACACACTATACCAAAATGGTGTACAAAGACCCACAATGTATAAGCAGCAATTGCTCATGAGAATTGAGGTTCTGGGGGGTCAAGTTCCAGCTTCAGTGGCATTTTACATCCGAACTATGCTATTCTATTCCCAGCAGAGTCGGTTGCTAATTTAAAGTCAGCTGCTTAGAAGCAAGCAGTGTCTCCTTTAACCTCAGGCTGCACAGAGACCCCCTGAACATGACTTTGGACTGTAATTGAACAGGTACTTTCATTATACGCTTTTCCCCTGAGCAGCTCATTGGGGGATGTGTCTTTGAATTTACAATAGACTAATATCTTCTATACAGTCCAGGGAGCTCCAGGGAGGTTTTGGTAACAGATATCAGTATTTATATTAGACATAAGTTTATTTTTGTATATTTTGTGAACTCTGATACATATTTGGCTGGCTAAAGATATGTAGTTATACAGTCACTGCACATGCTTAGAATTGAGATTTTGACATGTCCTTTAACAATCTAACATAAAACCTGCATTTCTGTTGTCAGGGCGTGTCGCTCTTTTTAAATGACTGAACCCATTTTATGCCTATCCACTCTAAACATATTTCTTCTTATGTCTGCCATGCCATTAAATTCTTCAGTCTAATTAGACACACATTTCAAACCTTAATCAGCCCAACAATGTGTGTGTGTGTATGTGTGTGTGTTTGTGTATGTGTGTGTGACAAAATCATATTAATCAGTCACAGTGACAAAGCACCAGTATTCTTTATTTTCATTTCCAGTGGTGACCCACAAAGGCTTTCTCTAACCTAAGCCCAGTCCAAAAATCAAATCCAAAATCTAATCCCTGAGCCTTGTTTTCCCTTCATCTCCGAAGCAGAAGAGGGAAGAAATCAGATTTATCGCAAGCCACTTAACAACAATAATAAATTATTAAGACTTAATGAGGGCCGGAGATAACACGTCGGCCATCAATATCAAAAAATTATCGCCCAAATCATCGAGCTTGGAAAATGGGATCTCAATTTTACACCCTCCTGGCCTCTGACGGAGAGAACAAGAGCTGGGAAGAGCGAAAAAGAGCAAGCGAGTGAGAGAGAGAGAGAGAGTGATTGAGATACACAACACTCAAGCCAAGGCCCTGAATTTTATTTGCGCCGCTATCACCACTCCAGCTGGCTCAGGAGGCGCGGTTGTCTCGTGGCGAAAAAAGGGAATCTCTTTTGCCTGTGTGTTTGCTGTGAGGGGGGGGGGGGGGGCTTCAGGACGGCGGCGGCAATTTGGGTCGAGCTGCTTTGAGATTGTAGCCAATTATTCTGTCTTCTCTCCTCCTCTATTCTCAGTCCGGTTTGCTTGAAGCTCGCCGTCATTTGCCACTGCCACTGCCGCCATGAGAGATGGAGGAGGTGGTGGTGGTGGTGTTGAGGGGGGGGTTTAGAGAGAAAGGGAAGTGGGCTTGAGTGCTCCGTCAGCCGCGGCGGAACATCTCGCTGACACTGGGCTAATGTATTTGAGGTCTCTGTTCCTCTAATGACCCAGTGACATTTTCAGTAACTACCGTTGCAATTACATTTTATTTTTGGTTACAGATTGGCGCCAGAGGGAAAGTGATGGGTGGGGCAAAGGGGGTATGGCGGTGTATTGGGTGAGATTGGTGTGTGTGTGTGTGTGTGTGTGTGTGTAAGCTTACACAGGTCGGGGGGGGGGGGGGGGGGGTGAGGATGAGGATGAGAGAAAGAACATTGTAATGTGCGAGTTGCTTTGTGAGCCGAGAAGACACACCACTGAGCTGCCAGCATCCTACTGCTGTTGTGCTCTCATATCTATGGCAACACACTGTGCAATTTGATAAACTGTTATGAAATAATTCTATGTTTGCACCATACACGGCAGCACAGCGGCAGTTGCTTCTAATTATATATAACGAGGAGGCGCTGTTTCCTCTCCATCTCTGTTTGAGATTTTTTTTTTTTTTCATTTTATATTGTTTCAGTGCTGGCAGTCAGGGTGAGAAGAATATGGTGTCTGTCACCATGTGAAAACCAGTAACAGTGAATTAACTTTTCACACATTATCAGAACATGACAGGCTGCTGAGAGAAAGGTATTTTATCCTCCAATTTCCAATAGTTTGGGGGTGAGAATGTGAGAAAAGAGGCATTGGGAACCCAAAAATGGGAAAGTATTTCCATAAAGGTAAATCTCATATTAAGTAAGAGACCCCCTCAGTGTATTATTATTGTGGCTTTCATAAAAATATCATTGCATATGCTAAGAAGCAGGTTTGACTTCCCCCTGACCCCCACCCCCACCAAACTGGGCTGAGAAACTGAACCAGTCTCAGTTTTACTGGGTTCCTTATGGCAGTGGAGACTGTATGCCCGCAGGAACCGTTATTCCCACTTCCGTGTGGCAGGCTGCAGCTCACTCTCTGTATAAAACCACAGCATCACTTGTTCACTTGCTTTCTGTGGTGAACAAGGAGTCCACACAGCGCACATCTAAATATAACAGTAAATCCTTTGTAATCATGACTGGCCTTCATACAATGATCGACTTTTGTAGGATAGGTTCTGGCTAACTTCTACAAAGACATTTTTACTATATCAGCATCCTATACATTAACCACATTTAGTGTTTTTGGACCAAATAATAACAAATAAAATGTTAAATGAGTCAATATATATATATATGTTATCATTTTACACACATATTATTTGATACTATATTATTTTACACCTAAAATAGTTATAGGCCTGAGAAGGTTGTAGATTATTGTATTTATAAAAATTTTTTTTTTCTTCACTTGGTTGGACCTTTTTCATGTCTCTGTACGTGAAAGTAGAGGTTCTCCCTGTGCATCATGCACTGTTTCTATAGAGACTTAAGATTTATCAGCTTTTGCTTTTTGTTCTTCCTATCCAGAAAACATCTCAATTGGTCTCAGTGCGAGATGAAGGTAGAAGACTCTAAATGAAACATCTTACAGCAAGCTTGCAACAAGGCCTGCGACCATCTGGCTCTCCAATTCATCCACATACTTGTCTGCTGAGAAGGTACCGAATATGTGTAATCAAAGCGGCCATGCTTCACTGGAACCATGTGCAGGGAGGGATTAAAATATTTATGATCATCAAGATAAAGTTGAAGGAGGGACAAAATCTCCCTGTATTCCTTGACCAGGACTGAAGGACACTGATTGCCTTCAGTCTCCCCAGGAATGCCTGCCCCGGCAAGCGCTTATCCTAGCCATCTTGAAAATGAAGTGATACACTGACATGAACTTGCTATAAAGATTTTGTACCCCCATAATGTAAGTTATTTGGCTTTCCTTCTTTAAAAAAAAACAAACAAAAATGCAGCAGAAGGACGGAGCAGCGAGACCAGACACTAGTCCCATGTCGGTGCCCAAACTGAACAGTTCTGGACATAAATCTAGTTCATTGGGTGGCGGAAAGCTGGAGTCTCGACTCCTGTCGGGGGAACCCCCAGACTAAACAAAGCTGACCCCAACCCCCGCCTGACCCTGGCTGGCCCGCTCGCCACCCTGGCCCCTGTCGTCCCATCAGGACCTCCCACCCCCCCACACCCCCCGGTCCCAGCCAGGGGTAATGGCCTCCATGAGCTGCCTCCTCTGTCTCCGGAGCCTGGCTCCACACTGCCTTTTGTATACGAGAGCAATTTCCTTAAGAATCCAGGAGAAAATGTGATACTTCTGCTTTTATGTTTACCAGTTGGGGCGGGGGGGGGGGGGGGGGGCGACAAAAGACTATACATGGCACCCTATACAAAGACAGACACACACACATAAATATATGGTGTGTGTGTGTGTGCATACAAAACAGAGTGTGTTTGCATGTTATTACGACACATCGAAGAGCATGATATACTGGAAATGTCAGGAAACAACATGGTTGAGACTGGTTGGGAGACAGGCCTTTATTTCAACCCCAGCACACATACCCCACCCCACACCTCAACACACATACACACTGAGAAAGAGAGAGAGAGAGAGAGAGAGAGAGAGAGTGAAAGAGAGAGACAGAGGCCTCAAAACGCTGGATCATCTCACTCCACCAGCTTTCTCCTCTGCCAGGTCAAAGCCACTGGTGACCTCTCCCTGACCAGCAGAGACCATTGGAGACACAGTGCACACCTTTGTGCTCCCCTCTGGGACTAACACACTGGGTCTGGACAGCATCACACAGAAATTCTCACGCTTTACACACCTCTCCTGCTGTCTCCTGCTCATGCTTGACAGCTACACAACAACGTCTATGACGCAGGTCAACTCCACTTAAAACGTATATATCAGCAACTTTCCTTGAGAGAAAAAAAGTTAAGTGATTGAATTGGTTTTAGAGAGTTGCATTTTATTTGCTCAGGATTGAGTCATCCCATTTGTAGCCTATTCTCTGGAGCTGTGCCTCTAAGGTTTTTGATTTCCTTTAAACATGACGCACACACACACACACACACACACACACACACACACACACACACATACATACACACACACCGCCACCGCAATCTCACAGCAGGATCTGCATGCAGCTTGGCTCGAGGCGAGCGTCTCCCTCATTATGCAGCACCTATCGGGCCAATCAGGGCTTATGTCATTCTTCATGCCGTGTCGGAAATAAACACCATATCATCTTAGTCACATCCACCTAAACAATCCCCATTCATGACTCACCAACCTCGCCTATAATCTCGCCCGCGCATCTCAAAACAAAACAAAACAAAACAAAAAAAAAGACATGCTTTTTTAGTGCACAAAGTTTGTGGCACGGCGGTCGCACTCTTGACAGCAAGCGGAGTTAACGAGGGAGGAGGAGATACCAGAAACACTGAGGTTTATCTGATTTGACAATCGAAGCATCAAAGCAAGCAAGAATCCTGGGAACTTTAATAGTGGGGGGGTGTGTGGGGTTTGACCCAGACCCCCCCAAACAAACGAACGAAGCCAGTAAGCCATAGGGTGGGTAGGGAGGGAAGGGGGATAGGGGTTGTCACCGGCCGGCTCTGAGCTGCTACACTGATGGGGCCGCATTGATGTTCGGATTATGGCACGCCTCCGTGATCAAGTGCTCAAGCACTAGATAAAAACGAGCGGAGCAGCCTTTAATCCTCCACAAACTCCCCTCTAAATACGCCTTTAAGGGCCCAAGCTGCGTCTCGAGTCAGCTCTCCTTACAACGCTCCACTGTCTCAGGTTTAATTTCGCCTGGCAGCGAGAGAGGGAGGATTTGGGAACAATTTGGGGGGATTGGGAAGAGGGGGCCACATACTGTTACGGTAAGGCCTGCCTTACTGCATCTGTGCCAGTGTGGGCCTCATGCTCTGGCCTTAGCATCCTGCCTCTTCAGGTAACTTCAGTACTCTGTCTTACTGTATTTCTTTGTCACTGGTTGTTTGTAGCGTTAATCTTATTGTCTTCATTTATAGTCATTTGTGTTATAATTTGTAAGGAACAGTATAGTTGGTGCCTCATGATGTAACAGGATATCGTTTCCAGAAAGTTTGAATTGAATTCTCTCTGCATTTCTTACAAAGTATCAGATGCCATCAAACAGATAAGCCTAAATAATAACAAATTATATGTCTGAATCTGAAGTCAAATAAATTGAACGTTTTAGAACATTATATATTAAATATGAAAGTATATGAAGTAGACTGAACTTGCATGAATATGATGTGACTGATGGCCAAGGTTGCATGTAAGCACAGTGTTGTTGGCAGTGCAGAGCAATAGTATGCTCTACTTACGTGGCAGTTCACAATGCTGTAGAATGCTCCATTCACTTCAATGGGCCTTTCCAACATTCCAAGGTCAGATATTTCAGAATAGCGGATCGTTTTAAAGACCATTAGACCGCTGTCAAGGAAAGTGAATGTTCAGCTGATCTGTCAGTTAATGGACTTCTTTTTTTCACGTCTCATTATCTATCTTAAAGGAGGAATCTGGTGTGGTTCAATACATAGCCCTATTATTTGATGTCACAGAGTATTGTCTGTATAAAGAATTTGATACAACATGGACATAATAGCAAACTGCTAACCTTAACTCAATGGGGCATAGGAAAATGAAACTGAAAGTGAGTTTCTGTGACTGATTCAGTATTTGGTTGTATCAAATCTTGTTTTGATCGGTGACCTCAAACAACAGGGCTAAGGATTGATTCATGCTGGATTTTGTCTTTAATCATCAAATTTACTATGAAAACAATAATAACCAATGCTTCATTGCCACTTTGCATCAGGGTCTTGCATCACTCTGTTAGGGCTTATGCCACAATAATGACCTCCTCACAAAACGTTATCCCTAACAAACAGTAATATAATAAATATGTTATCCATATAGTAGACAGAGACAGAGTAGACATAAACTAGACAAGTTAAACAGAGAAGTATCCTGTAAGAACTGTGTAGACAAGATATGTACAATTAGTTGTACACAAAAATACAATACAATACAAAAATATTACAATACAATATTGATTTCATTATATGGTATGCTGATAACTTTTGCAGTGAAGAAATTAGTTCATTGCTGTGCAGAAAAAACACCACTGATCATTAGGGGGAACAAAGGGTACATTCACTGTAACCTGTCTTTGCAACATGCAACAGATTCACAAACCTTCACTTGTAACTAGGCTTTCATATGTACAGCTTAACGTTTATCTTTTTTTTACACGGTCGGGCAGTCGACTCATTATCACCTCATCACTGGAGACATAGGACACTGTAATGCACAAACCACGCCTGCTGGACAAAATTTGTCCACAAAATTTGTCCACAATGACCACATTGGACACCCTCTTCTCAAAAATGTATTATCAACACAAAGAAGAAGCTATGCAATCACTCATTACATACTCTGGTGTATCTCCAGTATAGTATAGTTGCCTATATTTTATTTAAGCAATACGGCCCAAGAGGTCATTCTATACAGTGAATATAGCACAGCTGAGGTGTGTTGTAAGGCACGAGGTGAGCGGAGCGAAGCTGAGCTATATTCACGGCACAGAACGGACTAAAGGGGCTTATTGCTTTTCTAAAACAGTTACAGCACATACCTAGCTTGGCTTCATTAGACAAGTAGCACGTCAATGCAGTCAATGTAACTTTTGAATGGCACAGCAACATAGAACAAAATGCTGTCTCAGCCGTGCTATATCGGGGAATATACAACACGTATGAAACAAAATTCAACTAATCATAATTAAGGACCGGAACCATACATTTTAGAAAGTACAGCATAGTACACTTTTTCGACACTATAAATTCTCAGGTACCGTGTATGGATCATTTTAATCTCAGGGTAAGCACCTAGTTTCACTAGGCCTTATAATTAAACCCTCTTGGAATAATATTATTATGTTTCTATGTTTTGTTTCTTGATCCACTGAATGAAAAGAACATTTTGCTGCAACTGGTCTACAATATGTATGTGTCTAATGAGTTGGAGAGGACATCTGGTACAAAGGCTAAATATTTGTATAGTTCATAGCTTTTAATATGAAATATCAATTTCAGGCTGAAAATGGCTGGAAATGTCTTTTGGACATTCCATATGTCACCTAATTGTCAAGAACTAGTCATAGATAATACAGCAACAGCAATTATCCAACATCATCACATAGTCTGGGGTACACAGACATGATGTGAATAATGTCAATGGCCTACCCCAGTTGCGAAACTACCCATATGTCTGATGTTGCTTGCAACTTGACTATGAATGATGGTGTTGTCAGTATGACAGACAGAGTGTGGTTCTGAGTTTATGCTTATAACAGAGTCTATTCTAACTCAAGCTGGTGTTGACACCGTGTGTCGGAACACTGAAAAATGGAGTGAGTGAGGTTGCCAGAAACAAACACAAGTTGCTATGGATACTGGGCAAGCTAGTCAAATGCATATTTCATTTAAAGGCCTTAAGCTAATCTTGTCTCGAAAGTTCTGTGGTTGCTGCCAGAATTGTATGAATTGGCCATAGTTCTCTCAAAAACTGTAATGGTGAGAATTAAATCCTGCAAACAAAAGAAATGTAATCTCAGAAGACCCATGTAGACATTTACCACTAGCCAGTTGTGAATGGGTATGTGTTTTTGTTTCTTTGTGTGAGTTTCTGGTTGTGTGTGCTTGTGTGTGTGTGTAGGTGTGCGTGCGCGCGTATGAGTGTAGTGTAGTATGTCTCTATAAATGAGTGTGCACATATCTTTCAGAACTGAAAGACAGACTTACACAGCCTACTTGTAAGGGTATGCAAACAGTGTCGTTACAATAGCAGCATCTCCCTAGTTTTATTTTTAATTGTATTCCCTCCAGGTACTATCAGTGCCAAGCACACCAACTCCCTCCTGCTCCTTTAGTAATGCATCCAAATTAATTAGAGCAAAAGATGATGAGGCCTAAAGAAGTAGCTGGCAATATATCATTACTTTGCTAATTTGCTCTTAAAGCACACTGGGGTGACCAAAGAGGACAGCAACTGAAAGCATAACTGTAAAAAAAGAAGGATTTTACATTACATAACCCTGAGGCACACTTGTGCTTAAAAAACAACATTTTTGTGTGCATGTTCGTTAAATCTCTGGTGATCTTAAAGGTATGTGGGCTTCAACTTCAACCACCCAGCCATGTAGGCAGATTTGGCATGGGGTTAAGGGGCCACTTTGTCTGTTGATTGGCCGTAGGCAACACTGCTACAGATCTTAAGCCAAATAGCAAGGTTTAGTTCATTTGGAACAGTATGGTATGGGTATGGATTACACCCACATACAGCAACAGTGATAGACCCAGTAGAATAGTCTCTGTCTCCCTCTTTTGACCGCAGATTGTTTCAGCAGCTGTGTGTTTCACGTGGTGCAACCTGGAAAGTGCACAGCATAAGAGGATTATGCTAAACATACTACAAGCAAAAGGGATCTCTCTGTCATCTATACAACTAATATGTCATATAAGATGGGGAAGTTTTTTATCATAAAATCAAATAATGTAACACCAATCTTTCTGGAAAGCACTGTGCTAAGATGATGATGTACATTCAAGGCCATTGTATATTCCAAATACAACAGGACACTGTTATATTGAGCCTCATGACCATCACAGGTGTGCAGGTGTGTGTGTGTGTGTATGCGCATGTGCATGCATGTGCATCTATGGACAAGCATGTGTGCACGTGTGTACAATTGTTGTGTCTGTGTGTGTAAGCAAGACTAAGACAGCCACACATAGGAGCTGGAACCAAGGATAGAAAGATTAAGAGCCCCCCCCCCCCACCATACTGCACATATGAATAGGAGATGACCAGGGCATAGCAATCACTCTGCAAAAGGCAGTGAAGTGAAACAAGCTGTGTACTTATATAAAGGCGCAAACACACACATACACACACATATTACTTTATCCTCCCCAGCGACACACTCTGTGGAATACCAATCCATTATAAGAGAAGTAAATGCATATGCATATGTATTTCTGGATCGTTTCCTCTTCACTGCCCACGGATCAGCTGCTGTCAACAGTAAACAAGGTCAAGCCTCCCCCTTGCCTCGCAACTGCAGTCATCTGTTTTCCACTACATGAATCCCATGCAATGAGGGACCAAATTGAATTTCCACGCCGCTCCTGCGACTCCTGGGCCGCTCCATAAACACAAGGAGAGAGAGAGAGAGAGAGAGAGAGAGGGGCGAGAGCATCTGTGACAATTTATGCGCATTTAAATTGGAGCCCTTGCCACCGAGAGAGTGGCACCTTGTAATTGTCACAAACATTTGAGCACGGCCAAGGTGACATCTCAGTTTGTCCCTCTCTCTCTCCCTCTCTACCACACATATACACATACACATACAGCACACACACATATACATACACTCGCGTGTATGTCTCTCTCTCTCTCACACACACACATACACACACACACATGCACACACACACACAAATGCACACACACAAATACACACACATTTGCTATGCTCTTCATTGGAAAGAGGTAAGGGCTTAGATGGTTACAGTCCTCTGATCAGTGTTCACCTTAGTGGCTGGCGAATGGCACACACACCCTTTCATACACAAACATGCAGAAATATGCAAATAGTAATGAACATACACACACATACATAGACACACACACACACATACATACACACATACACACCACCACCACCAACACCACCCACCACCACCACACCATAATACATACAGTTATGAGAGTGTATATGAAGTTTATGTTGAGACTATAGGTTAAATAGTCCTCTGTCTGACTAATGTATTAACTCACAACAAAACTTACTTGGGTCGACACATAGATTTAAAAAAAACACATAGATTTGATGTCAGAAGAATAGATCATCATGCTTTTTCCCATTGGCTGAGCCAATCATTTTATCTACCAGGGCTGCCCCCTAGTGGAGCATCTTGGTACATACAGCACACTTGGTACAACTGCCCTGAACTCAAATGACAAAATGGGAAATATATATATGTATTAAGGAAATGAACAAATGTGTGCGTTTGCATAGACCATGGAAACAGCCTGGAACTTTGATACAGCCAAATTTAAGACATAAAGTAATGATCCATTACTGCATTACTAATAGTAATAGTGGCTTGGGCCGTGGTTTGTGAGTGTGTGTGTGTGTGTGTGTGTGTGTGTGTATGTGTGTGTGTGTGCCCTGTTTGCATGTTGATGATTTTCCCTCTGTCAGTTGGTTTGTCATATTACATTTGGAATTTTCCTGACCTTACTCTGTGAGAACAAATTGTTTACAAATGGTTTACAGACAGTGTGTGATTTCATGGCTGCACTGCCACACACACTGCCTGTTTCTAAAGTTTCCAAGAGTCACGGTTTCAAAGTACAGGTTGGAGGACCGAGTTTGGATTACAGGTGAAAGAATATCATGCAACAAGTTCCACAATGAGACAGCATGTACTTTCACTGCCCTGAGAGATTGTAAGGGTTTGTGAGCGACTCAAAGGTTGCTGTTACTGTTCAACCAATACGGTTATGCAATTAAGACACTCTTCCTGTCATATAATGGTGTGACCCAGCCCCTAGAGCTTGGCTTCAGTCATAACATCTTCCTTTTGTGTCTTGAAAAGGCTGAGGGGGGAGGGGGGGGCCTGCACTATGTCCTCTCTGACCCAGCTGCTTACCATGGGACCAGTCAAACCACATACTTCCGCCCACTCTCTATAACCCAAGGGCAGCCGAGAGTGTAATTATATATTAAGCACACAGCTATTTGTAGCTTTTGCTTGGACTGCAGCCGGAAAAAAAAAAACTTGTTCTTCGGAGTTGTTTTGTTGTTCCTTTTGAACAAAGAATAGAATGTAACCCTGCCCAAATCAGTTGTGCGGAAACCCACACAGGGACCAAAATATGAACCATGCTTATACTTGTTTGTTTTTGAATTTGTCACTATGTAACATTAATCTCTATGTATCACTGAATGCCCATTCATATCTAATACCATTGTGGTTCGATCGATTTCTCTGTAGAACTTAAATGATGTGGGTGAGAGGGGTAGTGGAGCCTCTTTCTGAAATGTAAGAAAGTGTATTCTCAAACCTTACCACTAGATGGCAATAACATACAGCTTTGAATCCAGTCAGAGATGTTCCCTTGGTCATAAACGAGTTCTCTTCAATGAAGTATAAGAAAATATCACCATATTCGCTGGGATGGTGATTCGCTGGGAAGGTGGTCTGGAGGGTTGGACAAATAGTCACGGAGATAGCTAAAGACTCCAGTCCTATAGTGGAACAAATCAGCCACAAGTTTCCGCCCTTGAACTGCGCCTTTGAAGTTAACTTATTCTAAAGACAGAAACAACTCAAACGGAGAGCACTGCATGTCGGTTTAGGGGTGTTTTGTGTAGTCGGTGGACAGGTTGATGACTGGAGGGCAGGTCATCCTTTGAGTGGAGGCAGCCGGGTCTTTGATGTGGCGCGGGCCGTGGAACCGCGCTGAATTCTCCACAGATGTTCCTTTGGTGTCCCGGGCAACAGCGGGGGCGGAACCAAGCAGCCTAAAGGCATTTGATGCTGTCTGAGCTCTCTGCATGGTAACACACCGAAGAGTTTGTTACCAAAGAGTAGAGAAGTTTCTATACTCTTTGTTTAAACTAAGGATGGCATTACCTTTTATTTTCACAGTGTACACCACATGCTCTGGAACTTCTTAACATGTTCCTACAAGTTCTTAACATGTAGCCTATCCCAACTTTGTATGGCCAAGAAACAGAAAGTCTTGAACCATGGTGGAAAGACAAATAGCCAAAATATTATATCCTATGTCAGTGGATAATGGTGATCTCAGCGCTCTAGAATCTTTGATTTTAACTGTGTCATAGCCTACTTTTTCAGAATGTAGTGCTGTGGTAATGTGTTTTAATGTAATGAACAGGCCAGGTTTTGTTGGACTGTAAATCCATTGGGAGCAGACACAAAATGATGGCCAGCAGGAGGTTGAAGGCAGCAAGATTGACAGACAGGAATCTTAAGGCATGGACAGAGAAAGAGATGGTAATTACATGCTAGACTGTCAAACACACCTCCTTTGGACCTCAGGGGGTCTGTTGTTAAGGAAGGAAGGAAGTCATTTTTGGAGCAGAAACAGAGGAGGCCTTGGGAAAAAAAGACAGAGGGGGGAGGAGGGAAAAGAGAGAGAGAAGGAGGGGAAGAAGGAGAGAGCGAGTGAGAGAAAGAGGGGGCGATCCAGAAGCAGATGGACAAAGAGGAAGGGGAATGTAAATGTGGCATGGAATTCTGGATCTATCAAGGGGAAGAGGCACTGTTTCCGTGCCCGGAATAGAGGTAGCAGAGATGACAGGACGTGTGTGTGTGTGTGTGTGTGTGTGTGTGTGTGTGTGTGAGAGAGGAGGGGTATTTTATTTTGCTTTATGACTCCCTGTCACACAATACCCCACCACACCAACCACCCACCATCCTCCCTCCTCCTCCACACCATCCTCTGTCGCCTCCTCAGCGAGATCCAGGCTGGGGTGTTGTTGATAGACATGGAGGGGGGGGGGGGGGTTTCGGCACAAACCTCAGCTTCCCGTGAGTGTCCATCTGTGACTGGTTCCCACCGCCGGCAGGATGGGTCAGGCCACTCCTCTGCTGCTTGTACTGCAGCTTCGTGTGCTGGGAGGATGAGACAAGCAGAGGCGCTTTATGGGGCGCTTAGCCAGGATGTGATGTGTAGGCAGAGGAACAACAGGAACAGTGGACAGGAGGTAAGATGACCTCCGTTTAGGGACAGGCCCTCGTGTGGGTTGGGGGTCGGGGGGTGCTGTGAGGGAAAGCAAGTGATGGGGGAATGGGTGGGTGGGGTGGTTGTAGGAGGTGGAGTGAGTTCTGTTTAAGGAAATAAAGCAGTGTTTTGCCAAGGGCCAGCGCAAAATCTCACAGCTCTCTAGAATTTACAATGCATGTAAAACGCTTAAGCTATGCATGACCAGAAGGTCTCTCCTGCTTCCCAGGCACCCCAGTTACACCCACAGACTATGAAAACAAAACTGATGATAGACCGGTATATAGTGCTGTTGTTAACAACAAATTTACTATAAGAGAGTTAGAACAGCATATGGGAGAGATAGTATTTATAATCAGAACATTTAGAGTTGGGGCCTGAGGTATTTCTGTAGGGAGATTTGGGTGGTGTATATCTGGAGTAGTGAGAGAGGAATTGCACACACATATACACACACACGTAGACACACACGTGCATACTGAAAAAGCTTGCGTCCAGACAGGGAGCTGCCTGTGTGTGTGTGTGTGTGTGTGTGTGTGTGTGTGTGAGAAAGAGAGAGCGAGTGAGCGAGCGAGCAAGCAAGGCAGGGGGACAGAGAGCGGTATCATGTTCACATTTGTTTCAGATTTCAGCCGAGTAAACAAAAGAAGGCGGGCAGACACGCCGGGGCCCGTTTAAATTAGGCCCCAGCACAGCATCTGTCGGAGCCTCCCACCCCAAGTCCCTCGCAAAAGCCCAAATCCAATCAGACGCAACCCTTTGATGGGGCTTCTTTGGTTTGCTCGCTCCAACAATTATTTTTGTTTTAATAATTATTCCCTGGTTTTAGCGTATAAGGGAACCGGCACAGTGGAACAGGGCATGGATTCGAGGGGTGGGGGGTGGGTATGGGGGATGATGGAAGGAGAAATGGAAGGCTGCCCAAGCACATACGCACACACATAGACACACGCAAACACACACACACACACATTCACACACAGACATACACACACGGCAAATGCGGAGAACGCAGGCAAGATCAGCGTCACACTGTTTCCACATCGGGTCTTCATATGCCCCCTCAAATGACATCATCTCTTTTAAAGTGTTTGCTGATGAGGGAGGGAGTGTGTGTGTGTATGTGAGTGTGCGCGTGTATGTGATGGTATGTTGGGCCTATGGTGAGTTTGAGGGGCTAGCGGTGAGCTTGTTTAGGGTTGGTAAAAAGTGAACTGAGCCATGGCCGACCATTAAACATGTATGTAATTGAGTTGCGCAGACCCACCTCCAGTTCATGAAGAGGCCCCTCCAGTGAGTTAAGGGGTTTTATTATGCCATGTTAGCTCACTATACATATTCAGCCTGTTTGTCAAGTGGCTTTTTCCTTTCATGACACACCCTGACACAAACACTCACATACACAGATGGAGAGAGAAAGAGAGAGCCTCGCTCTCATACACACACTGTTTTGACACACACACATACACAAACACACACATACACACACACTCTGGGGCAGACAGCTTTAAGTTTGCAGGGAAAACTCCAGAGGCTGGGCAGGATATGAATACCCTCACACAGCCCAGCACAGAGCTGTGCTTTATCTTCAAGCAGGCCAACCCCACAGCCAGGTCAGGTCGAGAAAGCGAGAGGGAGAGAGAGAACGGATGAAACAGAGAAAAAAACTGAGAGGGAGAGCGAGAGAGAGAGAGGGAGATGTTTTGAAGAATTGGTGATTCTTGGCATTGATGTAGGGGAAGTACTTATTGAATTAAGCGAGTGCATGGTCCAGCTCCTCTCCCCCTGGGCTCAGGCCCCGACTACAGACTCTACAGACTCCTTACTTCCAGTTGATTGCAATTGGCTGGAGCGATCTTGTGTAAACAACGTCCAGAGACGAACGTGCGTGAAATGAAGGCCCCGAGTATGAGGAATTAAAATGCCTCACAATTATCCCAGTCAGCGCGCGCACACTGACGGCCTTTCTGGGCCCACATTTTCATTAGGAAGTGGGAACATACCGGTCTGGCCCGCGATAAACTATAATTCGCTGCGATTCAGGGAACAGCGGCGCACCGAGGCGAAATTAAGTTAGCTTTTGGGTGGAGTTATGCAATGGGAATCCGGCATGACAGTCAGAAAGCCTAAGAAGTGCTGGTGAAGGTGAGGGTGGGGGAGTCAGGCTGGCAAGGGGTGGTGGTGGCGAGGGGTGAGGGGGCAGTGCTATGGGGGAAGACAGGTTCCTTTCAGTGCACTGAAGACTGAACTGCTCCCACTGTGTCAGTCTGGAGGATGTGGGGAACCAGAGGTGTGGAGTTGGGACGGAGGGTAGGTGGGGGGGGGGGGGGGGGACTGGGGAGCCAGTGTCCGATGAGAGGCTGAGAGGCTTCCTCAGCTGGGCAGTGTGGGAAACTGTCCCCCCTCTCTCCCCCCAACCCCCAACCCTCCTGTCCCCATCCCGACCGGCAGTTGATGCAGAGGCTCTCTCTCCACTGTTATCTGCTCATAATAACATCCTGGTACGTGAACCACAATGTTCCCTCCGAAGGGAAATGGGACACAAATAAGAGGCAGGACAGGGCAGGGAGGGGACAGGAGATGGGCGGGGGGGAGGGGGGGGGGTGTTTGTGAGTTTGTTTCCACATCCGCAGCTGGGTCAAGGGAGGAACAAGGAGCAGCGCTTCAGATCTCTGAGAAGATATGGACCTGTGGAGAGACAGAATCAGAGAGATAGAGAGAGTGAGATGGAGAAAGAGAGAGAAAGAGAGAGAGCTTTTAGAGAGAGTAAGGATGGGAGGGAGAGAGGTTGGCAAATGGTTTCCCCAAAACCACTGTGGAGGTCCCATACAGTGTGGGCCCTTTTATGAGCATATCAAAAGAAAGACGTCCTCCCACCGAGCTCTGTTGGACATTTTACCTCTGTACCTTTTTGTTCTTTGTAATTACCTGTGGCCTGCGCTTCAGCTAACAAAGGTGTGTTGTCTTTTCCTTGTGGGCCCAAACGCAAACACACATCCCACGCACTTGCTCAAACGTCATCAGTGGTGACTACCAAGACACAACTGTACCCGAGGGACCGGACACAGAGGCGACATCTACGGCGCCCAGAGAGCATCCGATTTACTCCTCTCATATAGGGCCACCATAGGCCAATGCCGCCATTGACCTCTGACCCCCCCTCCGATGGTAAGGGCAGACTGACGCCTGGACCAGCGCCCACTTGCCGGGAAAACAACCCTCGCAGCGGGACACAAACAACAGGTGCAGAAAACAAGGCAAACAGACAAACAGGAACAGGGCTATTACAGGCCCTGGGGCCTTGTAGACAGCTGTCTAGCAGCACCAGTGCGCACAGGAAACCTGGAGTGATCAGGAAACAGCAGAGAACCATTAGGGTCGATCTGCTCTCGCTCCATTTTTTTTTCTCTCTTTCTTTTTTTCCTTTTCTTCTTCACCCGCCGTTGCACCAGTTGTTACTTATTATTGCCGCACTTTATTATTACGCCATTTTATTTGAAAGTAGATTAGTGTCAGGGATGCAGGGAAATTACTAAAAAAAAAAAGGGGCCTGTCTGATGAAAGGGTCATTAGTGAAGTGAGCACATTTCAGAGATATGCCATGAGTAAGGTTTGACGTTTACAAGGTCTGTGGGTATGTGTGTGTGTGTGTGTGTGTGTTTGGGGGGGGGGGCTTAGGAAGAGCAAATGTTGGGCAATCAGTCCTGGACCTGGACACTGCATCTGCATTCTGCTGAGAGGGGGAAACACAAGGGCCCCTCAGTAGAAGTAAGGAACCGCTTCCTTTCTTTTCAGAGAGGAGGGGAGAGAGAGAGAGAGAGAGGAGGAAGAGAAAAAAGTGACCTCATTATGAGAAAATACGCCTTAAATGTTTGCACATGTGGAGTTTGATGCTATTTGCAGTCGCCGAGCAGCGGTGCAGGCCAAGCCCTCGGGGACATTCTTTTTTTTTTCTTCCCTCCCTCCCTCTTCCCTCTTCTTCCCCCCTTTTTTTCCTCTTTTCTTCCCAGATAATCACCCATATGCTTTTGCAGTAACATCCTGAATGAAACAGCCTAATGTCCTCTATGCCTTTCGCATACCCCCGCCACTCCGATGAAGCCCAGAGAGGTGACCCAGGCCAGGGGGCCCGGTGAGGCAGCCATGGGTGCCGCCCGCACGCTTCCACAACAGAGGGGAACAAAGGTGGAGGGTGGGGGGAGGGTATGGGTGTGTGTGTGTATGTGAGGGGGGGGGGTGCACATCGGATCTCGTGTCCGAGCGGGAAAGCATGCACGTAAGCACACCCCTCGGGCCGTTTCGATCAGGTATCGATTACCGTTGGCTCAGCGGGGAGAGCCAGCCATACACACACACACACACACACACGCACAATCAAACGTCCTTGAGCTCTACCCCTCTGATGCAGTCCCCAGTGGCATACCAGGGCATGTGAGGTCAGAGGATGGTGTGACTCGGTGGGATCCGCTACATGTGCTAGCATGACACTAACCCCACAATGAATCAGGACAGAAAAAGCAGACCTGGTTTCTGTTGCTTTTTTTATTGGGACCTATGACACACAATTACTTACTGGCCAGGCCACACTTCTGGTATCATCTGATATGGTCTACTTGTATTTACAGAGTACGTTCACTCCATCAGATTTTTCTTTTGTTTTTTTCATCCTCTTTTTTAAAAGCAAGAGCTACATCAATCATACATGTTAGAAACGATTAAAAAAAATAGAAATAAAAATGTACATCATACACTTGATATATATATTTTTTTGCTTTTTACAGAGGTAAAAATTCTTATTGTAAAAAACAAACCTAATCAATACAAGAGGGTTTATTTTCATTTTTTTAAGTATATAAGGAGATAGATGAACAATGAATAATGATCAATGCTTCAGGCACTTCTTAAAGAGTTACATGTGTGACGTAGCTAGACTTTGCAACCAGACATGATGCTTTTGGTTAACTTTCCTTTTCCACAGATTAAAAAAAAAAAAACAATAAGAAAACAAAAGTAAAATGAAAAACAGCTTTTCTATCCGCTCATCAAGGAGACAGAGGAGGAGGATGGTGGCTATCATACATAGAAGATAAAGAGAAGAGTGAGTGTGACTTTTTACCGACCCCCCCAGCATCCTGTTCAGTGCCACACACCCCTGGGACATGCAGACATGGTCAACTCTAGTCTAGTTTCTTTCTATAAGGGACGATGTATAAAATTTATTAGCAGTAATCAAAGAAAAAGTAACGATGCTTTGTTCTAGATTTAGACCTAGCTGTTATTTGCAGTCTTCGCAGATAACTTTGAAACTGGCTTTCCAAAGCGTCATTTTAAAACCAAATATAAATGCTTCAAAAGATGCTTTTAGGTGCTGTTGCCTAAATTCTACAAGTTTGTCTACCTGTTTCCACTCTGCTTTCCTCAGACGTAAAAAACGCACAAAAAAGCACATACTGAATTTAAATTATAAAAAGCACATAGCGAGTGATTTTTGGCATCCGTTGTAGATCCACTCACGTGAGCACTGAATTTCTGTCTCCCTACACTACGGCACGATAAAGTGGTCTTTGCATTTCATTCCCAGGGCTGCGAGCGACACTTGTGGAATTGGTGAATTATTGCAAACCCCTCCTGCATGTCCCAGGTGTGAGGATTGGAGGAGCTGGACAGGGCTGGAGAACAGGGAAGAGGAGGGGAAAACCTCAACAGAGGACTCTTCCACAGGGCATTGGACACCTAACTCAGCCAGGGGAAGGACGATTGGACAGCTGCAGTGTCATTCACAGGATGGGCGGGTTTAAAGAGGCAACCGGGAGCTGTGATTGGCCGTCTGAGGTTACTGCACACAAACACACACGCTTGAGCTGCCTCATGGATTGTACTATGCGATTCTGCATGAACTCCATCCTATGTTGAGACACATTCACATGATTTGTTTTTCTCTTCTTTAAAAAAGCATTTATTCCTGGGGTCCTCTGTTTTTACACCTTACAAAAATATCTGATTTCCTCTGGTGGGATATTCAAGCTTGTAACACATGAGAAACTGAGTTCTTGCTTCGCTGAGGGTGAACACTTTATGCAGGGTCACTCCCCTCCCCGCTGCATTCAAGAGCTTTTTGCACTAAAATATAAAACCTTCACCGGCCTCTCTGATTAAGGCTTAAACAAACAACATTATAGTCAAAAACAAACAGAACTATCAGCATGTCAGCTCACTAACGACTAAAAGTGCCATTCCCATCAGACACCATAGTTAAGCACATCTCAAATTCCTTTCACATATCACATAGGGAACAATTCAGAGGAGTTTTCGCTTCCTGTTGTCCATGTGAAGTTTAAGCTTTTAGAGGTTTTTAGGCCACCATTTTAGTGAGCATAGTGAGAGTAGTAGTTTGGACAGATTTCAGAAGCCCCTGGCTGTGCTTACATACTAGAGATGAAATAAGTTCCCTCTTTCTTTCCTTGGTTTAAATTCAGAGAGAAAATAAATACGATAAAAAATAATCTTTGGATATTTCAATCTTTTTAACTATAAAAGTGATCCCTGTCCCATTTTTAGACCAACAGAGGGGCAAATGCATAAAAAAATCGAATGTGTTATTGGCAGAAAAGTAGACTTGTTGGGGGGCAATTAGACTGAGAAGTTTAAATGAGCGCACGGGCATCTGACACATCTGTCCAGACTGCAGCTTAGGACAATTTGGCTTAAATATACAAATGACACTATTCCATTATACACATTTTCATTCCTTTACAAACACCAGAGAAGTCCTATCCTCCCTCCCTTCCTCCTGTCTGTCTGTTCATCTATCCATTCATCTCTCTCTCTCTCACACACACACCACACACACACACATACACACACACACACAGAGACCATCACTCACTCACTTTGAACTCAATGTTACTACAGGTTTAGTGTCTCAAGTTCACCTCAGGCTTATTGTTCTATTTCAGGAGCTTTTTGGGAGTAACCATGACAGTTTTCGGTGTGTGTGTGTGTGGGGGGGGGGGGGGGGGGGTATAGCCAGCCAATGAGAGGCTGGCTGGCCATGACAAAGAACATAAAAAAACAGGATGAGGACACATACCAACCATCATATTTCAACAGAACAAACAAAACAGACAAATTCAAGTTCTTGAATCTAAAAATCAGTGTAAAAAATATAAAGTACCTGCATATGTGAGGCATGAACAGCACAAAGGCCTGAAAACTGGGAAAACCAAGAGCCATTTTGTTTCACAAGGAAAATGGAGGGAAACCTCATTTATGCGTGGGACAATTAGGAACACATATATTCTTCTATATATATATATTTATGTATATTTAAAAAAAATAGAAAGTTAACTGCACCATGTTCTTTTTTTGTCCATCTGGAACACTAGAGAGAGCTCAAGTTTTTTTTTTGTGTCATAAAAAGTACGAGAACCCTTTCTTCCATCAGTCCTGACCAGCTCCTTTTTACTCTTTCTCTCCTCTCTCTCTCTCTCTTTTTCTTTCTGTCTCTGTCCATCCGGTCTCACACTATGGCCTTATGTTTGCCGCCACAGCAGCCACAGGCCAGGCCGCAGCGGTGGCAGGCGTGGAGCGGCGGGTAGCAGCACAGGCATGGAGCCAGCAGAGACAGACCCAGGAGTGCGGCCCAGCGCAGGCAGAAGCGCTCGTCGGTCGTGTCGCACGAGCACGGGTCCGAGTAGTCGCCCTCCGGGTCCGACATGCAGTGGTAAAGCAGGCTGTCGGCGCACCACATGAAGCTGACGCGGCGGACGCACGTGCGCACGGGGTCGGGCGCGTCGTGGCACCGCCCGCGCCGGTTCTCCTCGTGGTTGAACATCTCCCGGCAGTACTTGCAGCGTGAGCGCTCGCCCTGCTCCTTGCTGCGTTTTCCGCGTTGGCCCTTGGGCTGCGTGGAGACAACAGAGCCCCCAAGGAGTCCTCCCCCATCGCCTTTAAGGTCCCGTCCATGGCCCAGGTCCGAGCCAGGCGTGTAAGGGTAGCTGTAGTCATGCTTAGAGGGCTCGCTCTTGGCGAAGTGCACGTAGGAGTCCAGTTCGTCGGGCTGGATGAAGCGGTCGCGTACGGCGGCGTGCCGGTAGTCCTCGTACCCAGTCATCCAGCTGCGCTCGCGGGGGTTGATCCGCACGATGTCCTCCTCCTCGTCCATGAAGCTGACATGCCGTGGGAACTTGGGCACTGACTGGATCAGCAAAGAAAGAAGAGAAGAGTAGTGTTAGCTTTAACAATCACACCACTAAGGGTTTAAATTGAGCACTGGCACATTTAGCATTTAGGATTCAGAGCTACTTAACAAACCTACTCCACCCACCCATGAAGTACAGTATTCATTTACAATACCATACAATAAAACCATATCTGCCACAGTCATGCAAAAAAAAATGGTGTTCCACAAAAAGTGATGGAAACATTATGATAAAAACAATAAAAAAAAGAACACATGTTTAAAGGGTGGGAAGTTAGAGAACTAATTCTCCGAAAATGCCTGGGGATGTTTGCTCACCTGATCCAGAAAGTAGTGGTCTGAGGAGCGGTAGGGTTCGTGGAGGTGGCCCAGAATGCAGTGGTGCCGGTGGGGCTCACAAAAGGTGGAGGCGGCCAGAGGCTGCATAGGCTGCTCTTTCCTTTGAGAGGAATTGGATGAGCTGTCGGTATAGTTCTAAAGGAAACACAACCAACAAAAGGCAAGAGTGAGAATACTCTTCCCAACAAACAACACCAATGACAGAAACCCACGCACACCCACGGTGTCTTCAAATGAAACATTTAAGTGCACAAGGAGATGGAAAGGGGATATTGAACACTGTAAAATCTGTGCTCTGACCATAGTAGAGACTGTTTTAACACCCAATTTCTATCCCCAATTGCTGTTAAAAGTCTTACAGTAAGACCAGCTCACTAGTTGGATCCGTACAGATTGTTTTAACACC
>PYXC01002282.1:4265000-4350000 GCA_015244755.2 Tenualosa ilisha | reverse complement strand
TGAAGTTCCTGCTCATGCCCTTCCTCGCCTGGGGCATGACAACACATCCCCTCCCCCCAACCCCCGGATGGACAGACACACAAAGACTGACCAAATCTTGACCACAAATGACCTGTACTTTACTCAATCGCAAAGGAGCTGAAAAACAAGATAGAGATGAAGATGGGTTTTGAGAATGGGGAAAATAAGCAAAGAACAACTGCAGAGGCTGAAGAGGAGGAATGGCAAGAAACAATACAAACAAACAGACACAAACAAACTTTTACAAAAAGGAGTGTCTCTCTTCCTCCTTGACAGAGAGAGCAAGAACAGCAGCAGCAGCAGCAGCAGCATTCGTCGTGGCCATTTTCCATGTCGTACTATTTCAGAGAAGGTGCACACGCATGCCATTTGAGACAAAACATACAGTATCTCCAGCCAAGGCCAAAAATTACACCCTTCACACAAACGCGCATACACACACCCTGAGAGAGGAATGAGAGAGGTGAGACTGTGTCTGTGTCTGTGTGTGTGTGTGTGTGTGTGTGTGTGTGTGTGTCTGCGCATGCTGTGGAATAATTCTAGTCACGCTAACGTCATCTTTATCTGTGTTACTTTAGCCACAGGTCCCGAGGCAGCTGATGATACTAAAATGACCTCAGCGAAAAACCTGCCGGCCAAATGTAGCACAGCTTGCCTAACCTATTCTCCACGGCTCAAACACATCCAGGCCTCTGTGTGTGTGTGTGTGCGTGTGTGTGTGCGTGCGTGCGTGCGTGCGTGCGTGCGTGCGCGCGTGTGTGTGTGTGTGTGTGTGCGCGTGTGCGTGTGTGTCTGTGTGCGTGCGTGTGTGTGTCAGATGCATGTCTGGATGCTGAAATAGCAATAAAATGGAGGTACAGCAGCACTGTAGGACCAGAACAGAAGACTGTAGGTACAGAAAGACACTGGTCATTGAGAATACACAGAACTGAAGCATGTACCTGTAGGGGTGTGTGTGTGTGTTTGTGTGTGTGTGTGTGCGTGTGTGTGTGTGTCTGCTGTGTAAAACCAAGGGTCAACTCAGGGTGAGCCTGTGGAAAGTAAGTAGCCCCTTGACATATGGAGGCCGACATCTTACGACCCATTTGTCCTCAGTCTACAGTACCTCCCCCTCATTCCCTGGCTGTCTCCCGCCTTAAACACACGCACACACATACACACACCTCCCCAACCAGCCAAACTCACCATGAACCTCACAACAGCCCTCAGCTCATCACCAACTTCCTCAAATAAAAACCAGCTTAGGAACAGGCACTGTACACAACCAGTCCAGGATCCAGCATTTCCACTGTGGTTAACGTAAGATTACCTTTAACAGTTGCACACAAGTCTGAAACATACTGCTTCACAACAGCAGAACTCTCAAAAGGGAATATAATTTAGGTTTTCCATTCAAGAAATATAGTTTTTGTGTAGTTTATATCATATTTTCATTAGTTTCTTTTTTGTTTGTTTGTTTCTAGTTTTTGAGCTTGGTTTAGCACAAGAGGTTGTAGTTTTCATTACACTTTAAAGACACTGATTAAAACTGTCGGTTTTATGTTCATTTCAGAAAACATAATTATTTTTCACTGCTAGTTTTAGCTGTAGATTCTGTTAAGTTTTAACAAGCCTGTAATTCCCTGGCTGTTATTCCCCATACTGACACGGATGGACAGACAACCGCCTGCAGGACAACTGCAACTTTCAAAAAATCTGTTCCTTCAACCTATATATAAATAAAGTAGAGATTCTCCTATGCCCCCACCCCCGGCCCCCAACCACCTCATGTCTTTTTTCTCTCTCTCTCTCTCTCTCGTTCTCTCTTTCTTCTTCTCCTTCCTTCCCTAGAGCTCTTCTCAGGACTGTTGGTCTTTTCGCGTCCCACTTCCTCCCTGGCGCTTTCTCGGGCCCTGGCTGTGAGCGCTGCGTGCCACGAGGCCTTCTCCCCCGGCCCCTGCCTCGCTGCGGCACAGGAAGTTGTCAATCATCCAGACCCCCCCCCCACACACACACACCCCCACACCCCTCTATCCCACCCTACCCCCCCTTCCCCCTCCACAACTTCCCCTCCCCCAACCCCCAACCCCTTTCAGCCAACAACAGCCAAAGAGAACGACAGCGAGAGCGAGAGAGAGACTGCCTGTTTCAAGAGAATGTTTCCTCGCTAAACCTGAATCATTTTATTTGTGCAGTTACTAAACACACACACAGAGAGAGAGAGACAGAGAGAGAGAGAGAGCAAGCGAGAGACAGAGTACGAGCAGTATAAACCTGAAATGTTTGGTGCGTCCCAGACCCAGACGTGAGCAGACAGACTCGGCTCTCAGTGGCTCGCTGGGGAGACAGAGCCGAAGTCTTTTCGTCTGGCTGTGCGCTCCCTCGTCCAGTCCCCGCCGCTGCCTTTCAGACAGCTCTTAAACTAATTAGACCAGAGTTTATGGTGCTGTTAACCGCACTTCCTGATGGAATCATTTGCAACCCCTGGCTCCCGTTTGTGGACGCAGGATGGCCCATGTGACAAGCCCTCTTCAAAGTGTGATTCTGGGGATTTCATAGGCCAACCCTGCCTAGCCTCCGTCAGTCTGCCCTCGGTACACATGTACACACAAAAGGACACACACTCACACACACACACACACAGTACATACACACATACTTACACACACATACACAAATCCACATAGATGCACAAATGGTTGTGAGGTACAACAAATCAAGCTATCCAGTCCAACTTCATAATCATCTAATGGATTTGTTTGCCTAAAAGTACCACCACTGTGTCAGCTGTAACACAGTGAGGTGTAGTGTTGGTTCACAGAGCAGTGTAAATCCTGTGTCATTCAGTATATTCCAATACTCTCAGACTCATGTGTTCCAGCACATGCATATGTGCATCATAGACTTGTATACAATTAACTCACTAATTAAAATTGATGAGAAACATTCTGTCCAGATAAATGTGACCTAGATAGGTCTTTTGTCTGTTAGATCCGATAGTCGGTTGGATCTAATTGACGATGGTACGTTCTACACTGTCTGTGTGAGAGGCAGACCTGGCATGTGCATACAAGGACACACAGGCAAAGACACACACACAGGATAAATTCTCAATGACTCCCCTCTCCCTCTCTCTCTCTCTATCCCTCCCTCCTGCTACTGATCTGAATGAACGAAAATAGTTCATGGCGGGGAGTGGGGTGGAGGGTTAAGTATAGGTTGGCTCATGAGGAATAATTTGGGAAGAATGTGCATCCCAGAAACAGCTACCCAACCCCTTCACACGCACAAACACACACACACACAGAGACGCTCAAAAACACACACACACAAACACAAACACACACACACACACACCCTCCCTCCCTAGGCCGATCTCCTGAAGCTGTAAATCCTAAGCAGCATTTCTCCTGTCTGCAGCAACTTGCCTTGCACTGGTAATTTTTGGAAAAGGTCACAACCACAAGCCCCCAACCCCTCTCCATAGCTCCTGCTCACTCAAGGGCACCTAGTGGGCATGCACACACACACACAGCTGAACTCTCCTCCTAAATAAAAATAAAAAACATACACCCTGCTCTACATGGTGGCATGTACACACAAAAACACACAGAAAAGGCAGAAAAATCTCCAATCCACACACGCCTGGACCATAGCAGAAACACTGAGTATCAAACATTCAGATAATAATAACAATAATAATAATAATAATAACAACAACAATACAAGAAATGGACACTGTCAGTTCTGTTGCAGTGTCTCAGTCCTGTGCTACAGACAGACAGTGGAAGATGAGCCATCGTTGAGGCTTCCCCCTCTGCCCTCTCCCCCTCTGTCTGTCTCTTTTTACTCTCTTCTCCCTCACTTCCCCCTGGGTGGCAGTAAATCACGGTGGCAGTTAGCTAGGAAGCAGCTGCCAATGGTAGTTTTACTAGCGGGAGCAGGAAGTCACCTCCTGACCCTGCCTGCTGCTGCGCATCTCCTGTGGTTCTGTCAAAAGGGGGACGCAAACACGGCCAATGGCAGCCGGCAGCGGTAATGGTGGTGGTGGTGGTGATGGTGGCAGCAGCATGGCAGTCTGGTCAAAACACTGCAGGAAGCCTGGCTCTTGTGCACGTGCACACACACACGCACACACACACACACACACACACACACACACACACATCACACCCTAGCTCTGATTCCTCCACATTCACCACCCATCCCCCCTCCCCAACCCCCACACACACCCCAAAACACACCATACAACACACACAAACAAGGGCCCCCGACACACCCACCCACACCACCCCTCCAACAGCTATCACTGCAAGCATCTCACCACCAAACAAAGGCCCATCACTCTTTCCCGGAGCACACAGGCCACAGGCTATAAATAGGACAAGGACCAAGCCCTTTCTGGGACAATTCACACGCTTCCAGAACTAAAATATGGAGAGCCAGGAGAAGCACAGGGAGAAAGAAAAAAAACACACCGGGACATGATGAGACCAAAAATGAAAAAAAAGAAAGAATGAACAAATAAAAATAAAAAATAAAACATTTGAAGCCAACTTTACATCCTAGTGCTCTAGTCCTAGTAGAAGTCATTTGTGCCAAAGGCATGCCGAAAGCGCTCTACGTCAAACAAGGTTCATTAAGCAAGAAGAGTAACAAATAAACAGTGAAACAAAGACATGCTTACCGTAAATACATCATCATCACCCAACTCGGCCTCATTCTGGAGTGTAGAGGAGGAAGTGGTGGAGCCTGGAAGTTCAAAAAAAACAAACAAAAAAAAGACAAACAGTCTTCAGACACTAAACATAAACGCATCTGCCCACAGCCCCGTGCACGCCGGGGTGAGGGGTGAGTGGGGACCTATCATGCCCTTGTCTGGAGGTGCTAACTTAGCTGCCTGGCAGCCCTGGGAACAGAGGGACCTTGGATGTCTGAGGAGCCCGGGTCACTAGGAGAGAGGGGCTGCTTGATGGATGGATGTAACAGAGCCCCATCGACTGCTATTGCTAAACATATCGTTCCACATTGTCCACATGCTGCCTCTATTTTCTCACACCAATAGCTGTGCATGGTGACACACACACACACACACACACACACACACACACACACACACACACACACACACACAAACCTGTCTGTATTTTAGAACTTTTCCATGAAGGTAAAGAATACAGAAAAGTAGTGAAACACAGTAGAGAGACCAGAATAAGAGACACACTAGCACCAAATATTAAGGATATGTAGGTACAGCAGGTTTCAGGAAAACTGTGTTCACATTTCATGTTCCCTATCCCACATAACAAGGCCATTGAAACTGGATGTGGTAGAAGTTAAAATTAACACAGGGAAGCTGGTGGGGGGGGTGGGGGTTTGTGAGCTTGTGTGCTTGTGCCTGGGTAGCAGAAGGTGCCAGAGGTGTCATGCCGTGGTGCCATACCTTCCGTCAGGTCCTCCTGGGCTTTGCGCACGCCCCTGTCGAAGGCGCGAGCGTCCGCAGGACTCTGGAAGGTCAGGCCGCACTTCCTGTTGTCCACCCTCCAGTGGTGGAAGGTGGGCGTCGCCCGGGTGTAGATCAGGTCCTTCCGCACAAAGCACTCCAAGATCACCTGCCAATCAAAACACGGTCGCTCGGTTGCTGTTGGCCCGCAGAGCCCTACCATTTACATACATTTACTCCCTTTCCAAAAGCCTCTGTGAGCGTGCTCAATACACATCATTGTCTGTTAAATCTATGTATATGTGCACCCATGAGGCAGGGAACCTCAGATCTCAGCAGTTCAAAGGCTTCTTTACCATTTGAGCAACTAGAAACTCATCTGGATCGCAGTTGGGTGTTTGAGCAGCCGAGGCCAACTGGACCAGTGGAACGGATGAAAAATAGCGACTACATTGTTGTGTAAATGGCAGCTTTGTTTCCCCAAAATTAGATTTTGGATGCAGATGAAATTTGAGGAATTCAGGGGTTCTTCTAAGTTCAGTGTCAAGAGGACAGAATCTACACTTAGCCTATATAGCGATTTGGTTCATTTATCAAAATCCACTTAGTGCTCTAGAGAGAAGAATCAGTCAGTTGACCAGGAAAACATGTCCAATGAGAGAATTCAATTCGAAAGCACTGGACACCATTCACAAAATGCTACATCAGTGAAATAGGGCCAGGCTTGGGTGTTTAATCTGATCGCAATCTGATTTTAATCTGCACGCTAAAGCAATTAGCTCCATTACTAATCAAACTCTTTACTGTTCACTACTCAAGAGCCATTAAACTCTACTAAAAAGAGCTAGAGTTTTTCCACTCGGAGTAGCAGGATATGGTGTGAACTAGACTGTGTGGTTTTACTCGACACAGTCAGAGTGGAAGTGGTCAGCTCTTTGTGACATGCTCCTGCTTCAAGAATCGCCCAATAAACAGCAAATTTGAGGTTATATTCAAACTGGTGCCCTACATACTAGGCTTATGTCATTCATATATTCATTCCCTCATTAGCTAGTAAGAGTGAGAGCAATGACCGTAGTGTGTGTAGAAGATGTGTTGTGATGTGGACTGCGTCTCTGATCCAGGAACAGGACTGACTGACAGACAGAGGGGTTGGGGGGATGATGAGGCGGTGTGGTTGGCTGACGACGTTACCTGCTTGTCCTTGAGCCGCTCCCCGTGGATGAGAAAGCTGCAGCGTCCGGTCAGCTCGGTCGGCGGCACCTTGCAGACGCCCACCCGGCTCAGACCACCGCCCTCCTGTGCTAGCCAGCCCCCGCTGGAGTCGTCCCGTGTCATGACCACCGCTTTGACGCGCACAATGTAGCTGTCACTGCAAGACACAGACGGAGAGGAGGGGGGGAAAAAGGGGACACAGAGCATGTGCGTCAGACTAAAAGCCACACAAGACCACACATTTCCCACAAAGGCAAACGGATGACGAGCACTGCGGCAGTGGTGTCAGTGCATCACCAGCTCTCATACATTCTCATTTAACATGAATGCTGTATCTGACGTCCACTTAGTCTATTCTAAGAGGCTAAAAGCCGCCTACAACTCATAATCTCAGTGTCCCATTCATGGATTAAATTTAGTCCTGGACAAACAAATTTCTTTCTGTGGAGTTTTTCAGTTAAGTCTTATTTCAGTCGTGGACTAGGCTAGGGAATATATAAAAGCTATTTGGATCAGATCATAAGAACAAGAAATAATCTGTCATCAGTTGAGTGCCTCCTCTGACAGATTACACAGACAGGTCAAAAATACAAGTGTCACCAGTTCCATCTGTATTGAGTTTAGTCAGCATCTCTGGCTTTTTTTCTCTTCCTATCAACATCCTCCCCAAATACACGCAGAAAATCCACACCCCCACCCACCCTCAGGATGCAGTGCTAGACCTGACCCGCTAGCGGTTGGGCAGGCGGTCAGCCATATAAGGTAATCTGATCTGGGCTGCTCAATAATTAACCAGGCAAGCCAGAGAGCTTAGAGGTGCAAGGAGGAGAGGCCGCATCTCAGCACCTGAGTGTCACTAAATCAATACACACCCCGTGAGCAAGGGTGCCACACACACACACATACAGCAAAAACAAGATATCGGAAACTAGGCCACAGTTATGACTGTGATAAGTTATGAGGTGATTTGGCTCATTAGACACAACCAGAACCCTAAAAAACAGGAACCCTGACACAACATCCTCTTGTGGCGGGCGACAAACAGACAGAGAGAGAGAGAGAGAGAGAGAGAGAGAGAGAGAGAGAGAGAGAGAGAGAGAGAGTGAGAGTATGATCCCAGAGCCAGACTTGGCTCCTGTCCACTGCCCTTCCCCCTAGCAGGTATGAGGACTATTCAGCCATTTTATGACCTTTGTAATTAATACATACAAGCTCTACTTGCACACAGGAGACGGAAGGGTGTGTGTGTGATTGCGTGCGGATCTGAGTGCATGCGTACAAGTGTAATTGTGGGTGTGAGGGGCTATCTATATGGGCTAGAGAGGTATAAGGACTAGAGAGCTGGGTTTCTGCAGGTTGCATTAACTGCAATATAACCAGGCTTTTTATGACCATTTTGACAGAAATTTAAGACCAACGTCACGCCCTTTCCGGCAAAGAAATGCACAGGTTTAAGGGATTTTAAGTTAAATGTATGGATTCTACGTCCATAGGATATACTTTTTTTTATCATGCTATCGATTACAACTACCAATTTCACATGAAAAATTTGTCCACCTCCTTCAAATAGAAGACACACTTTAAGCAAGTGGCAATGCCCACAGAAAATCCACCGCACTGGTGTATCCGCAGTTATAATTAACAACTCAGACGAGTTTAAGACCTAAATGTATTTTAGCCCTACTGTACAACATTTAAGATATTCTAAGGCTTTAAATACATATATTTCTTTAATTTCAGACTTTTTAAGACCCCGCGGAAACCCTGAGACAGTGTCTAAGCAACGTGATGTGGTATGCTAACAGCTATTAGCTATCAACAAGAGAATAAGTCACAAGAAAAATCTGTGACTGCGGCATCACGCTAAAAACATTCAATATCATACAGCAATTACAAGCCACTGAAACCCTTCCTGGCCATCAGTGAAAATGATTCTCTGCCGGCTCGTGAACACACACACACACGCGCGCGCGCGCGCACAGATGGAGTTTTTGGCAACTTCACACAACACAGACAAGAAAGGGAAGCTTAAAGAAACTCCCTCAAAGTCGCGCCCCAACTCCCCCATTACAAAACCCCGTGCCCTGAACAGGGCCATCTGGAGCGGACATGCTACATTTGCAGCAAGGAAGCAGCACCAGCACCAGCACCGGCAGCCCACAGCCGACAGCAGTCTGCTCCGCTGGTTCTTTCCCTCACGGCTGACCAGAGCTGGTTTAAGAACACAAACCCCAGGAGCCAGGCTAGCCCTCAACCTAACCGACGCTAGTAAAACACGTAGCCAGCAGACACCAGCTAACAACACTGACTAGGGAGCAAATATAGATGCCGTGCATTTTTTTTCGGAAGCAGCAAAAAAAAAAAGAAAGAAAGAACCAAAGAAAAAGTATAGCACATGGGTGCCATCTGAGATGAACATTTATTTTCTCAAACAGATAGCGAAAAAAAACACAGCCCCCAAAATAAGTGTGCATGTGAGTCACTCTGTCCATCTGTGATGTGGAAATTCACAAAAACAATTTTTCCCTCCTCTCCAGTATGAAAGCGGTCACCCCCTCACCTTCTGTCTGGACCTGTGAGACATACAGAAAAAAAAGAGGGAGCAAGAGAGAGAGACTCGCAGAGAGAAAGAAATAAAGGGAGGAAAGAAATAAAGACTAGAGAAACGAGAAAGCCGCTGCCATAACACGTAGCCCACTTGTCAGAAGCAACATACATAAAATCCAGTTTTGCGCTGACAGTTACAAAGGGCGCAATTAAAGATCAATAATCCCCTGTGGAATTATCCGACTCATAATCCGACTCTCAACGTTAAATACTTGGCACTGCAAAGAATCGGATAAAGGGGATCAGAACTAAACGCCTTCACACCAAACTGTGCTCAGCTGCTAATCAGAACTTTGCACAAGGATGAAGCCATTAGGAAGTTTGTTTTGCTGTTGAAAATAGTTTTGGGGGAGATGTCCCCTTTGAGAACTGAGACGCCTACCATCTGGTTTACTAGGCTCCAAGCAGAAATCAACCCCCTGGCTTTCTACGGCTGTGATAAACACAAGTTGGGTGAGCGTTGTGTGTATGTGTGGCTGCAGTCAGTGAAAGTATGAGTGTTAACTTTCTCTGTCCCTCCCTCACACACACACACACAGGAGAGTAACAGAATGTTCGAAGGCGTCTGAAGCCGTGACTCCCCGTGTGGAGCGTTCTCTCTGGGCTGGAAGGTGTCTGGTTGCGGCCTCCACCTCCTCTCCCATCTGTAGTCTGGGCCCAGCTCCAGCGGCACACCCAGCCGCACCACAGCCACGGCCGCGGCCTCCCAGCCTCAATGACCTGCTTACTGGGGGGGACTCACAACCTGCATGTGCACAGACATGGTAGGCCAGTCTACATGGACAGGCGCCGAACAGGTCGACATGATGAATGTACATTCATTCTTTCAGATGACTGTGCCAACAAAACAGACACACACACAGACACAGAGACACACACATACACAGACACACACACACACACACACACACACACACACAACTGCGCCCTGAATGAGCCAAAAAAACGATGGTGATGAAATAGGTAAACTGGCTTTATTTGCAATTCTGCACTGCCTGCCATTTCTTTATCTTTGTTGCATACAGTCTCACTGATAAACCACTTCAATAACAAGTGTCAAAATGAAAAATAACATTGAGCAAAGTTCATACTTAAATAAGCACTAAGAAATGTCTTCAGCCAAAAACCTTGGTTTGCTACAAATTATTTAAAAACACTAAAGGCGATTTAAACGCTTCATTCACGAAGGGACACACATGACAAATGACGGCCTAAATGGAGGTGCTGATTTCTGGCTTCTGGGCAGCAACTCCTTTCCGTGCCGTGGAGAAACGGCACTGGTTTTCAGGCCGGTGGACATGGCGTACGTGCTGGCATGCAGGTCCCCCCCCCCCCAAAAAAAAACAGAAGGAGGGTACGGGGACAAGGGGATGCAGCAGATTGGTGTCGGGGGCTGCGCCCAGCCACAGTTTAGTCTGCCTGGCCACAATCTCGGGGCACCACGCCTGGGCGACAATGGAGCACAATGGCACGGACACAATGAGAAACCGTGTGTGTTTGTCTGCATCTTGCTTGAGGATCGCCACCTCTTTCATAAGGCAGCCCTAGGGCACTCTCTCAAAATCATTGCCAACAATGGATAATACAGAACACTATGGCTGGGATGTGCCACAGAAAAAAAAAACACACACACACGCACACACCAGTGGGCACGATTCTAATGTTGTCGAGAACAAACAGCAGTCCTCATATTGGGGACGCCGTCTAAGACACTCAGAAGGCAGGAATGATGGGAGAGGCGCCTACGTCTCCAAAACTCCATTTAGCTGCAGTCCTCTAGTTCTTAACAAGGAGCATGGGACTGCATTTGCTCTCATTGTTTCAATGCAATCTTCATCTCATGCCACGAAGCTGGCCGAGACCTACGTGCCAAACAACTGAACCAACTGAAAGTCAATGAAATCTTTCCTGACAGCATAAGTGGTGGACGACAATTGGCTTATTTAAATGATGAGCTGATTCAGAATCAGCTGAACTGCTTGGAGACGTTGCAAATTCAATACACATTGTTAGGCTTAATTTCTTGTGTGCTCAACTCATTCCTGTTATTGCTGTGCAGTGCACATTGGTAATTTGGGCCAGAGGCCAGTCAGATTTTGTTTGAATGGCTTGTAAGAATAAACACACACACACAAAAAAACACATATCCACAACTATATAACACACTTCTATGTGACCATGACCAATTAATCTCTTTGGAACTGCCATAAATACATATTTATTAATGCATGCACATTTTGTGTGTGTGTGTGTGTGTAGAGCATATCTGAGACACTGAAGTACTGAAACCATATTAATCACGTCTCAGTTCTATGTTCTTGTCATTAGACGATCACTGGCACTCATATCGCATGTTTGTCATCTTTTACATCCAAAATCGAAAGAAGCACACTAGTAATGACAAAGCACATACACATACACACACACACACACACACACACACACACACACACACACACAGACATAATGCTCAGTGGAGGTCAACGCACAAGCAGATGATGGCACACAAGAACAAAGTCCTTTAATGTTTCTCCTCCTCTCCAAGGTTTCTATCCATCTTTGCTTCTTTCTCTCAATCTCTCTGCTTCCCCACAGCCCTAGTCTGACAAGATGGCACAGTGCGGCCAGCTTCCTCATTGACTCGCCTACGCAAACATACACACACACACACACACACACACACACACACACACCTACAAACAGCCTCACCATTCCACACCACCAGAGGGGAGCCAGCCAGACACACAGAGTCAAACTAGTCAGCTAGCCAGCTAAACCAGTAGCAACCTGCCATGAACCATGATAGATGCAACAACAACACATGGACATGGAAGAGAAACAGGGAGAAGAGAGGGGAAAGAAGGAAAGAGAATGAGAAACAGAAAGAGAAAGATAAAGTGAGAGAAAGAGAGGAGGAAAAACAGGCAGGAATAGCGAGGAAGAGGCAGTAGTAGCAACACAAGCACACCACACCACACAACAGACACACACACACACACACACACACACAAGAACAACGACAGTGACCAGTCTGGTCAGACCAGCCCCTGTGTCCCGGTGCTTACCGACAGCAGTGCGCCATGCCTGTGGCTGGGACTGAGACGGTGGCTCCGCGGTGGCAGGGTGGCCACAGCTCGCCTGCCAGCCAGCCAGACAGACACAGACAGACAGCCAGCCAGTCAGGCAGCTCTCGCCCCGGCGCTCCCCAAGCCGCGCCTCTCCTCTGCCATTAGCGCGACGGTTGTCTCTGTAGCTCCACACATACACTCACACTGCTGTCTTTACCCCCCAACACACACACACACACACACACCATACGCACTGTCAGAAGAACGCACACTCCCTCGCACACACAAGCACACTTTGACACTTGCAAGAACATAAACACACACACACGCACACACGCACGCACGCACGCACACACGCACGCACGCACACACGCACGCACACACACACACACACACACACACAGCACGTATGATTCAGTCTCCTTGACAAACACACAGCGTCGGCGATGAGTCATCAGCAAGCAGCCATTCTGTCTTGAGCCGAAGGCCTGGAGCCCGGTGCTGCTTGTAGTCTCTCCTTCTCTCCCTCTTTTCTCCCTCTCTCTCTTTCTCTCTCTCTCTGTTACTGCCTCCTTGTCCTCTCCTCTCTCTCCCTCTCCTTCTCTCCTCTGCCATGAAAAGAGAGCAGGAAAAAGAATGAGAGAAAAAGAGAGAGAGAGATAGAGAAGGAGGGAGAGAGAAAACAGAGAAAGATCGAGAGTGTGTGTGTGTGTGTGTGTGTGTGTGTGTGCGCGTGCATGTGTGTGTCTGATCAATCCGTTCTTAAAACCTGCAGTGCACCTACATAGCAACGCCCACACTCACACAGATTTGCACACTCAAAGGGAGCTGTTAAACAGGCTGTCTTCGGTATTTGCAAGAACTACACTGCCCCCCCCCCTCCCAACACACACACACAGCAAATCGACACCCACACACCCACACACAGTCCACAGCGCTATGTCATAAAACACGCACACAGCCATACATGCTTGCCTAGTGCTTCCAATCTCATGTTCACACACACACACACACACAAACATATATAGAAATCAGCTAGGGGAAGAGAAGGAGCAGATAGATTCTTTCACAATCTTACATGACTCAACACAAATCACTGAGAAGCACCTTTATTGCTGAAATTAAGTTTTGATAATGAGTTATTAAAATACCATTTGGGGAAGGGCATCTTGGCTGATTTCTGTAGAGCTCAGGTCACTTTCTGATCCTCAGGGAATTCAACTGAAATTGGCCTAAAATAAAGAACTGGTGTGCTACTGCATCCAAGATCGGCAAGAAAAGAATTTCCAAAAAATCACCCAGCTCCAAACCACAACTGAAAGATTTCAGATGCATTAAAAACCGCATGCAACCACAACTGCTTAGGCTACAGGCCTTACACACACACACACACACACACACAATTGTATCATTGATTGCCCCTTGTGTGGGAGAGAGGGAAAAAAAACTCATCCAGATAAGACCTTGTATTACATGTAACAGTTCCTGACTGCATCCTTATGACTCCATTAAGCTGGTGGTGCAACACCTTATCTGACCACATCGAGGGCTATAAAAAGGTGAAAGTTCACGCCAACAGGAGGAAGCAAAGTATCCGAGTCATCGCTGATAAGGGACCAATTCATATCTCCGGAGGGGAGGGGAAGGTAGGGTGGGGAGTGGAGGGGGTTGGCCAAATGCTGTGAAATGGCCCCCAAGGGTCACAGGGAGTTGTGCTGTGCCGAAACACAGCATCCTGGGGATGCAATGGGCTCACCTCTAGGGGGGAAGGGGGTTAAAAAAGCAACTTCCTACTTTTCAAAGGAGGTTTTACTGATGGAGACTAACAACATTAGTGCAGCCCGGTCGGAAATCAGGGCCGTCGTGTCGTGTTTTCTGAGCACAATGCTGGCATTGACCACAGGAAGGTGAAGGGGTGGGGGGGGGCTATTTTTCGGAACACTAAAGATGAGCATAAGACTGGCTGCTGTCTCTCGAGGGCGAGAGCGGAGCGGGGGACAGTGCCGTCACATGACAATGATCACATGAGGGTGTTGTTACAGCGGGGAATCTGTGCTCCTTTCGTTCGCTTGCATGCTCCCTTCTCCAGGGACAAACACGTGCAGACTGGCAGGAAGGATATGACCCCATTGGCCCCAATCCTGTGCCAGCGACTGGGCCCAAACAAGCCTCGACAGGCCCTGTGCAGCAGAGCCCATCGGCTTCGATTAGCTGGCACAGTCCATCCTAAAATCTACATGCACACAGACAGATACACTGAATAGATGTCCTTGAATTGCTTTCTTGTGTGTGTGTATGTGTGTGAATGTCCTGTTGTCATTAGGCATGCCACAGTACAATCTTGTGCGTTAGAGTGACAAACCAAACAAGCAAAAAAAAAAAAAAAAGTTCTCCTAAAACCAACAATCCAACTATCCATTTTTTTCTTTTGCTGTTAGCTATCTAGACAGCAGGCTAAATGCTAATAATAAGGTAACTTCAGCTGTGTGAGTGTATAGAATAAGGAGGATTGAGTCCTCACTCTGACTATGGGCCATACCACTGGAAAGGGGAAGCAGGAGTCACAGACAGCCATGTAATTTGTGGTCGCAGAAACACAGGCCTGTCGGGCCCACTGCGAGACACGAGGAGCGCGGCATTTTACTCCAGACACGGCAAACACAAACCGCTACTGCCACAGACACACATACACACACACACACACACACGTCTCCACTACCAGTCATGTTCTTCTGCCTCCAATGTCACTGTCATGTTGTCCTGCTTACAATATCAAACTTCAGTAACATCACTAAAGAAAAAGACAAGTATGGAATGTTCATGGAAAAAAAGGTGTTGTAGGTGTTGCTTTAATGTTATTCCAAGGGACAGGCTATTTTTATAATTATATATAATATTTCACGGTTTAACCAAAGCATATATTCTCACTTTCACCTTTACCAAAGAACTTTTACACTCTGGTCAATTAAGAAGTGATATGACTTAAGGAGTTTAAAGAAGTAACTAAGTCATTAACATAGCAAGCATATGCTTTCAGATTCAACAAGACCATGATCTGTCAGTAGACACATGAATAAACGTATTTAACAAAGTCTGATTCTCAAACAGAGTTACAAAAACTTTATGTCAGTGAGCAGAATATTCCATCTGTGTTGTAGTTCTGACTTCACATTATATGTCCTCAAAAGTAAGGCTGAATGAGCGTATGTTCACTATGAGTGGCAATAACCTAGCACTGTCTACATGAAAAGAGCTCCAGTTTCAGTCTAAGAGCTGCTAAGCTTGCCTCTCTTGTCCATCTCTCAGCACCACACACACCCACACACACACACACATGAAAGAGAAACACACGCGCGCACACACACACTACACACACACACACACACACACACACGATTAAAAAAAAGAAAAAAATGGGGGAACTTTATCGGGCTGACTGGCTTCCGCCCTTCTTTGGCAGGTGGGCTGAACAGTTGCACCAATCCAGATAAGAGTGGTGCTGTTACTTCCTCAGATAAGACCAGTGTAACCCCGCCTGGCTCGCACCACCCTCCAACCACCAGAGGAGTGGAGCAACAGACAGGAGAGAAGGCCCGTAATCCAACCTCCACTGCCTCTCCCTCTCTCAGTCACACTCACACACACACACACACACACACACACACTCTTTCATTCATATTACAGAGAGCAACATATTCCCAAACAATAAAGGACTAGTCATTTTGGTCCTGGGCATACGTAGTTACAGGACACAATAAAGCATAATGGTGTGCTACCATCATGTGAAAGTCTCAGAAGTCAGCAGAATTCACTGTTGATCGCAGCATCCATGTTAACACATTGGGAAACTGATTACTGGAGCCCCTGTTCCCTTTATTGGAAGCTAAAACCCTCAGGGAGTTTTTATTTAATATCAGATGGTTGGTTCAGTGAGGCTTGAGTTATTGACTATTCTGATATGTTGGATACCCTGACTCCCAACACAGAGAACGAACGACTTCCTGGCAGACATGCTTCTTAAAAACACCAAATTGTGGGGTACCTTCTCCCGTCAAGTGAAGGGGCGAACAAGTCAAACCTAAACCTTAAACTTAAACAAGATGTTCACACAGCAGACATCCAGAAACACAATCTAGCTAATCCAACCCACAGAAGCCGAACTCAGTCAAAAATAACTACGAGAGAAACTCCCTTTTTATCTCAGAGCCACCACACTAGCCAGCGGGCTGCCTATTTAAACTAGTTACAACACTTTTCCACTACTCTTAACTTCACCTCAATCAGGACACTTGGCAATCCCTCTGTCTCACACACCACCCTGCTATTATCTGGGGCTTAAACTGATCTGTCTGCCCATGGACTTATTCCTGCCCTACTGGCTTTGTACTGGCTGTTGAGGCCCTATCTGAGTTGTAAGGAGCACCTCCAAAGGCACCGTCAAGATTAGCATAAAAAATGAACCCATCCAAATGAACAGGGCTACCTTGTCAGGCCCCCAGACACCATCTTAAAAAAGGGGAGCGTCTGCAAATGAAAAGAGACAACTGCTGCAATAAAACACACATAATAGTTTCCTGTTCAGGACAAGACTATGAGGACTGTCTCTGCCACCCTCTCATCAAGGATATGAGGAGTGTGAGAGTGAGTGAGTGTGTGTGTTTGTGTGTGACAGAGAAAGGATGGAGGGGAGCAAAAGGCCATCATTCAGGGTGAGACAGACTACTAAGAACGGGCGCCTTGTTTGTGCAGGACGATTTACAATAGCGGCGTAGCCTACACAAATAAACCATTCCATTTTACTGCTTAGGTTGACCAATAAAATTCGAGGAAACAATCAGATTAAATATTAACAACCTGGCAGGTCAGACCAAGGCATTTGTCCCCCTTCCCCACCTACATCCCCTTTTCCCAGTCCGCAACTAAAACATGTGGTGCTAGTCAGTGTGACAATAGCAAAGCAATACAGGGTAGCCCCCTCCAGAGTTGTCGCTCTTGAGATGGTTTGGCAAGGACAAGTGGTCATTCGGAAAGTTAGTGTCACCACTGGCCACCTTTTAATAGAAAAAACAAAAATCTGCTGCCTTTTCAATACTTACTTAGGTTTAATTCAGGAATTTCTGAAATAATCTATGCTTCTTTGTTGCCACCAAAACAAACAAAAGCTATTTACTAGGATATTACACTCAAAACTACAATTGTTGAATCGTCTTATCTTGATTTGGGGAAGCCTGAAAACTGTCTTACATTCAGCTTTAGTAGCCTACTTTGTGAATTGTTAGCATGTGTTTGTTTAAGGGCTTCCACTGGGGGGGGGGGGGGGGGGTGACCTTGCATTCACTCTGCAGGCTCATCACCGTCAACAGAAATCCGAAACGTGTGGAGTTTGGCAGCGCAGTCGATCGGGAAGCATGGCCCAGACAGGCCCATACCATCATCGAGCCGCAGAGGAGAAAATCCATCTGCCATTAGCCTTCTCTGTCACTTCCACTCAGCCCCCCCCAAACACACACAAAAACACACACACACACACACCTCTCCCACCCCAATCAAAACACTAACCAGCTCATTTTCTTTTGGCTAGACCAAAAAAAAAGACAAAAAAAGAAAGAAAGAATGGGAAAGGAGACAGGGAAAAAAGCAAAGAGGGGGATACTGATGTAAGATAATTCCAGGTTAAACCCATTAAGACAAAGGTGACTTTACAGGCGAGTGGAAATGTGATCTATATTGAAAATGAACAGATTAGACTAAAGTTCATCTTAGAGGACAGGGGGCTGGCATGAGGTGCATTTTTTAAGGGAGCAAAACAAGATAAGGGGAAGAAAAGGCATTACCCAGTAAACTGTCAAACGTGAAACACATTTGGCAAAATTCCCCAAGATGAACATGACAAAAACAGACAACGGACAACAGAAACATCTACTTGGGACCTTTTTTGAAATATAAGTATTTCTAAACTTCTCTGTGCTCCAGAGAACCACTTTTATGAACATTAGAAAAGCAACCCAGGATTTAAACAGTTGTGCTGTTCACTCAGAAAACGAGTGCAAAACACCTTATCGCTGCACATTTCTGTCACCTGACTGTATGTAAAGATGTTGGGTGGATATTAATCTAATACCGAGTATAGTCTCTCTTGACTGGAAATGCAGTAGTTATGTTAGTTATAGTCTCAAAGTGGCAGGTTTTCGTGTATGTTCTTTATTCTAGACAGAAGACCTATGAGTCTCTTTCAGTAGAAGACTGAAGAAATCGTTTACCAAATTAGTAGCACAGTGCAAGAAAAAACAGGCATGGATATGTTGGTTACATCAGCACTCCAGCGCTTTTTTCAGTTCCACATTTCCAGTCGCTAGAGTCCTGAGTCAGGGCAGGAATGGGGATCCAAAATCGATTCCCACCGCGCAGCCAGGGCTCCAGCTCGGGAGAGGATGCAGCTCTGACCTTTTCTGAATGTCATTTTACATTGTTCCCCTCTGTGTCACCACTGACAGAGCTGGACATGTTGCTTCAGAGACAACATAAGATCAATACAGCTGCCATACCCTTTGCTGTGGTGTGTATTTGTGGAGGAGGGTGTGGGGGGGCATCTTTAGTCAGATCCATACCACTGGAGTAGGCACGTGGAGTTATCACGTGCCAGTAGCGTCTTGTTTTTCTGATACGCTTTCCACAATCACTGTTCAGAGTGTAGGCTGACATTGACTAAAATCAGGCCATGAACATAACAACGATTCTTCACAGTATATGTAATAAGCATAATATTTCAGACATGAGCCGCAGACAAACCTAACTTGGTTGGCATTCGGAATAATTCAAGATATATTTATCGATGGCTTATTAAAAACAGCGCAAAATGCTTCGGAAGGTTATTATCGTATGTCTAGGGGGGAAAGATGTGATTCCTGTCACGGTTGATCCGTCTCTATTCTATTATACACATAATGTTCGGGTGAAAATTTTAATCGATATGTCCTATCATGAGCGTTCCGTTGTAAAAGCAGAGCGAGTCATGAATGAAGCGGGCAGAAGGTTAGCGATTTTATGAATGGGCCGGCGGGCGTCATGCGACCCTGGTTGGCGCAAACAGCTCCCCTGCCCTTCGCCCTTCCGTTCCAAAAGCACCGGCACAAGCACTTCCACTCACTTGAGAACGGTGTGCGTGCATGTTGAAATGCTGGTGCGGCAACATGCCGTGCATGTCCTGTATGTATAAATAAATATAAACGGAGGAGACAGCCAGACAGGAGACGGGTCTGCAATACCTTCAACTAATCTCACCCTGGTCCAAGAGAGGATCGCTACATAAACAACATGCAAACATTACGGGTAAAAACGTGCTATCAGACAAACATTAAAACACTACAAGTAACCTACGTCCTTTAAAATAACACATTTCTGAAAGAAATGTAGAATCTCGGCTACACGTCCCCCACTGCCAAGGGTTGTTTGTTTGGCTGACTAGCATGAAGTATAGGCCTGTCTAAGTCTCTTGGTACAACAATTTGTAGCATTTAAAGTTTAACCCATTTAACCTGGGTCTGTTTTCGCATACGTTCCAATATTAAACTCATAATGTCACACCAATAACTAGGCCCAACTGTAACATTCAAGTCGTCGAAGCTGATCCGTCTTTTTTTTTATGAATGAAGCACAGTATGCAAATGAGTGCGATTCAAGAAAAAGAAAACAAATGGCGGATATAACCTAACCCAGGTTATCGGTTAACTTGAAACTTCAGTTATACTTCACGCAGTATCCACGCGCGCAGGCAATGCTGTAAGAGGCTTTAAGAGTAAAGAATAAATACTACAATCGCTTAGAGACAAACAAACCACTTGCAAATAATTGAAGAATGTTTAGGATCGCGTTTAAGTAATTTTGAGAGAGGCGTCTTGGTTTGTAACCAAGAGATCATTTCCATATCTTTAAAACAGTAAATCCCTTTACAAAATGTTTCCGATCCACCCCCGCCATAGCCTACTCCCTCCCTCCCCAAGTCAAGATCCGGAGAACAAGGAGGGGGCCCCAATCCCCCTTTTCCCCTGCGTCCACTGTCACTTCGTGTGCTCCATACCACAAAGCACTTCCAACTCCTAAAATAGTGCCAAAACTTGTCAAAAGACAAACTTCCCTCTAGTACACGATCTACATTACATATTGTGAAACTTTATTTTCCACTGAGTATATTAAAGTTATCCGAATAAAACGTTACATGCAAGACTTACTTTAGGGTGAAAAGATTGTTTAAAGTGGGCTACTTACTCGTTTGGGTGTGTTTCTTCAATCATTTTTCTCGTTTCACCTCCAAAACAATCCCACAATGGGTGCGCACATTTCGCTCGTCATGTTCTTGCCACTCTAAAACAATACTCCCCGATGTATGGTTTTATCGAGCCCTTAGGTGTTTGTTTTGTTCGTTCTCTCCCGTCTTCGTCTTGATGCTTTTGCTTTTTTTCCCTCTCCCCTTCGCTCTCTCTCCTACTCGCTCTCCCCTGTGGAAGCAAACCAGTTGCTCTTGAAGACGCAGACGCACGGCGAATGTGTATCCGTCGGTTAGTATCTCCAAAGGTATTTTCCGGATTTAAAGTTCTGAAGCGATTAATGGACTGTCCGCGGATTCCTCAGTTGAGAATGTAGGTTGATGTTGCTGAGGTTGGCCCGTACGAGCCCCATCTCTGGTTACTCCATGTTGGATTGTGCAGCAGGCAAGCAGGCAGACAGCAGCAGCCGAAGCAGCGCCGCCGACACACAAGGGGAGGAGGGCTAGCTGGGCGGAAGCATGACGTCAGTCTCCACACACACTTCAACGCAGGCCGTTTGGACTGAAAGGTGTTACCAATAGAGCGCTGTTGCCTTCATGCATGTTCTGAAAAACTATTCTGGATTCCTGTTTCAGAATTAACCGAGATCTGTCTCTGTATCCACGAGTTTATGTCCACTTAATTATGTTCATGTCCTAAAATGGCCTAACAACTGATTACAGCTGCAGAATCGAATATGACCATGACATAGGCCTTTTGTACACTATCACTGCAATAAACTGAAGTGTGGTCACCCCCTTCATTAGGCTTGCGCAATTGTGCAATATCTGAGCGGTTCTTGAGTTGACCATTTCCTCGGAGACGTGTGGCTGTGACCAAAGGTGATGGACGGTGCTTGGTTTATCTGGCGCCCCCAGAACATGTAAGATTCATTCTCTAAAGTCTATCGAGTAAAGGCGGAATCTTTAAAAAAAACAAATGATTATGTCGCAGCTTGTTCCATAACCTCCAGGATACGGTAGCTTTCTGCATGTGTTGGTGATATTCATGATTACATTAGAAGGTTGAAATGTCAGCGGTGTTTTTACGCAATTGCACTTTCCGAATTTATATTTGTGATCGACATGCACCAAAGAATTAGCTGTTCTGATGATAAAATATACCTCTAAAGGTATCGGTTGTTTCCTGTCATGGAGTTAACTGTTTGTAAGTTAATCAGTCACTCTGGACTTTCTAGGCCATAGCAACACATGCTTGACTATGACATTACGACGCCCCCAGCTGGCTATTAGTTCACCATACGCCTGAATCATAGAGGATACTTCTTTGCATAGTCGCGCGGCCTTCCACTTCAGGGTAGTCAAACATCGTCCAAATTAAAACATGTGAACCCGACGTCTAGGCACCATCACATATTAACAGTCCCGGGAAAATTGCGTAATTTTGAGAAAGCCTTTGATGGGAGATAGGTGGCATTTTTCAACTGCTCAGAAGAAATTGCTGTTATATCTGCTTGACCTCACATACTCATCTGAAACTGGCTTGCTTCAGAGCTCGTAGCTCAGCCCGAAGATAGCTGCTTGCATTCACATTCATTTACAAACGCATGAAATGAGCAAACAGTGCATTGCCTCAAACAGCCAAACCACAGCAAGTCAGAGAAAATTTACATTTCAATTAATCAATTTTAATCAGTCTATTAATACCATGTTATGTCGCTTACATTATACTATCAGTCGACCGGCCACTTAGGTGGAATTAAGTAAGTAATCGTTTGTAAGTATGTGCATTTCTCAAAAAATCAACAGTGAAAATTTATAAATCACTTTCTTTATTTAAATCAGCGTTAGGCAGTTATGCTATGAACCAAACAAAATAAAATAACAAAATGAAACGACAAAAAAATATCCAGTTACAATAACTGCGCTTGGCACTGGATGAACATTTATGGAAAAAAATAATATATAGTTATATATTGAGTATGAAGTGCCTCCAATGTACACACGTTCGCTCAAGGGGCAGACAGAGACCTGAACGTTGTTTTTTAACATCTCCACGCCCAAAGACACCTGGTCCTTTTTTCAGCATGACCACTACACCTCTCCCCAATGACCCTAGCGATGACACCAGACCAAAGCAGAATCTGGGGGATTCTTGTCCCTTATAAGAGTCCTTACAGATGTCCATATTTGAAAAAGAAAACAAAAAGCAATAAAATATGAGGAATTTCTCATAAGGTCAGAGTGAAGATGTAATCTTCTCAATGAACACATGACTTTTGCAAATGTCTGTGTCCTAAGACTGACACGATGGAAGTGATACACCGCAAAAGAAAGAAAGAAAATGAAAAGTGGAAATAAAGACTTTAAAGAAAAAAAATCTACATCATCCAACAGAAAAAAAACATACAAACCAATCCTCTCCTATAAAAGAAATGATATAAAATTATAATAATAAAGACAACACAGAAATTTGAACAGTCCTCATCTGGAATAGTTAAGGATTCTGGAGGAAGAGGGGGGGACTGGCCAGTGCTTGGTTATAAATACCATCTAGGGGTCAGAGAAGAGGTCAACTGGAGGCCATACACAGATTACAAACCCAAATCAGGGCATAGAGAAAGCGCACCTTGACTTCAAAACACCCAAATGGACCAATTCCATTACCCACACATGACTGTCTTCTCAAAGGACAAATATGCCTGGTGCAATGAGCCAGCTAAAACAGGAGGGAGAGATACAACCAAGAAAAGAAAGAGAAACCTGCACTCGTTCTGAGAAGCCTGCCTATAAAATGACCCCAGCATGCTGGCTGGAGCGACAAGTGGTGATCATGACAACAACATGGGCGAGTGTTAATTTGGTTTGTCCAATTACTATGGTTACTATTCAGGCTAAAATGGCATTCCCCCAAGCCAAAGAAGTAGAGAAGAGAGACACAGGGGTTCTACCCCAACACCTACAGATCAAATCTCAATCCCCCCCAAACCCAACAACACCTCCCTCCTCTTTTTTCTCTCTCTCTGTCTCTCTCTCCCACTGTCTATGGTGTGAATCTGTGAAAGAGACTGAACTTAGGAAGTGAAAGGTGAAATGAGAGATATTTTGTTTTTCATATATATATATATATATATAATGGTATTGTATCAGAGGAGATGGGTGGTGTGGGTCCGTGAGGAGTGGTCGGGGTAAGGATAGGGCTGGGGGGGTCGTTTTTCGTAGGTTTATCTGACAGTGACGCCTAGCTTCTCCAGGACACGCACGCCCTTCTCCTGGTACTCTTCGCGCGTCAGCCAGAAGTTGTCCTTGTCTTTCATGATGTCTGCCAGCACTGCCCCACCCAGGAACACCATGTGCTTACGCCGTGGGGGGTCCTCGATTCGGATCTTGAATTTCTGTATAGGGGTTGGGAGGGTAGGGAGGCAGCAAACAGACACACAATTACAAGTATGCAATGACAGAAACAGCAGAGACAGACGCCTAGACACTGCCATACCAGGCTACCTTGTTCCAGTTCATCAGCATGTGTCCATCCAAGGCCAACTGTGACAGGCCACACACTCTTGTTGCTTCCTTAAATGAAATAGCCTTCCCAAGTCCTCCCAACAATGTGCATAAACAAGGCACTCTTAAAAAAAAAAGTGGCCATTTCGATTGTATGCATCCTGGTGGCGTGCGGCTCCAACAACATGATTTGTCTATTATCATCCATTATCATTGGCCTGCAAGCTAAACAGGTGGCTTGTTTAGGGGGGCCCTCATGAAAGTTGACACATGAGGAAAATGAGCCTTTAATTTACCTTAAACACAATACGAGGACAGACAGGCAGAGACGGGCAGCCCGGCCCACAGACAGACATGCTACTTTAACTGTAGCCTGCGTTCCAAATGTAATTGATCATCTAAAAATAGTGCCTGTGACACGCAGGCACTGGGCAGCCAGGAAGGCTTCCACAAGACTGCCTGTGCATCCAGGCCAGTGACTGGAGACAGCCCCATCCAGGTCTAGAGACGTGCTGCCACAATGCCACGTGCCGCCTGGTTTTGGCCACGTCACAGGGCGCGTTGCCACACAAAGCCTCACGCACCACCTGGTGGAAAGGCTACTACAGCAGCATGCTTCTCAAGAATATAGGACAAAAGCATCTCAAAAAGACTCATTTTTGTCATATCAGAAGCCCCAAATACTCAAAGTTTGACTGTTGTTGAGAAAACAAAACAAAACAAAGATAAAATAAACACAGGGTAGGTGTGGAGATAGGCCGTCCAGGTGCCAGGTGGCAGTCCACTCACCGAGAGTTTCTCCACGTCTCCCTTCAGCACACGCTCCAGGTACAGCTGCTTCAGCTCACGTTCCAGACGAGAAGGCAGCCCGGGGTACATGGTGGAACCTCCCGATAGAACAATGTGTTTGTAGAACTCCGCTCTGACATGGATAAAGCAGAACACTAAGTCCAAGGCCTACGGCTAGAACCGTGAGTGGACACCAACTCTAGTGGCATAGAACAGCAATGGTATATTATAAATTTTACATTAAGGCAATTCCACAGAAAATATACTTTTTATCACATCTATAACGCCAATGAAATGCCTTGTCTTTGTGTGATGTGAATGATGATGTGAAATGTTTTGTCAAATTTTTTCATGCAGGTTCTATCACCAAATGCTCAAATTTCATGAAATCATTCACATCATAACACACCATGGCATTTTATTGCCACTATGGACGTGTCAAAAATAGTTAATTGCCCATGGAATTGTCCATTTACATTAATTTATAAATGCCATGCTATGAATGTGCAGGCAGCCAAATTAAATGTACCCATTATTGTGTATATCAGTTGTCAAAATTGACCCGATAAACTTGACAACTGGTTAGCAGTTAACTAATCCTTTGTACACATAGAATAACCAGAGCTGAAACCAGGGCCCAAGCTTAAACTCTGCTTAAACTTTCCCTTATGGGGAGAAACGGCTGAGCCAGAGGAGGAAAGAGTTCTCACCTGGTGTCAATGTCAGCCGCCTGGATGGTGTTAAAAAGAAGCTCAGCCACGCCGACCCCCTCCACGTTGATCAGGTGGGGCTGGAAAAGAGCCTCTGGGGCCTCAAAGCGCTCCCCACCCACCTTAATAACCCTGCCGTCAGGCAGCTGTGGGGGAGAGAGAGACAGAGAAAGGATAGAAAGAATAAAGAAGGGGAAAAAAAGAGAAAACAGGGGTCAATAAGGTCAGAGAATGATAAGAGGGATGTAGACAAGAACGATGGGGGGGTGGATATAAAAACAAAGTGCATTTCATTAATGCTGATGTCTCTCCCAAGTAGTCTGGTTTCTGTCTGTCCAAGTACCAAAGTATTGTAGCGGCAATGCCAACTACTTCCTGACAATACACACATTCCATTCCATTTATTATTGTGTCTATGAAACACATCTCTCTTTTTCCTGGTTCAGTCAAAGCATCTATCTAGGACAGATTGTGTTGAAGCTCTAAAGGTACCCCTCCAAACCAGTTGTGTTATTAAGGGGGGGTTTTCATAGCAGCTCTAAATATCTACAACCTGTACACTTGTTACTCCTTGTTGCCCTGTTTCTTTTGCTACTTGTTTTCACTTTAACTCTTTAACCAATTTCTACCTCCATGTATGTCTGTATGTATATATGTATGTATATATGTATGTATCTTGCTTGCTTGTATGTATAAACCCATGCAGTTCCTAACAATTCCTCATATAGCCGGTTCACGTTAGGACTCTTTCCCCCCTGTAGGCCTGTAATCTTTGGCTGCCCTCCTGTCATTTAGCCCTCTAGGGCCAGGGCAGAGATGATTGATGAAAGGATCTTCAGACCGGTGCATCATGCTTACATCCCATGTTTTTAAGCCAAAGGAAATCAAGGAAACTTGCTACCACATCTGAAAATAGTCCCTCCATGTGTCCAAGTCAAGTACTAACTTACTAAGTCAAGTACCTAACCTACTGATTTCATTGTAGGTAGCAAAGTTCCTTGATTATTAGGCCTACACCAGAATGAGAGTATAGTTCCATGTCATATCAGCCTTGACAATCACCACGTTTCCTTTTCCACTGATCTTAGTACACTTTGCAACTACAGAAGAGTCAAGTTTTAATTAGGAAAAATACCACAATTCTTAGTCACTTTTGAGCAATATGCTAATAGGCGGGGTGCTAATGGTCTAATCTGATTCAATGATCTATGCTAGGCTGGAGCTAAAACTGCTACCATCAGACTCAGAAAACGGCTATATGAACTGAAGAAATGTAAAACTCAATTGTTTAACTCGAGGGGTTTAACTTGAGTGTATTTCCCCAAATGGTGGCTATCCCTTTAATGGTGCTATACAAATGAATGTGATTGAGCTGAACTGGATTTGCATGATACATCTCTGTGAAGCTTGTGGTGCTTCTTTTATGTGAGGATGTCCTCTCAAATCATGTTTCATATTGACTTTGAAGTCAGGAGGAAGGGTGGGGTGGAGGGGTGGAATGAGTGAATGCAATGCATGTGGACAGCACATGAAACCAATTGGCCCAGCTCTGTGATGCAGACCATGCTGTTCTGAGCTACAGATCAAATCTCGGCGTAATCAAATTCTATTATGGGTCCGATGGCAGGCGGACAGAGGTAGTGGTGGTTGTGGGTATGTGTGTTGAGGTGGGGGTGGGGGTGAGGGGGTCATCCTCTCAGAAACGGCAGTTTCTTTGGAGAAACTCAATCACCCAGATCCCATTCCAGGCTGGGCCATCCTGCATCTATGGCAGAAAGAGTCCACGAGATTCTGCCTAGATAATCTGATGTTCTACCACAACAGAGACGGGAGGGGGGGGGGGTTGTTGAGAGAGAGAGAGAGTGAGTGAGGCCACATCAGACCCCTGTAGGCCAGAGCCGAGGGCGGCCACATCCAGGGCTGACTGGCCAGTGGTGAGTCATCAGCAAGATGGCTGCCGTCTGGCCCGGTGCACATAAAGGCCCCATTGATGGGAACTGCGGAGCAGCCCTGGCCGGAGAAGGGCGGGGGTGGAGGCAGCGGGCCGGTGGGGAGCTCGGCCGCACAGGAAATGATGTTTCGCTGCGGGTCGAGGGCGGCTGTGAAACCACACTGCCCTCCTTGTTTCAACTAACACTCAGCATGTTTTTTTTCCACCAAAAAGATTTTTTGTATAAGTTTTTATAGAAGGTGGGCAGGTAGAAATATCATTCTCATCATCTTGCTACTGTGATGCTCCTTATTTATAGAGAAAAGGATGAAACTTCTGTAGGAAAAAGTTCCACCCACATGCTTTGTCAATTTCGAACATTTTTGTGAAGTCACGAGCACAACCGAAAAGTGCCGGTCAGCACTGCATCTCCCTCTCTGCCGCCTACACACCAATCACGGCTAGCCCCTGGGGCTGAGGTGTGTCCCGCCCACAGTGTGACCACCCAATCCATGCTCAGGCCTATATCCAAAGCACAGAACCGAGGGCCACAGAGGAAATCCCCCTACTGTTGCCCTGCGCAACTTGAGATCCTGACAAGATGGATTGCGCTGAATATCTCTCAGAGGAGTCCTGGAAACATTACAAAATACTCTTTATAAACACCCACAATACTCCACTGCAACACTTTGAATGATCAGAGATGTCTCGGAAATGACCAAATGTCCCTGAATGTCTCAACTACTTGTTAGCATGTAAAACTATGGTAATATTTAAATGTAGTTTGTATTAAATCTGTTGTATATTGCACAAAACAACAAAGAGGGTAAAAGTATACCAACCAAGACTGCTGTGCATGTTCAATGTGGATTTTAATGTCCTTAATGGACAGATTAAATATGGCCACGCATAACAGCATGTGTAAAACAAGTTGTATTAAACTCTAAGGATGACATGCATGTTCCATTCCGCCCTGAAGAGGGCACACATGCTGCTACACATGGGCATTTTTAACCTGTCCAGTAAATAAACACATGAATTTAAGCAGTCACTTGGTCTGGAGACATTTTTCCTCTCTTTTCTCCTCTTGTCTCTTTTCCTTTGACACCGAAGAGCACTAGAATGAAAGACTCAGACTTCTTAGGACTGGGCACACTAAAGAAAGATTTTGATGACTATGTTGATGCGTTTAACAAGGGTGAACATCAGAGGTGAGCAAATCTTCAATTCACAAGTGGCCAACCACCTTCTCAAATATGTTTAGCCAGGTGTTCCTTGCTTGTCCACATGTGAAATGTGGATATATTTAGCTTCACATTTAAGCATTTATTTTTCCCTTTCATTCTTCTGTTTACATGTGTCACCCAGCCATGTTATGACTCCACATAATCTCTAAACCCAGTCAAAAATCCATTTCTATTTAGTCAGACATAGATTATGTGAAATTGTTGAAAATATTAGGATTAGGATTTCTTCCATGAATGTATTAGGTATACTTTCAAGCCAAAGCATGCTGGGGTTTTTACACAGACCTGGACAGAGTGAGGAAAAACACTCTCAAGATAATGGCTGTGCAAGCTACATTTGGTACCTAGCTGCCTGCTGCCACCTTTCAAAATGGCATCCCAAGGGATGTCAAGTCGACTTCAAGGGATGTGTGCTGTGGCACAAGTGACTACAAGATATGCATCACACTCAGGTCCCAGGTCCCAAGTGCCCATGGAGACCAATTGCCCTCTCTCTCTCTTGCTTCCTGCTCCTCATCGCTGTCCTATCAGAATGAAGCACCAAACCCCGCATGTGCTTACTTTTAGTTGCTATGGTGATGGCGCCATGAATGGCAACCTGTTACAGCAGCTCTTGCAACCTTTTTCACTCTTTCCACTATTTTCACCTTTTCATATTCTGTGTTTCTAGCATTGTGCTAAATCATGCCTTTTTATATTCTGACAATTTTTATTTAGTTTTTAGTTAGTGTTTGGAAAGTGGTGTCTGTTTGTAAAGTTTAGATTAACATCTTTTGCGCAGCAACTTTAATTCAAATACTGCTGCGCTCTAAGGGATATGCGTGCCAACGAGAGAAGTGTTTGCCTGACTCTTGCAAGATCACGGAAGGGAACCAAAGCTGAGGGAGCTGTAAAGGCGATGGTAAGATATGGAGGAGCATTGAACATTGTTCAAGCAGAAGCTGCTGATTGCTACATTACGATTACCAAATTCAGATCACGGTCTGGATTTATTTATCTACCTTTTCTGTCTTTCCTTTCTCCAGTTTTTCACATAAAATTCCACAAAATCAAGGATTTATCGCAATTTCTTTCTATTTGCCGCAAAAATTTTGCTAAATATGACCCATTCTGCCTTTCTCATTCATGACCACTGCTGTCTTTATTGATGTTCCACCTCTCTAGGGAGAGCAATAATAAGTCTGCCAGCTCACTTAAGCATGACAGCGCCCTGTTCTGCTTAAGAGGGTGTGGGGATAAACTGTTTTGCATTCTAGGATAGGCTACTTATTCATAGTCCACAACTTCTAAGGATTTATAGTATTAGCGCTCAATGGAGAACTTTGAAGGTGAGGCAGACAAACAAGAATGACAGCATGAAAGGACAGTGCAGCATAGACCATCCCAAGACATGACTTTCTAATGTATGGGAACACGATGGTGTGCTATTTATACGCAAAAGCTTTTCATTGTCTGTTATATTATCCACAGGGTGGCATAATTGAATAGGTGAAGTTTAAAGTGAGAGGGGGATAAATAAATAAATAAATATAGCACAGAATTCCTCGCAAATTCAAAAAAAAAAAAAAACAAATACCACCACAAAATCAAGCATTTTGATTGCAAAAAACTCTCCTCAAAAATTTTACAGTGAAAACATCGCAAAATTCCTTGCAAATATTTAGAAAACACAAAGTCAGGCATTTTGACCGCAAAACAAAAAGTCCTGGAGGGACTGTCGTATTGAGCTAATGTAACAAATACCACCAACATTGTTGTGCGGCAATAAAGTACAGTTTCAAACTATCCCTCAATCTCTCTATCTTCCAGTCACTTTGTCACAAACTGTACAACACCGATAATAGACAAATGGATGATACCAACCCTTCAAAGGGTTGCACATGGCTATTTAGATAAATAGATCTGTCTACTGAAGTAGTCTACACAGCATTTAAATACTAGTAAAGCTGTGGTGTTGTTGGTTGCAATACAGAATCCCCTTTCCTTACTAAACAGTCGGCCTAATAGCATGGTTTGCCACCTCTACTGTAAGCAGAGGTGTTTAAGTGAACACTACACCGATATAATTCCCATGTTCGGTCAAGCATTTAAGCAAGTAGAAGTATATGGTGGGAATGTACAGTATATGCATCATGAGTGGGGATTTTCAGGGATGAGATGAAGATCAAAAGTTGAAGGTCTGCATGTATGCACATACCGTGTAGGACTCTACGAGGACAGTGGTTTCCAGGGCTAGTTTCTGCTCCTGCTCAATGTTGTAGCCCACGTAGCATAGTTTCTCCTTCATCATGCGCACCGTCTCAAAGTCCGCAGAGTGGTTAAAGGCATAGCCCCTCAGCAACAGCAGCTGCAGGTACACCACAACAAGAAACATACATGCACACAGAAACATAAATAAGAGTGCACAATGCCCAATAGGTGTAGACAGATGGAAGCCTAATAAATATCGAGCGTGTCTACCCAGCGATGCAAACGCAAGTCTCTAACACAGTAAAAGCATGCACGCACAGACACGCGCATGCACATGCACTCACCTTGATGAGGTAGCGAGTGATGTCACGCCCTGCAATGTCTAGTCGTCGGGTAAGATGGGGCAGAGAGAATCCTTCATACACGGGACAGATGTGTGTGACTCCATCACCTGAGTCCACTACGACTCCAGTCAAAAGACCTGCACACACAAGTACACACACCATGAGCCTCTCACCCATCACCCAAGATTTTCTGTCAGAAAGTGAATTTCACACCAACAGGGAATGATTCTTCACACACAATGCAGATCCATGAAACTTGCACATCCACATTCATGAAACTTAGCTAAAATGTTAAATTATTAAATTTAATTCAACTGAACGAAAAAAAAAGAAAGGAACATTTATATATATATATATATATACACACATACACTTTTTGTCTTACCTTGAGCATAAAGAGTGAGCACAGCCTGGATTGCGATGTAAACACCAGCAAACTGATATGTCTCAAACATTACCTGCAGATAGGAGAAAAGACAATATCATTAAACTGTTACAAAAGCAGTTTGCAAACACTCATCAAAACTAAGATGTGTTGAATATAGTGTTGGCATAGAGGAAAAATTCACTGATACTGTTGAAACATGACGCATGACTTAACTGATGAAATTAATATACTTGATAATGTGCCTTGTTAATGTAGACAGGTCAAAATAGTGCGGGTGTATATAATTAAGGCGATCAGGAAAGCAAGCTGAAAGAAAGGTGTAGGTCATGCTGAAATCTAATCAACTGCTGTCAGGAGTTTCTGAATCATTCACCATTTCAGACAGAATCACCAGGGGTTGGGTGTGATTCACAAGTTCTCTCTGTCTCTCTCTCACACACCTCATACTGCCTCAGGAGAAACTATAAGCACTTCCATTCATGAAACTATTTCACAACAATGGCGCACAGAGGATCCATACATAGAGGTCAATTACTATAAATACAATAAACCCACAAATTTACCAGTTGTTGGTTGTTGTCTTGAATTTTTGTGCAATGTGGCATCTGATGAATACTGAAGGTCAGTCAAAAGACTATTAACCAAAAAAGAATTCCTCTGTCTAAAATAAAGTTATATGGAGAAAATGGGCTATTTAATGCCACGTTGTTTACCATTTGGTCATCATTTATCACAAGTGATCATTCCATTCGATTTCTCTTAGTGTTAACACATTGATGGATATTTTTTACACTAGGAGCTCACTTGTCCAGCTTGCATTGTTGTAGTCCACTCAAACACAGTCCCTTCCCATTCCAAATACATATTTCAGTGTTTAAGTGGTTAAGCTCATACAATGCTCGGTGTACTGAAAGCACAGGGAAATCATATGCTGCCCAGGCAATTCAAACGGACTTTCACAACATCCAGATGGGAGGACTGGTGCTTGCCACTATTAATGCACACTAAGCATCTGCGCCCACTCCTTGAGCACACATGGGCAGCTGCTACAATGACCAGTCAGTCTGACCATTGTTTTGAATTGTTTTGCCATAGTCTGAACTCTGTCAACTCACTGGACTTTTTTTGACAGGGATAGAAAATGAGAGTGTGAAGTCATATTGGAACCAAATACAATTCACAACTGTATTTAGCCAATTTAAAAATAACCAAAAACAAATCTTGAGTGTTTTTTTGATAATAAGGGGGGAATTGTGGCATCGTAAGTGTAGTGTAGTAGTAACTGTAAGTTAGCGAGGCTACCACAAATGAAGATGTACATAACATCGCCACCACACACCTCAATGATCTTCTCCCTGTTCTTGGTGGGGTTCATAGGCGGCTCTGTGAGTAGGATCTTGCAGTTGCGTGAGTCGATGTTGAGCTTCTCCGGTCCAAATGTGTAGTCCCAGAGGTGGCGCATGTCGTCCCAGTTGCGCACAATGCCATTCTCCATGGGGTAGTTGACCTCCAGCATGGAGCGCAGCTCGCTCGCTTCGTCCCCCACCATCAAGTCCTGAGGGAGGTTAAAGGTCAAAGGGTATCATCATGTGAGAAAGAGGAACATTACCAGGATGTTCAGATTTTTCCCATGATGCTTTGGGAGCGTTCCCATAGCAGCAGAGGGAGAAATGAGTTAAATTATCTTACATTTCAATTCCTCTTAAAATTTGAGTTACTCAATAAAACAGGCCATTAGAAAAATCCCAAACAATTTTTGCTGATGACAGGATGGCAGGGACAAAACTAGGAGCACATCCACTAGTTTCTCTTCTTACCATATGGGTGTGATGGCAGTGATACAATTCAAGCCTCCATTTTGGCTCAAATCGCACACAGGCAAGCTGCACAGCCACAGTGATGGGATGAATAAACACACATATACCGCAGAATATTTTCTGCAAGACCAGCCAGTTAGCCAGCATGCACAAGACAAAAATCCCATGCACCCAGTTGTATTAGTAACTGTCACACTGAGAAAAAATATGGCTTCCAGCCATTCATTCCATTATCTGTCTACTATGAGGTCCACTTTTGAGTTATTGAATGACAGGTTTCATAACTGCTCATGTGAGACCATTATCCACATCATGCATTATTGACCTCGTTAGAGCAAATACCTTTTATCTACCCTGGGAAACTGGATTGGGTGATACTTGCCACCTCCCTCTCACCCCTGGCTCTACGTGCTTCAGTTCTAACTGAGGAAAGAAGGGTGCAGTGTGTGTGTGTGTGTGTGTGTGTGTGTGTGTGTGTGTGGTGTGTGTGTGTGTGTGTGTGTGTGTGTGTGTGTTTTGGCACAAATGAAGCCTCAGTCTGGGAAGGCCATGTGTTTTCAATGAGGAGCTTCTGTCCTTAAAATGCAGCCGTCTGATGCACTTCCTGTGTTCTCCACTTATGCATTCAAACTCCTCTGCACTGCCACTGTTTCTGCACAGCAGCAACAGAGACTCTTCAGAGGTCATTTCAGTTTATAATGTAAATGCCATAAGTAAAAAGAAACACTTTAATGCTCAAAGATATCTTCACACACTATATAAAACATGTAGTCATAGAGTTCCATTTAATTTGGATGCTGACCATATACATAAGAGAAGTGAAAATTGTACAGAGGAACAGTCTTCTGAGAACCTGCCTATAACTCAATAAACCAATTTTATTTATTTATTTTTAAACTTCTACTTTTATGTGTGTTTTAAGGAAATGATGAATGATTTTTCCACAACATAACTACGAAGAATTCTCAGTTCTACAGGACCTGAGTGGACTTTCTTCAACTCCAATAAAGAAGCACAGAAGGAGAACCCATCACAGGAAGGACAAACTGTCACCCAACATCATATGCTAATGCGTCACATCAAGCATGTCCAGCCACCTACCTAACTAAAGCCCAGCAAAAGGGGAACTGCTATAGCAAACACTTGCAGCTGGTCAAGATCTTCTGCTAAACGTACAAGTAAATGCCTGATTTCTAAAGGAACACAGCAAGTATATCCATTGTAAACAAATTTCAATATTCTTGCTGGGCCCTTTAAAATCTCAAAAAGACCCTTAACCCTAACTCCTTTCACCACCAGTCGAACATTCAGTCTCCTGAGCTGGGATTAATTTGCATGTTCTGTTAGACAAACAAGTGACACAGAGTGTTAGGATAGGATTAACCTTCAATCCCTCTTCACTGAATATTTGGGGGGAAACTGTGAGAACTGTGAGAATTGTTGACAACTGCACCAAAACACTAACAGCAATCAAATATATCTCTGCAGCATACAACACTGTACAACAAATTCGAACAAAATGCAGCAAGGGAATGAAACGCAAACCCACAGTTTCAGAGGAAAGAGACGGCACTTCCATCACAGTTTTGTCATTAAGAGAAACAGCACTGCATCACACATCCCTTCAAACAGGCAGTTTGGGCAGAGAAACACGCCACGGTCTAGCACACTTACCATCTTCTTATTATTCTATCTCAACATGGGAAGAGAGGGAGAAGGGGGAAGAGAAAGAGTAGAAATGAGAAGAACATTCCAGGAGGACCGGCAGATGATTGAGGACCATTGGGGTATCTTACCTGGAATCATTAACTAGGTTTCCATTCAGTTTTTTTGTATATATTTTTTTAAAAGCTCTCATGAAAAGGTGGCAAAAGAAATGTACTGCCTACTTCTCTATCTGCTGTGTTATGGAAATTAAAAAGGAACATTCTCATAATCAAGGAAAGACTTTGGTACACCCCGGTAAAAATGTAACAACTGATTAAACATTTCCATTTTTAGTCACATGATACCTGTGTGAATTGAACCAGTCTAGACCTCTTTAATAAGTCACATTTTCATGCATTTTAGCATTTTAGATTGTTGCATTAAATGCATTTTACAGCATGTGAATTTCAAGTGTGTCCAGTTACGAAAATAATCAAAATGCGCATTAAAAAGTTGGACGGAAACCCAGGTAAAGACAGTGCTGCAGACAGGGGACAAGGGAAGATGAGGATCAGACCAGCTAGTGGAGTGTGAGAACGGTAGAGAACAAGAGTGAGCGTGAGAGAGCAATATTGATTTTTGTTCCCCAAGTGGTGCCTGGGGAGTCTGGGCTGGATTGTAGATTCTCCCGAGGGTTTTGGGGGGGGGGGGGGGGGGGGTTAACAAAGAGAACAGTCTGTGTCCGTTTTCTTTCCAGAGATGTAATTCTACATAGGAACATGGTGATGGAGCAGAGGAGGTCTCTCACCTTTATCTCAATGTTTCCCACTTTGGCAGTGGAGCGGATGATAGGCCTGCCCACCAGCGCTGGGAAGATGTGCTCGGGGAAGTTGGATCCTGCATATCCGCACTTCACAAACTAGCGGACAGAAGAGAGATGACAGAAGCAGAGAGACAAGGTGATTAACAGAGGCTCTAAAAAGCAACCAAAGTAGGTCGGGTAAGACACTGCACAGACCTACTTCAACTTGACCTGCATGCAGAGTACACTTCAGGCAGTAATCTACTGCATATTAATGTAAACTTACTTTCAGAAACATAAACAAGACATTCTTGTCAACCCAAACATGTTCTTGCTGTATGTGTCATTGTGCGTAGTAATCTGGGTTATGCTCACAAGCAGATTCAACAGTTTAACTTATAAAGTCATACCGGATGTACCCAAGGAAGCGCCTTTCAGTAAAACATGATCTGAAGCAATGCTGAAAGCGCATTACCACATTAAAGCATGGCCACATACATGTGGGGAAATGTGGTGAGAAAATTCAACCTACACGTACACACATTCACACAAACCTCAGCAAAGGTGGAAAACTATCTGCCATATTTGAACACGAGAAGTCGCCCTTTTGCTTGGTAGCTTTTAAACAAATCCTCACCACACATCCTCTCACAAGGTCCTCACTTCCGACAAGCCGTTTTAGCACAGGCCCAGCTCTCTGGCCCTGGCGGCTGTGTGGTTTTCTAAATACGGCTGATCTCACTTCCCTCTGACTCATCAGGCAGAGAGAGCAGCAGCCTCTGTGAGCCAGACGAGACTGCAGCAGCATTTCCACTGAGCACACTCGGCCAACATGCCACTGTGCTGTGTGCTGAGACAGAAAGCCTTCAAGCCCCCCAGGCTCACTGAGGTCTTTGTCTGACTGCACTCGCTTTCCATGCCAAAGCTGGAGCCACAAGTCCAGCTGATGTGAGGATTTGACCATTTGACCTACCAAGTTGATATTTACTTAAAGTGTCTGTTCCTACCCTTGAAAAATAAAAATTGTGCTAGAGTCATGAAAATATCATTAAGGTATAGCCTACATGAACTTAACTAAACTAAAATACTACAAGAATTACTACAAGAAACACTTTTTATTTGCAAGCGAATAATTGACTCTACTGAATGTCTGTGTTAAAAATAAATTATTCATGTAAATAATACTGAATTTTGTTGACATCTGCTTGGACATTTATGGATCCTTCCTTGACTAATGGGCGCTTCCTTAGAACCAATCGCAAAATCTATTCAGAAGTTGTCAAAACAGGACACACCTCCCGCTTAAGTGATGGCAAAAAAGTGATATTAAAAGTGGCTATATATAGTCAGCAATAGGCAAGTCATTCCAAAATTAATGATCAGGCAATTAAACGTGTCTTGCACCAACGGACAATATAACCAAAACATTATGCTAGCAGTTCCTAATTATCACGAATGGATGTCGCCGTCCGTCCATCAGCTGACGGCATTACTAGCCGTGGCTAGCTCGTCCCGCTAACACTAGCAACCTCGCCCACAGAGAAAACTGAATGAGCGTTCTTGCTGTGACAGAAAAAGACCAATGCGAGGGCGAAATAGGCTACATGAATATGAAGAAATATCGTTATTAACGACATACGAATGATAAAAATGCACGGAACAAACTTCATTCTGAGCCACGTGAAATGTCGGAAAAACTAACTTACAGTAATTTTATGCAAACATACCTAGCTTATTACATTGATTATGAGCGTAGCTAGACTATAGACCCTTGCAGGAGATGAGCGGAACCGGTAGTATTCTTCGCGACAATGCAGCACCCAGCTAGTTACTTTGACGTTCTAAAAAAGTTGCAAAGTCCGTAGGGTGTTACAACTGTATACAATGTTTCGCGTATGTCCCTGTAATTGTTATATTATTATCAAGCTGACATACACATTCCACTCTTTACCCACCCAGTTAGCTTGCTAGCTAAGCACTACTGACTTCCTGTTTTAGGGTAATCTGATTTTTCCCACTCAAACAACATTGAAAAAAAATCAGGTGAATAAAATCGTCTTCCAGCAGCATTATACCCCATGACTTACCCCGGTTCCATTGTCACAAACCACCACTTTCCTTCCCTGGCTATCCATTTTTCAAAATCCAGGAACCAGTAGACCTTCCCTGATCAACTTTCTTCAGCAAGCCGGAAATTGCCACCCCGGCGATGAGAAAGAGTATCTTCCGGTATTGTAAACGCACAGCCCAGCCTTCATTGACTGCGTAAGATTATTGACTTACATAATAGCCAATAGCAACTTTGCAAAAAGAAATGCAATGTTTTTCTTTGACAACGAAGTGTGAATGACAGATCCACAATCCAGTCACGTCGTCACATAACCTTGACACCAAAGGTTGCTGATTCTTTAAGAGGGGGAAATCAGCAGCTAAAGGGGTCTGTGCTTTGTTTTTAAAAACCTTAGTGTTATAGCAATTATTTAGGTACATTTAAATCAGTGCGAATAGTGAGTCTGAAATGCAACAATAATTCTATGCAGTAAGTCTAAAATACAACAATGCGAACTTCCAGAACGAAGAAAACTTGATAGGGGGTTGAAGAATGCTATGCAATGGCAGTGTCCGACTTGGGAATATGGCCATAGTGTGTGACTGAATTTTTGCATATGCTTTTAAATGTAGAAGTAATGGCTGCAATTGGGACATGGGGTTTCTCTTATTCAGCTGTGAGAGAAATGAGGGACTTGATTATGGCAGGACAACATGCCACAGATGTTGTAGAGAGAGCCATGGCAGGTGAGCTCAGATTTACTGCACTTCTGTGAGGATGATGAACAGGTTTGCCTGGTTTCTTAATGAATACCTGTATTGATACTTCCCTTAAGATTGACCTGGTCCTCTATTTATTTCATTTTAAAAATACAGTATAAAATACTGCTTCATTTGACCAGTGTAAATATACTGCTTTAATCAAATGCTTAAATCAGTAATGACTTTCAAAAGTCTGTGTACTTTTTGTAGGTCTATAACAGACACTTCTTTCTCTGATAGGGGTTGAAAATGACTTGGAGACAGGACACCATATTGTGGGTCGAGGAGGATTCCCAAACAGCAGAGGAGTGGTAGAATGTGATGCCGCAATTATGGAGGGCAGTCCTGGAAGATTTGGGGCCGTTGCTGCTCTTAGAGGGTAAGAGCAATGAAAATATTCAAAGCATAGAAAATAAAGAGTTTAAATTTGGACTCGCATGTAGTTTCTCATCAGCCAATAGAGAGTGAGCACCTCAGGGCCTCTTCAGCAACAGAAAACCAGATAAGATTCAGTGAGAACCTCACATTCCATTCATGGCTTAAATTCTCCAGACTCATAATTCAGATGGTTGCTTTATGGATGAATTGGAAATTCAAAGGGGTGTGTAACATGTATGTTTTAAAAGAACAATGCAGCTGATTATTATTATTGTACATTTTGTAATAACCTTTGATAAATGTTCTTATATATTATATATAAAGTATTTATATATTATAATACAGTGCCCAGCATAAATGAGTACACCCCCTTTCAAAACAGCTTAAACAATATGTCCATGAAAACAAAAAAATATTTCCAAAATTTTTGCAGACTAAGTTTAATATCACATCTGCGTAACATAAAACACAAAAGTTTGCGTAATAATATAACTTAGATTACATATTTTTCAGTTTTTCTCAAATTAGGGGGAAGAAAAAATGAGTACAGCCCACTGAAATTCTCAGGGCAAAGCAAGATTTTAGACTACAAATGTCTGATTTACAAGAATTCAATCACAGGTGAGTAATTATTCAATTAGTCCAGCAGATAGTTGACTATAAAAGGGTGTTACTCTAAGAAAACCCCTCCCCACTCCCTGCTGTCAGCAATGGCACCACATGGAAGAGAAATGACACGAGACCTGAGAAAGAAAATTATTTCCTTACACCAGAAAGGTAAAGGCTACAAGAAGATCAGCCAAGCTTTACTTATTAGTCAGAATACTGTAGCAACAGTGGTACAAAGATTTGAGAAAAATGGAACTGCGACCATGTCACAGAGATGTCCTGGTCATCCACGGAAGTTAACACCTCGACAGGAATGTCTTCTGATGAGAAGGGTTAAAGAAAATCAGCACACAAGTTCACTACAGTTAGCTAAAGAAGTAGAAAGCCAAACGGGGGTGACTGTTTCCCGTGACACAATACGCCGTACACTGCAGAGGAATGGCATGGATGCCGTCCACGAAAGAAGCCTCTCCTAAAGCCCAGGCACAAAAAAGCCTGCCTTGAGTTTGCCAGGGCCCATGCTGACAAAGATGAAGGCTACTGGGACTCTGTATTGTGGAGTGATGAGACCAAAATTAATGTTTTCGGAACTGATGGCTTCAAAACTGTATGGCGTCGCAAAGGTGAGGAATACAAAGAAAAATGCATGGTGCCTACAGTGAAGCATGGTGGTGGCAGTGTCCTTATGTGGGGCTGCATGAGTGCTGCTGGTGTTGGGGAGCTGCATTTCATTGATGGCATCATGAATTCAGAGATGTATTGCTCTATATTGAAAAATAAAATGCTACCGTCACTCCGTGCACTTGGTCGTGGTGCGCTTTTCCAACATGGCAGTGATCCTAAACACACATCTAAGGCCACTGTCGGCTTTCAGAAGAGGAACAGGGTGAGAGTGATTCAGTGGCCAAGCATGTCACCTGATCTGAACCCAATCGAACATCTATGGGGAATTCTGAAGAGACAAGTGGAGCATCACTCTCCATCCAACATCCAGTCTCTAAAACAGGTCATTATTGAAGAATGGAAAAAGATTGATGTTACAAAATGTTGCCAACTTGTTCATTCCATGCCCAGAAGACTTGGTGCCGTCATTAAAAATCATGGAGGCCATACATCTAGGCCTATCCTCTTTTGTAAGTCGCTTTGGATAAAAGCGTCTGCTAAATGCCTAAATGTAAATGTAAATACAAAATACTAGATGCAGTAGTTTTGTTGGGGGTGTACTCATTTTTGCTTCGCCCTAATTTGAGCAAAATTGAAAAATATGTAATCTAAGTTATATTATTAAGCAAAAGTTTGTGTTGTATGTTACGCAAGTGTGATCTTAAACTTAGTCTGCGAAATTTTGGGGAATATTTTTTGTTTTCATGGACATATTGTTTAAACTGTTACTTTTCAAAGGGGGTGTACTCATTTATGCTGGGCACTGTATTATAATATTATAATTTTCCAGGTCAGTTTTTCTCTAAATGTCAAGCCTAACCCTGAAAGGTCTATTTGAACTGGCAACAAATACTGTAATCCTATAAAACAAATTTTCAAATTACCAGTTTAACATTATCAGTTACTAAGATTTGAAACTGTTGTTATATACATTTTTATATGCCTACATATGTTGTAATAATGTAATTCATGTAGATTATGCACTGTTTGTTATGATGCATATTATACACTTTTCACCCTGTACTTGTAAACTAACTTCTGATCAATTAATCGATCAATTGACATCATTGTCCTCAACAGTACGGGGCATAGGCACTTTACCAGTGCTTTTTAAAGTGTTAACACAACTCATCTGTGTGTGGGCCAGAGTGGGGGCACCATGTCAAGTAGCTCGCAGGGTGATGGAGAGAAGCCCTCACAGTATGCTGGTAGGAGAGGGTGCTCTTCAATTTGCTGTGGAGCAGGGCTTTGCAGTGGAGTCCAATGAGAAAATGCTAAGTGACCGTTCTGCCTCTGCTTATCAGGTAACCCATTATACTACAAACCAGGAATGAATAATGTATGGTAGGCCAAGCAAGGACATTGCACCACAGAAAACACTACAGCTGTAAAGAAGATGATAAACACTCCCTCTGATTAATGATTAGCCACCCTCTTACATAATTTGTATTAGGGGAGCCTATTTACATTTATCAGTTACAGTGCTGTACTCGTACTGTTAAGGTACTTCACATTTAGTCAGGTGTAAGAGACAGTTGTACAAGGTGTTAAAATGGCAATGTCACTCTCTTTTCAATGCTTATGATTATGCAGCTAGGGACTTACAACAATACAATCTCTTTTGTGTTCTCTTCACAAGGAGTTCCTTGAGAAGAAGAAAGACATCAGTGGTCACGATACATTAGGTTTGATCTTATTGCCGTCTGCCATGACACCATTACATATTGCATTCTTCCTTGAGATTGTTACGTCACACTTATTTTTTTCTACTATCAGTCAATTATTAGGTCCTTTTCCTTAACCCTGAGGATGTACTTGTAGTGAACCATGATATGCACTAGAGGGTGTCCAAATCCCTTCCCACTTTTTCCAAGACCTCAACTTTGAACTGTGAAGTTTCCTTTTTACGTGACATAGCACGATTAGGGCTTTAATATACATAATTATGGGTTTGTATGTTGTGTTGTGTATTTCTTTCTTTAGTGAAAGTATTTTAAAGCAGTAACAATGGTTTTCATTTTCAGGACTTATAGCTCTGGACCTTATGGGAAACATAACAGTTGGTGAGAACAGTCATCTATGTCCAGTACCACATTACACTTCCATTATATGTGTTTTTTAGGCCTTTTTGAATTGGAAGTCATGATTATGATTTTTGTCTAATTGAAATTTTAGGAGTTTCCACTTCAGGAGCCCCCTTCAAATCCCCTGGGAGAGTTGGGGACTCTCCACTGCCAGGTTGTGGCTTGTTTGCAGACTGCACAGTAAGTATAACCAACATTAACAGCAATCAAAGCATGGATGGATAAGCCAGTGTATACTCTGAAGTAAAAAAAAAAATATTTTTTATTATTTTATAATAGAACCTTGTGTGTTAAGTTCATATATATTTACAATTTGCATGTATGCCAGAAACAAGTATTATGTTATAGATCTGATACCATCCTATTGACTATAAGATAGCCTAACTGTAAAAATGTGTACATTATTTGACTAATTTAAATGTTCATCTTGCTTCTTTACCAAGCATATTTATAAGACTTCCTTTTCTTATTTAAAAGCAAAAGTTAACAACTGTCTTTTCTAGGCTGGTGCAGCAGCAGGTTGGTTTCTTCCACATTTATTTTTGTTGTATATGTGATTTTTCAGATCTGTATATTTTTGACTCAAATTATTCATAGATTATGGTCCTGACTTTGACCCTTCTGATTAGTTCAATTTTGTAGTGCCACATTATTAGTCTGTATCTCCTGGTCAGACCTTTTACTCGCATTATAGGTTACTGTATCCTATAGCAGTTTGAAATGTAGATATTTCCAAAAGAAATGCAACCTAATAAGGTTTTGGTTTGAGTTTAAGTTACTGATGATGCTGTTAATCGCATGACAGCCACAGGGGATGGAGATAAAATTATGTGCTACTGCCCAAGCTTCCATGTAGTGCAGTTGATGAAACAGGTAAGACTAACTTGTGTATTCTATTTTGAAATCATTTAAAGCTATCTTTGTACTGTTGCATTGTTCTATTGGTATGACCAAATGGATTATAGTTAACAATGTTGTAGACTTCCTTGTACTCTCGGCACCATTGTAAATTGTAGGGTTCCCCCTCTGTGTATTTTCTGAGGCTTAAATTAATTAATGAATAAACATGGTGCTAAGATGAATCAGATAGATTGATGCTAAGAGCTTTCTCTTTGTTCTGTAGGGATCAACCCCCAGAGAGGCCTGTTACACTGTACTTTCTGACATAATGACAAAAACTGGTCAAGACAAGTGCTTTGAGATTGGACTGATTGCTTTGAACATGAAGGTAATAGGCTACATCATGGTAATGCTCTAAAGAGAATTGTATAGGGAGTTTTAGGCCTCTGGGAGCTGTTACCATGAAAGATGAAGCCTACAGAGATAATAGAATAGTGTATGTTCAGTTATTAGAGAAAAGACTAAAGACCATGCTCCTGTCTAAAAGAACCTACCTGATATGAAAAATCAGAAATAAAGGAGAAACTGTATTTACATGAAGGAAATAATTAGCAAACAATTCTGCTTTAGGTGTATAGCTTTAACATTTCTTTAATTTAATAATTTAAAATTGTTTAAAATTTCTGCCAATGGTTTCACCTGCTAAATTATAAATCGTAAGAGAAATTATTTAGAAACTCGCTCTTTTCATATGGCCATAAAACAATACCCTATGTGATTGGGTTACTCTGGGTTAAGTGTCATAGGTCAGTGGGGCTACTTTCCATCTGTTCTTTCCAAAGCACTGACACCTTCACTGTTCCACAGGGAGAGGTGGGGACTGCTTCTTCTGTTGAGTTCCCATACACATTTTGGAATCAGTCACATGAATCTGTACAGACATGTACACAATTATTTTCTTAGGCCAAATTCAGAGCCTGTAATTAAATGCTTTCCTCAGAAATTGGTCTCTGTGTTTTTTATGCATGTAAATCATTCAAAGTAGGCCTACATCCCGGCTGTCCCATCAAATAGGTTAGTCAAAAACCAACGGGTTGGCATGGCTAGTTGGTAAGAAAGTGTATTCTTTTTTTCATGGTTATTTATTGTCAAGTTTGCTAACATGACATAATATAATTCCTGCTCACTCACATAATTGAGTCAATGTTGAATCAGCAACACCTCTCATGTGACCTGTTTCAGTGAGCTAGCTCAGTTATTCCTGTTTTACCAAGCATAGCCAACAGGAGAATGTATATTTAGGCGACAGGCAACATAACATAGTCACTTAGTGGCACACTGAGATAAAACAATACACCACCACAGATATAAAAATATGAGCAATCAGATGCATTGATCGTAGGCTCAAAATCCGTGCCAACGTTCTGCCACGTTTCACTAATGACGTAATTTGTTCTTCTTTTTTGACAGTAGAGAGGGTTGTGGCTTAAGAGAACGAGGCGTTAAAAACATCACAGAACCCTGGTGTTTGCGCATTGATAGTAGGGCGATGTAGTTTATGCTTCACGCGGGCTCACCTGAGGCCAGCAAAATTACATTAGCAAGGACTACAACTTCCAGTAAGTGGTATGACGTGGATGGCTTACGCGGTTGTAAAGCAGCCCAGTCGAAGCGTCTCTATTTCCTGGTTGAAGTGGCAGCCATTTTGGGTTCAGACGACTAGCCGCCTTGGGTCTGGGGGAGTAGCTAGTCTCTAGTTACTTTTTAAATCTGTGAAACGAGGCAATTCTGCTGTTCATCAATTCTAAAGGGAGTCTCATCTTAAAAGAAGAGTGGTTTAACGGTGTCAAGCCACGATGAATCCTGAATAGTAAGTGGACATGCTGCGGTGTAGCTTAGCATAGAGCCCACTGTTTCCAGTTGACAGGCAACGGCGAAAGGTTTTTCGCACCCAGTTAGCCTTACAGCCTATGTTAGCTGGGTATCGGGTTATTGCTTTTATGTCAAGAGCACATGAAATTCTAGCGAGCTAGAGTGACATTTCGATTTACGGAGGGTTGTTAATATTGTATTTGGAACATATTTTCTCTCATTGTTATTGTGCAAAAAAGGGGACGTTACAGGTGCTAACGTGAAGTTAATTAGCAAGCTAGCAAACTAGCCCCGGCGAAGAATCATTTCATCCCCGGTTTTCTGAAGTGGTGTTTCTATGTCCTCCTGAGACGAATGCGATTTGGTTTTAGTTCATGTCTTGGGAACCGATCTTTTCAGAATATGTGGAGTTACGCAGTTTATATTGTCAACAACAAGCAACAGTTATGCGACCCTAGTAACAGTTTTAGTCACTAACGTTAGTTGTGTCGCTAGTTCACGATCCTACATAGGAGGCAATAGCTAAATAGTTAGCGGGATAGGTGTGACATTGGTGAACGCTAAGTGGTAGCTCGATACTGTTTGCCAGCCTCTGTCATTTTGTTCCATCTTCTACTACAATGTGTCCGATTGAGACACAACTTAGAGGTTCCTACTAAGTAGCTGGCACAACAGTTACTAAATTAACTGGCACATATACTGTAGGTAGAGGTAGGCCATTGACAAATTCGATACTTATAGATGGCTCATGCGATCAAGTCCAGGTGATATGCCAGATCAGATCATAACGTTATCTTTACGTAATAACGCTACACCGCCTTTTCTAACTGCAGCTGGCAAGTCAAAAATTACCGATAACCAACTAATAACCGTTGTTATGTCCCATTTAAAGTACCATAACGTATCGCTTTCTTCTCTCTCTGCGACAAGCAGGATGATAACCTGTCTGTTGTTTGTAAAGGCACTTATCGTAATGTTCACCTTTAGAGGAAACTAACTAGAGGTTGACGTTTCAAAATTGTTGGCCCTACGGCAGGTAATCTTTGGGGTAAAACTCGCATGATTTTTTTTTCCGATAGAAACTTTCAACTGTTCAACTCAGTCAGTCAAATCTTGGCTGATGTTTGCCAGGAGTAGAATTTTACCTCCGGGGATAGGCTATGTGTGATAAATGATTGCTTTGCCATCACAAGCAAGTGCAAGTCGACGTTCAGGAGACACCCATCAGCTGAAGTAGTGAGTCAGTCATGTGTGGGTCACATGCCATGTGACAGGCTGCTTACAACACTGCCCCAGCTACTTCGGAAACACACTGGAGTGCCTGAGTCCTAGTCATGTTTTGAAGCACTTTGAAATTAATCTTAAATTGAGCTCTGGTGCATTCCACAAGTTTGATAGTTTGGTAAAAGAAGTGTTAGAAGAGAGCATAGATGTCATTATTGACAGTTCATTCAATGGCTGACACTTCTTGATGTCTTCTCCTAAGCAGTTTCCTCCACTGGCTCTAGGCCTATTTGCTATAGCATGACTTTTCTTTGTTTAGCAAAGGTTATTTACACTTGCAGTTTAACTTTGATTCTGAACATTGTGTACTTTTTTAGTTGGTAAAAGGTCAGTCTCCTTTTCTTCATTTATGCAAGCCTATGCTCACACTTAATGTTTTTGGAATTTTTACGTTGCAGAAATTATATGTGTCATATGTGGAATTTCTCACTCACAGCTGCATACATCCCACTTCTGTGGGTGGATGACCAGTGTGATGCGTTCACTTGGCCAAGAGCTGGCAAAAGATCCAAATGCGCAAGATGCCTCGCTGGCCACCTCTTTAATCTCCTGTAAACGCCTGGCCATCCCTCAGTTTGTCTCTTATCTGTGGGGAAGGCGGTAAAAATGCAAGAATGTACATAGTTTGACCTCTCTGGACATTGTGATTTTTACACTGTTGTGTTGAAAAAAAGGCCTCTGGTTGGCTGAAGCATGTCCTAGATAGTGTATGAAAATCCCTGGAAGTGAGATTGCTGGACCATGGAGTTTAGTTAGGGAAGGGTTTTTTTCTTCTTTTTCCCTGTCTGTCCATAGGGCGGCGTGTGGACATAGGGCCACTCATTGTCCTGTGTCCACTCATGGGCTAATGAAGAGTGCATGACTGGAATTCATTACAATGGGAGAGAGGAGAAGTCAGGAAACCACCAGGCCACTCAAATGACACTCAGGTCTGGTGGGCCTTCACAGCAACAAGGCAGAACTCTCTTTAGAAGTGGGGTGTCGCGCTTCTTGGCTTCAGTTTTGTGGAGAAAGGGCAAGAGGGGTGGGAGGCTCAAAGTGTAGGGCACACAGAGTGATACCCTCCACCTCACCCCACCTCCAATGGAATGCTTAATCGGCTTACTCGAATTTCCCTGTGTTGGGCTGGTGTGTATGCACTGGAGCAGTGTTAAATAAACAGCTAGGCAAGCCCACTGTAGTCCTGCTTGGTGCTCAGTGGAGGAGGGAAGGGGGAGTGGGTTGATGGGAGGGGGGTTCCTGAAGACTGTCCCCTCCGTGTTTGTTCTTTGCCATGGATACCGCTGTGTCGTGCTGATGGTGCACAATAGCTTCATGGTCTCACTGCCCAACAGGTCTGGTTTATTCTAGCAGGTAGGCCTTTGATGTTTTGTTTTTTGCAGTTGGCAAATTGTTAGGATGGTTCAGAGAGTGACATTCAACAGCACAGGTAGCATCCGTCATCTTCATGTTCGCTTATTGCACTTTAGATTGACAGTGATGTAGGCTAACCTAAATGGCTTATTGATTTGAAGGTTAACTGTGTTCAACCAGGGTTTTGCACCTGGACTCATTGTGTATCTTTTGCAACATTAAGATGTTTTTCTTAATTGTTTGTTTCTATTTCATTGAAACCTGAAACTGGGCAGGACATGTTGTGGCAAGGGCAAACTGCACTAACAAGTGATTAATAATACACCCACTTTATGATACCACAGCCAGTTGCTACAGCAGCTCAAGTTTTTTTTAGTTAGTTTTGTTTTCTGTGTACAGGGATTTGCCTTTGTTTTGAAGATGCATAACCTAGTCTGCCAAAACAACCAACATCTTTGTGGTGGTGGTGGTAATCCAATCTGTAAAGGTGATTAAAGTGTAGGCCAAAACAAGATGGAGATATCTTTTGGCTGAAATAGAGGAGGGTTGTGCTCTGTTTCATGTTCAGGCTGTCATGGTTTAGGCCTTGTGATGTAGGCCTAATTTTCTCTCATAATGTTCATGATAGAATTGCAGAATCAGCATGAGAAAAGGCAATCAGATGAAGTTTGATCACCACCACCACCAACGCTCGGTGCACGTGCCCCATACTGATTTTGACCACTAGGGAATGAATGGGCTTTCTCATGAGCTGTACTCATTTAATGACAGGCTAAGACATGATACAGCACTCCCACTACTAGTCTGATGAGGTGCCATAAGAAATGTTGGCATGTCACACTGAGTGCTGTGTGTTTTGGCCTGCGCTTGGCAGTGCTTTTTCTTTCCTTCCTGAGTCGCCCGAGGTTGGTAGAGTTGGGCCTCTGGTGACCTTCAGCCAAGATCAGCTAGACCTCTACAGCCTCTACGCCTCTCTACCTCCCCTGGTCCATTTAATGAGCTTATGTTTGATTTTGCTCAGAAATAAGCCCCTATGACCACCCCCCCCCCGCTTGTTTGGTCATAGGTCTAACTGGGCTCTTTAATCACTGGCCCGCTCCAGGAGCTGAACCGTACGGATCCGCACCGACAGTCACTCATTGGAGCAGTAAGGGTTTGCACAGTCAAAGGGGGAAGAAGTGAGATATTAAAAAGTCTCTCTTGTGCATAGTGCTGTTGGGGGTCACAAATAGTGGGTCGGACTCGGTGTTTTTTCTCTATACTAGTTTTGTATGCTGGGTGAGGTTCTGTTTGTTTAGGTTTGATTTAGTCACTTCATTGCACTTCCTACTCAGAAGAATGCTTATGGTATGTGTGGTGCCAACTCAGCATCTTTGGAGAGAAAAGGCATCGCACTAGGACAGGATGGCCTGTGCTTAAAGGATGAACTGTAGTCTGGGGCAATTTCTTACAGATCTATCTATTTTTGTTGTTTTTTGTATGTATGTATTATATGTGAGATAAAGGCAATGCTTTAGGGTTTATGTAAGTGATAGCTTTGCAGTGGAGAATGATGCACAGATGGCAATCAGGGGTTATAAGAGGTCACTTTTCTGGACAGTGAATGTGTAGGCCTTACCCGAGAGAGCCTCCAGAGCCATGGCTAGGACTCTGTCTGTGTGAATGCCAGCCTTGTACCCCTGGCCCACCCCATTCATTCTGCTTAACACTGGCAGGGTTTGAGGTCTGATCTCTCGGGGTTTCTGGTCCAGTGTGTCACTTCAACCCAACGTGTTGGTTTGGAATGATTAGGATGGATCACAAGCAGTGTCACTGTTCACTCTCCCAGAAGTCATGCCACCATGTTCATCTCTCTCTCCCTTTCTCTCCCTTTTTCTCCCTCTCGCTCCCTCTCCCTCTCCCTCTCTCTCTCTGTCTCTCTCTCTCTCTATCTCTATCTTTCTCTTCTCAGTGACTATTTATTCAAGCTGCTGCTGATTGGTGACTCTGGCGTTGGAAAGTCCTGCCTTCTCCTCAGATTTGCAGTAAGTCCCAACTCTCTATATGTGTATGCCTTTGTCAAAAGCATTTATTGAGGCAATAATGAATAATGTGCTGATGCCCACCTTACCTGTGCAACCTGCTAGGACCACACACACACACACACACACACTTTTCCTCTGTTATGCACAGAAAGGATTTGGCAAGGGTTAGTGGATTTCGCTGAGTCAGGCCAGGGTTTTGTACAAAACGGCTAGTGTGTGTGTGTGTGTGTGTGTGTGTGTGTGTGTGTGTGTGTGTGTGTGTGTGAGTGAGAGAGAGAGAGAGTGTGTGTGATTGCGTGCTTGTGTGCTCTGAACAGGATGTGACTGAGCACTTCCAGGGCACAGAGCCTCAGCTTTCCTTGACCCACTTCCTTCCACCTCTTCTTCTTTTCAGGATGACACATACACAGAGAGCTACATTAGCACTATCGGCGTGGACTTCAAAATAAGAACTATAGAGCTAGACGGAAAGACGATCAAACTTCAGATTGTAAGTTTAATTTTTTTCCCCTTCCTTGCATGACCTTTTCTTGTGTGCTTAATAACCATTTTCTCTGTGCTAAAGGGGAATATAGTTCCTGGCTCACACATTACCTTGTGGACAGATAGGGTATTGTGCTTTGGGCAAGTGCATGACTGGCCCAAAAATAGTTGTTTCCTCCCAACAAAGACAGAACTGAACCACTTTTTGTGTTGCAAGGAGAAATCAGAGCCCTTGAAGACTGAATTCCTTAATGAATTCTTGAAGAGATGGTTAAACTGGGACTGTCTGTCTGTCTGTCTGTTTTCAGTGGGACACAGCAGGACAGGAGAGATTTCGCACAATAACTTCCAGTTACTACAGAGGAGCTCACGGCATTATTGTAGTCTATGATGTCACAGATCAGGTGGGTTCAACACACTACAGTGAATTCCTGGGTCTGGTTTGATTTTGCAAGCCCGCCACCCCAGAGACAAACTTTGAAATTCTATGAAGAGTAGCATGTCAGATTGATCAGCATTCATTTGAATATTGTTTTGATCTTTTTTGGCTAATTTTGAAAAACTAAATTTGTTAAAGGCATTTAATGCATTTTTGTACCTGTTGGTACTCTTGGCTAAAGAAAGACAAGTTTTCAGCAGTGAGTAAAAACCAACCTTTCTGTCTTTGTTCTCTTCGCAGGAGTCATTCAATAACGTTAAACAGTGGCTACAAGAGATTGACCGCTATGCCAGTGAAAACGTCAACAAGCTATTGGTTGGCAACAAGTGTGACCTGACAACGAAGAAGGTTGTGGACTACACAACAGCAAAGGTAACGGGCTCTTTGTGACCAAAAACCAGTGATGGTCAATTGACATCCATATAAATAATTAAAACTTTCAAAATTTTAAATATAATTTTTAGATGAGTCATAGCTTTGTCTGAACCCCAAATGTCCACGCTAACCCGGCCTAAACCCTTTAAGACTAAACAGTCATGAATAAGCCAAGTCAATTGATGACGGTTAAGTCTTTGAGGGTTCAAGTCTTAGAGCCTGGGAAGTACACGGGTACATTGGGGTTTAGCCTTTGTAAAAATATTCAGGACTAACTGCACATTTGATATCACTTGTCCTCTGTTGTATTTATCGGTTTTTGTGAGGTGTAATGATGCTGGATTGTCTAATCTCGTTTTCGTTCTCCTCTTCTAGGAATTTGCAGACTCCCTGGGCATCCCATTCTTGGAAACCAGCGCCAAAAACGCCACTAATGTCGAGCAGGCCTTCATGACCATGGCTGCGGAGATCAAGAAGAGAATGGGCCCCGGGGCTACGGCCGGAGGCTCAGAAAAGTCCAACGTGAAGATCCAGAGCACTCCCGTGAAGCCTGCGTCTGGGGGCTGCTGTTGAGCCCTTCTCTCTCTCTCTCTGGCTCACAAACCCAGCTCCTCTGGTCCAGTGTCCTGCCCCCCACCCCCCTTACACCAACCCCCAAACACTCACCCACCCCCCAACCACTTGAAATGTCACAAAAAATCAAACACAACAAGCCCCAAAAGACAAGACAGGCAGATGTTAAGAGGACAAGGTGCAGCAGGAAGAGAAGGAGAGGAAAAGAAAAAAAAACTAAAACAAGTTGCCTGATTTGTACTGTATGTAGCCGCTCTATCAAAAGCAATGGTTATGTAAAATGACAGATTCAGTACAAAATGCCCCCACACACACACACCAAAAAAAAAAAAAAACAGAATTGAATAAGGTTTATGATCCATTAACGGTCCCATCCCATAGCCTGCCACTTGCCCTGTATACGCACACACTCACACACACACACTTGGTTTTTCTGCCATGGGCCCCCCTCTCACCCCTTCTAGAGAAAACACATTTCTTTTCCACTGAGCATTTAAAATCTTCTCTGTGTGCAGGTTTCCTGGAATAATGTGTGTGTTTTCTCACTGCATTCCCACTGCAGGGCTGGTCTGTGGTCAAAATTCAGTGACTTTCTTTTTTTTTTCTTTTGTTTTTGGTCCTTTTTTTTTATTTTATTATATTTTTTTTTCTTTCTTGTTTATTTTTTTGCTGTCTATATCGGCGTGTGTAGTTCTGTCCCCTTGGAAGGTGTTTTTCGCCAATTTGCGTGTCAACCAACTGCACAACAGTGTCTCACTGTCCAACATGAAAAAAAAGTCTAGTGAAAATATATATGTACATAAACATTATGTATATATATGTAAGATCTGATTTGCTAGTTCTGTAGTTAAATACATTATCTTGAGTAGTTTTACCTCTCAATCTTTGCTATTAATTTGTGGCTGCAGACTATTGTAATTTTGTTGCGCAATATGTAACATTTAACAGGAAAAAAGTTAAATAAATATTGTACTACCGGACTGTACGATATTAAACATGTCTGCAATTCTTGGTGGAACATGTAGAAAACAGATTGTGTTTTAATTATTTATTCTACATTCATATGGCAAATATGTTGTTCCAATTTAGAATCTGTTTGACAAATTGGCCATCACCTGTGGAATATCTTGATTGCAAGTGGCAATTTCACAACTGCATATATAAAACACTATGTTCTCTTTTTTCATAATAAAGGCAACTGATTTCAGTTTTAAAGAAACTTGGTAAAATAGCTATTTCTTTAGATTCCATAAGTCTAAGCACACATACCTCCAGTCCATCACAACACTATTGGTTACTACTGCAACCAAGCCAGGCATTGAAAATAATTGCTAGTGTAGGGACTTGCCCAGTGCCCATACTTTAGGTAGTCTGGTTGTACAAGCCTTCACCATAGTGACCTAGTGTTTGTTAAATACCTTACAAAGTAGAGGTTTTGCTCTGGCTGACATTCAGGCAGACATCCTCATTGAGCCATTTTACAAGAAACCCCAAGGATTTGGCCCAGAATGACTGGAATTTTGCTAAGGGCAGGGAATCCCATGAACTAAAGGAATGTTGTTAGATTAGTCTACAGCTGAGAAGCAAAGATTCCACCAAACTGTTTAAGTAGTTCAACAAAAAAGACAAGAATACTTATGTTAAAAAAAGACATTTATTTAGAAGGTAGTGAGCATTCATGTATTAAAGCATGTTCCATTTGCCTTGTGAATTTTATTCCACACAGTCCTACTCCTGCTGCAGGAGAGAAGTTAACATGACTTAGCTGTAGTTGGACCTCCCTCAGTGAGTAGTCTTCACACAATATAAGTGACAGGAAGAAATGGGATATTTCCTGACTGGTTAATACATTAGAGAAAATTTTGTTCTAGAAACATTTCCTCCTGGGCACCTGTTTTTGTCATAGCAATCAGAGGGTAAAGCAAGCCAGCCTACATATGAAAAAGAGCTTGCAGCAGCTTTTAGTAAACAGGCTCTTTTTTCTGTCTACCTTAAGGGCAAATATTTATGTGTGTATCTTGACAATGGCCACACATTTAGCTTTCAGTGTGCTTTCAGAGAATATGAAAACAGAGTTGGTGTAAATCCTTCCAACCTTGCCAGAGCAAATGCTAGGCAGCATGGTTATGTCACAACCAAACAGCTAATATTATTGCAGGTCTAACACTGATTATGACGAAATCATTTCACAGCATGTAATACACATCAAGTGAATAAGAAAACACCACAAACTGAATACCAGTAAATATACTGCACATCCTCTTTCGAGCTGAAAACTAATACGTAAAGAGCTGCCGAGAACAGGCAATGTGCTTGTCATTCATATTTAATAAGGCAATTACCTGAGATCACAGTCATGATCTGTACCGTCGCCACCTTAGCCAAATTGTGCTCCAACATTATTGGGGATTAGTGCAGCTGTGCCCACACCTTGAGATGTCGACAAGCTATTTCAAACACAGAATGGTGGTGGCTAACCAAAGAATTCATAAAACCGCAAGACAACATGTCAAAGATGGGAGTGCCAAGTACACTGATGTATGCTTGAGCTGAGGGGAACAAGTAAACCGCAAACACTTCTAAAAGCACTTATGGCTGAAGTACACTTAAATGTATATTAATGTGATGAAGGCAAAGTGTAAAAATGTGAGAAACTAGTGGTGTTAATGTATCTAAAAAGATGGTTTTTTCCTTGTGATGTGACAAGAGTAGTTTGTCATGGAGTATGTTGTTGCTGGTCCTCAGGAGAAACTCTCCCCACCGAAACTGGTGAATCATGGCCTTATGGAGGAGAAATAAAGAAGCCGACACCTCATATGTGCTCTTACTCAGAGCATTCTGTGGAAAAGAAATAACAAGGGTTGCCATAAAGGGCTGAGACACAAGAATGCTAGTTATGTTTGTTATACTGGGAGTATAACATCATTTACATGTACAGAAGAAGGTAGATAAAAAATGGTCTGGAGGTTTTATGGATAGTTAGTGGTCATTTCACATTTATCAGTTCTTAATCAATATAACCAATGAACTCACTAAAATACTGAATATAAGATAACTCAACAAGAAAACTCAATGTAGAAGCCCACTTCAATGTCAGCCCCTGACCTGTGCCCTCTTTGGAACTGGCCTCCGTCAAGCTGTCCATAGCCGAGAGGATGGAGGAGAAGAGGTGCTCAGCATGGGTCTCCAAGGCCTGTGACTGTCTCTCGATCAACACCAGAGTCTCCATCAATACTGGCAAGAGACAGCAGAGAAGACGTTACATACCTACCAAAAGGTGAACGACAAAGGGGGACAAAGTTCATGAAAACAGAGTGGCCAAATATAGTTTATTGGCAGCCCTTGCCATCTGTGGCACAGGAGTGTGGCTGAAGCATCGCTTGTGAGGTATGGCTGGGTCAGACACTAGAGTATAAATAAACAGTTGAGGTCGACTGCTGGTCTCTTGGCTCGGCATGCGTGACTGCCCTCTCCTGGCTAACCTCTCTCCTTCTTCCAGTAAGACCAGGAGACTATGGGTATGGAGTTACGCAGCACTACATGCTACAGTGGCACACAGACAAGCAAAGTTGGGGACATCTGTTGACCTGCTGTAGACATTTGCTTCTGCTGGAGAATGTGATAATGTCTTGTGTTTAAATAGTCATCGCAGAAACATCTGAACGGTTCAGCTGAATTTATGACGCATTAGGCCATTTCTACATTGCACTGTTTTGGCCAATGGAAGAACACAATGCTGTCCATTCTTCCATCCCACATAAGGGTTCAATGGTAACTTGATGTTCTGTGTTTCACTTCTGTAAAATGATTCTTCACTCTTTCTAGAGGGGCTTGACAGGCCACTCTGCACGTTGCCCTGCCCAGCCTGTCTGTGTTGTCTAAGAACTCTTCTGCACAAACAGCCATAAACTACAACACAACATACTGTAAAACGATAACAGAGGAACTGGAGGGTTTATCTTGTCTTCAACACTGAGAGGTGAGGAACTCACTATGACAAACTGGTTCCTAGTTCTTGTCCAAAGAAAAACAGCTCAATCATTATGTTCTCAATCAGAAGAGACCACATATCCAACCTATTGCAGCCTTCTATGTAACTAATCTCTTGACAATGAAAGTACAACGGAGTACAACAGAGTGCTTAGGTTATGGTGAGAGTGTTTTTTTTAGGTCTATCCTCCCTCTGAGCGTTTCGAGGTATTGAGTGTGTATAGACCTCTTCCTCTGTGTTTAAACATTCATGATAGAGCCGATCAGCCTGAGAACCGGAGAGCCTCACCAGGAGAGGTCGAGTTCATGCAGCGCAGCAGAGCGTCCCCGGTGTGCAGGACAGCCGTGGTCAGAGGACGATGGGCTTGGACGTCCCGCTGGAAACTCTGGTACACAGAGAAGGGGGAATGTGGGTACAGGGAAAAAAAAAAGATGGAGGCCAAGTTGATACTTAGAGGCATGGTTTCAAATGAGTGCATTTACTGCCATAATTAGCCTTCGGCTGGTTATGAGAGATCATACAGCACTGCTTACCTTGTAATCAGCCAAAGAGGTTTTGACACTCTCGATGTCCACTGAGGGCGGAGCGAGGCCCTCCATTTTCTGCACCACACTGTACAGCCACTGAATGAGTTCTTCAAGGTTCGCACAAAAAGTCTGTTGGCGGAGCCAAAAGGGAACAGATTGAGCAGTAGTAATGTTTTAGAACAGGCTGTTGTCTTTAGGTATACCCTAAACGACAGATGCTGTTATGCAGCACTCACTTTTGTGAACAGCAAATAATGATATGTAATCAGAGATGAGTTTTTGTGTTACTAAAGAAAGGGGAAGTGAAATGATATGACCTTCTGAATCAAACAGGTTTTACAGCGCAACCACAACTTTTTGTTGTACCTTTACCACTTCCCTTGGATAATTACCATACTCTCACCTGAATATGCTGCATGAGTGACTCTTTGGTCTCTGCATCTTCTTGGTCAATTTGTGGGCCCTTTGTCAACTCGGACAAAGAAACTCCACCCAGCCGATTCATAATGGACGCCACTTCCTTCACACTGCCTCGATTAACTTCTGTGTTCAACATGTGCAGCCTAGACTCAAACATTTTCACTTCCTCTGAGGGCTCCTCAATTCTTGGCAGAACCTCAGGGACAGATCCTTCTCCTTCCTCTTCCTCTTCCAAGGTGTCTTCCTCTTCTTCTTGCACAGCGGCAGTTTCTGCAGACTGTTTTTCTGTAGAAGAGGTCTCTCTTTCCAGGGACTCCCAGCTAGAGGTCACTGGCTGGCTGATCTGTGCTGAAATATCCTTCAGATGCTGGGAGAGTGCCTGGATCTCCTGAAGCTGCTCTGGCAAAGCCAAGAACTCCTCGTCCAAGTCTCCCGGCAATGCCGGGCGAGGCAAGACATGCAGAGTGGGGATGAAAGTCGTGGGAGACCTTGATGTGGAGAAGACGCCAAGTTTTTTGTAATGAAACCACTGCTGACGTTGTTGCTTGCCATTGCACTCCAAGCTTTCAACTGAAAGGCCAATGTGGTCGACTGAGTATAGACTACTTGACAATCTGCCGTCTGATGACTTCGACTGGGACAGCTCCCTTGAGCTGAGACCGTGCAGTCCTAAAGTCTTATGGCCTGAGTGAGGATGGCCTGCTTTGCCCCCTCTAGTCACACATGACCCTGACTGATCTACACAGGACAGGGTGGATGAGCTACAGAACCGGTCTAGTTCAATCCCTGAGTCCTCCAAAACCACGTCCGTTTTCGGATGTGACCCCAAATAGGCTGAGTCGCGTTTGCTAATATGGCCCGGCCTTAGGGGGTACGTGTAATCCAAGAGGGCTTCATACTCTTTGTCCGGGTCCCAGTTTGGGGACCTGCGGTCGGGGGAGGGAGGCAGAGAGGTGGGAATGGCACAAGTCCAGTAATTTGCTTGATAAAGCGACATCTGATGAAACGGAGGAGGACTCACTTTACTACTGCTTTTCAAAGCAGGCTCACATACCACAACGTCTGCAGTGGTCTTTCTTGATGGAAATGATGTGGGTGCATGGGCGGTTCTCTGAGTGGAGGACAACCTGGGGCTCGGAGGCACTGCCAGGCTGTATACATCCAGCGGCGGGCTGGAAAGACTCCGCCTGCTGTGTTTCTTGGATGGCGTGTTTTGGGCCAGGGACCTGAATGCAGGCTCCTCAGACATCGACCAGGACCTCAGATCAGCAGTGGTGAGAGGTGGGGTCAAGTCCTCCCTGGACACTGTGCGGGACAGGCCGTAAGGCTTAGAAGGGCTGGGGCATATCAGAGAGTCTTTAAACCCCTGATGGGGTCGTGACTCCCTCTCACTGTTGACATGGGTTTCTTTAGTAGAACCAGTTTGGAGTTTTTCCTGTAAAAGGAATAACGACTATTTAATACACCTATGCCTGAGTTTTCTCACACAACAATAGTTGTACACATTATATAGAAAGTGATTAGTGATGCAAATGAAAAATGTGGAGTTTTATCTATGCAGTTTTACAGCACAATGAATACAGCATAACATAGACTATGCTGAGAGATGCTAAGACATCAAAGCATAATCTTTTTTCTTTTACCTGTGCTGAGAGCTCCTGTGAGAGGGAGTTCTTTAGTATTGACGTGTGCCGCTCTGCAGATACCAGTGGCTTTCTAGTGATGTATTGCCCTTTGCTTGTCATGCACCTGGACACTGGTGCCATCGTGACTGTCTTCTTGTTAGCATTCCTCTCTTTGTACGAGTCTTTGGCCCCATGGCTGGATGAGGATTGTGTTCGCTCTCTGTCCCCTGATGCCGAGGCTCGCCTGTGAGCATGCCCGCTCCGGACAAACTCGGGTATCCTTGTCCTCCACCTCCCCGTCTGTTCCATCTGACACGGCGTCGCGGGGACCGTTCTGTCAACTCCCGGCGTCATGGCAACCCAGTGAGAACCACTGATGCATCATGTGGCCACGGTGATTGCTGTGTAATGACATGACAGTGTCACACTCAAAGCAGTATTCACATTTGCAGTAGCAGTGCTGGGCTCATTTTTAATGGACTATGGGGGCGGTTTGTTTTAGAAACAAGGTAATGGTATTACATGTCCTGTAAAGGGTGGGTTCTTATCAGGTTGGCCATTTGCAAAACAAGGACAAGTTCATGGAGCAGCTGATGGTAATGATATGTTTGCTCTTGGCTCGCATCAGTAATTTCATCAAGACTGCATGTCCAGACTTGTTGAGAGACCAGGCACAGAACACAGTGCTTTATACACATCTACACTGAGCATGGACAGACAGACGGACAGACACGGACAGACACATAGACACACACACACACACACACACACACATTCATTTTAATTCTGAACCATCTAAACAGAATGGGGTGTTAATGAACAGTACATATTTTAGTAATTTAAGCACAAAACTGCTAGTGATTTTCACCTTCATATGGTAGGGGTGCTATAGTGCTTTGTGATCACATTATTTCAAGTACCTCTGGTTGCCATGGCAAACGACAGAGGAGGAGCCTATGAAAAACAGATCACACAGTCTGGTCCATAACAAAGACTGACAGAGCACTGTGCACGGAGCTGTTTCTGGCTGTACTGAACGGCTTTGGACTCTATGAAGAGATGTCAAAGCAACTAAAATGAAGTGTTTGTCTATGCACTGCATATCACCCTGGAACCCATGCAGCAAAGGCGGAGGGAGCATGAAAGCCACGGGCAATCAGATTAGACCGTATGATAGGTATTATTCTTCATAAAGCATAAAACCAAGTCAGTACTGTTGAGATTTCCCTACACATTGTTCATCATTTCCATCAACAGGCTGCATGCATCTGCTGAACATTTTCTTGACAAATGTGCTTGTATTTAGCAAACAGATACAGTGTGGCTGATGGAAGATGTCTGTCAAGTAAACCGTGGTTGCACAATTTGTAACGTAAATATCCAAACCAATCACAGAAAAACACTTTATTCAATTAAGTGTTTTACAGTGTGGCCATCATGCCCTAGATAAACATCAGCCACTGGCTTACTTAGGCCTTCTTTAAAGTAGCAGCTGTCATCTGACATGATATTGTTTTCACTAATGTATAACGGAGGCTTTACATTGGAGTCCTCTCTATAAAAAGATAGCCCAGTTTACACTTACGAATCTCATTACAAAGACTGTGCATTGTAAGACTAGTTATTTTACAATAACAATTTGCATGAGGTAACTTTGCAACTTTGGAGTTATTGATTCCTGCAAACTGGTGTATGGAGGAGGCCTTTGTGACAGTAAATGAAGAATCCCAAATCCTAACATCATCATGCCATTATCATGCATCAAGCCTTGCATAACTAGGTCACAGGGTATTATAGCTTTGACATTATATGAAATTAGATAACAAGGGGTAATTAAAATTGGTTGTCTAAGCTTGAGAGGCACACATAACCAATAGAAAATCTAATGAAAACTTTCAACAGATATTCAGCACTCCTTGTTCCTGAGTCCCAGTTTTCAAATCAAACTGCATAAGAAAGGTCTTCAGAACACATCTGACACATAAACCAGCCCTAATCCCACAGTAACATCAGTAAGTGTCATAGGAGGTTTGCATGTACTTATTGTCTGTGGCATCTAAACAAATCACTGTCTTTTATCAAGCAAGCCTAAAGATATCTGTTCTTAATGTTATGGTAGGTTGCGCATGTCATAACCAGCCCAAACAGATAGAGTGTGTATATGAAAACACTACAGGCCGAAAGGCTCTGAAAGACACACACTGTTTGACAGCTAAGAGCAGCAGTTTCATCTAAGGTCACTCAGATGAAAAGAGAGGAGGGACTGTCTGTAAATGTCAGCACACTGCACACGATCCAGACATACCCATCTATTGAATATATATGCCTCACTGGGTATCATAGCAACTGGTGGTCCATGACCCCAAACAATTACCAGAGCTTGCATTGACCTACTGCAATGTAACCTACTTAACTTTGTTGATCTGCCCAAAACAGAAGCCAGCCCACCAAAGATTTTGTTGAGTTGTGAATTTGAGCAGAATGTAGATTCAACCCCTTTCCAAAGAGAATATTCTATTATTTAATAACCAATGTAAGTTAGTGTCTTTTAAACACCAAAATGAGAAGGCTATCTTTGCACACAGAGCCTCCAATAGAATTATCTGAAGTCAGCTTTTACAAATCAACCTATACCATTCACAACCAGAACCAAAAAGAGGATTGGTAGGCTACTTAAAATCTGTACTTGTTTTTTAAACATAGCTTACACTAGTCACTATCATTACTTGCCATCATTGCATCATCGGATCATAAGTCAGCGCTTGCTTCCTCCTTGAAGTCACGGCTACATATACCAGCTCATGGAAAGTTATCTGAGCCTCTGGAATGAGAGCTGGGAACGTGTAAAAGAATTCACTCGTCACCACTGCTAGGCTATATTTAAACAGTTCATCAACAAGAGAGTGCTGGAGAGAAAAAGGAAGGACAAAAATTTCACGATGAACAAACGTTGTCTACAACTTCCAGTCTACACTGGTTAGTAATTTGGTATAACAATAAACACTGTAATGTAAAACACAGTGTATTATGGTAGAATGATGAAGTGGGAAATGAGCATTGCACTGCCAAGTAACAGATTTCTCTTGAAAGCAACAAGCACAATATAGCCTACATATTGGTTATTTGTCTATTAACCGCATGATTCTCGCTCTGTGGTGGTTATGACAGCATCGTTAGGCTAACGTTACGTTCATTGACTTAAACACAAGTTTGGCAACAATTTCATAACCTTAAAACGACTCTTAGTGCCTACCTTTCCCCACCGAACTTTTCTTAGAGAGTTGATCTGTTTCAGTAACGCATGATATGATACATTGCATTGAAATATCGGAATTACTGTTACAAAGAAGCAACATCAGTAGACATTCCCCTTCCTAGTGAGGAAATGGTTTGCAAGTAAACAGGCGGGGCCAACGGAAGAGATTGCCTCAACCAGCCAATGAGGCACATCTGTAGTTTTTTTTTTATGAAGACAAAGGATGCGTTCAAGACACAGTCCACGTCCCAGGCTGCAACAAAATACCACTACCCTTATGATTCTTTGCAGGCCTATGTTACCATGTAGACATCTGTATAAAAAGATGCCATTGCAATAAGAACTATAAAATAACTTTAGGTACAAATCTATCTTTTTTTTCTTTTTTTTTAAAAAAGGGTCAGCGCTCAGCAGACCTCTACAAAGTTATAGGTTCAGCGCCACCCATTGGCCAAATTGCTACCGCACACACAGGACAATACTGTAAGGGTTACTACAACATCAATCAGCCAAATATAATTAAGTCAATTAAAGAAATTAAATAAGTTATTTTGACACTTATTCAACATATATGCTCAGATTTAATGTTAAAAGCAAAAATTTGACCATGAAAAGTAGAAAAGATGTATTACAAAGATAGTTCCCACATAAAGGTGAAAGGCAGTATAACACAGTAGAATATGCAAGATTAAAGATAAGAACTTGACTCTTAACAATTTTAAACTAAAAGTGTTAAAGATGTTAATAAAATAGACTATATCGAAATTTGATTACAATAAATTTAGACAGTATCCATCAACAGTATCCAACAAAGTACAAATTATACAGTATTCCAAAACAATTAAAAATAAATTACAGTCTTTCATTTAGCTTATCTATTTGTGGCGGGTTCGATACATTCTGCACATCCACAAAACACATCCGTAATGAATACAGTCTGCACAGCAAAACTTCTAACATGATGAGCTGATAATCCGTATGTGACTATTTGTGGCAATCATAAATGCGAGAGTTGGCTGTGTAACATCTCCAAATTCTAGCTGATCAGGAACAGCTATAAGGTGCAACAGGAAACAGTACTCCTACCCAAATATTTCACATGCAAATCTATCAGCTGCAGCAACCATTTGTTATATATCTACAAACATGCATTTTGGTGACAACATTTTTTGATTATTTTTGAGATCATCTTTTTTATCAGCTCGAGTGTTGTGACTGTCACAAAATGACGGTATCAAGCTCATGACATGCCAAAAGTTTGACAAACATTTAAATATATACATTTATCTTTCATTTTGACCCTTGAAAATCACATTGATGAGATACGTTCCAAATAATTCCAAAACAGAAATGGTTATTTACTCCCTTCATTTAGTGGTTATATTTTGCACTGACATAATAGTGTTTAAACGGAAAAAATAACACTTTCCGGAATACAATTTCTTAGAGAATGTAAGACTGACATTTTACCTCAGGGTGGCACTACAGTCACAGAAAAAGATCTACAATAGATTTCTAGAGCCACCAGCTGGAGCTATGGGACCACAAAAAGGAGCAATGTTCCCCATGGCCATCTTCATTAGATAACAGACTTTTGACAAAAAATATCCTTCCACTTAATCAGAATGTTGGATTCAAATTTTCTTCTGGATTATTATAGTCCAGAATATTGACTGTTTACGTCATACATTTTTGGCACCTGGGGTGTTGTGTCTACCATGCTTTGATTCAGACAACTCAAACTGGACCAGTAAACATGCATTGAGTGGTCACAGAGAAATGCAGTCCGTACCATTTACCAGCAACCTAGGGCTGGACAGAAAATGCACCACTGAGGATAGTCCCACACACATATTTACAACAGTCTCTCTTCTCTAGCAGTAAAAGATAGGGTTAATATTTCACACGAGTAAAGAACAAACAAAAAACTTGGGTTACTCTGCAAATAATTCTCCTGTTTGTTTACACTAACACTGTCTACTTCAAGCTTGGGAGAGTTCCCTTTGGATTTTTAATAACAAACAATCTGTCAGAGAAAGAAGAAAGGGCAGTAGTCACTGAAAGAAAAACTCAGGGAGACACTTGCAAACACTTTCACCACACAAACAAAACAAAACCATAGCCTGTCTGACACCAAAACAATGTCAAATATGGCACATTTTATAATTTTCTAAATTTTTTCCGCACTGAAAAACCAATATAAGTAAACTTTCCACGTAAGAGGTAACAGTGTTCAGTATGCATGTTGGCGTGAGTTAACTGTACTACACTGTGGTAGTAGCATTGGAAACAGACAGCGAGAGAGAGATAGAGAGAGCGCACATGGGTCTCTGATCTTAGAGCACGGACTCCATGCCCTCCTTGTCCAGCAAGTTGGCACAGGAAGAGTCCGGCGCCAGTGGGCGGTGTGTGACCAGTGGCGAGGTCTCGCCGTCTGCCTGCACATTGGCCACGGCCTCCACTTTGACCTCGGCGAGCTCATGTGCTCCTTGTTCCTCCTCTTCCTGCTGCTGCAGCTTCTTCTGTTCCTCCTCGTTGATGTGGTGTAGGATACCGGCCCCCAGGGCATCCCCCTCCACGTTCACTACAGTGGTGGTGCGGTCTCTGTGGGGTCATTCAAACACATTTACATTACCATTTACATTTACGTTTATGCATTTAGTAGACGCTTTCATCCAAAGCGACTTACATTTTTCAACTATCAATTACATCAGGGACCGTCTCAAAGAGTATGAGTGCCATTTCACACAGTATACACACATATGCAAAACCATCAGTATTATGACCTTCATGTTACATTCATTTATAAACAAGAAGTGCACACTGTAATGTGTCTTCACATTCCGATGAGTTCTGCCTTATAGCTACATCACTTCCCAGGAGACTAACCTCTTGAACTTCTTGAGCTTTAATACAAGAAGGTCAGGCCTGGTGTTCACACCACATAGGCCTTAACAACACTTTGCTGCTCTAACAGTCCTCTCTGTAGTGCATCGAAGAGAGAGACAGTCTACTATAGAGGTAGATTACATAGCAACACAGATGATAACACAGTTGTCATCAGAATGTTACAATAAAGCATTCAATGTCACATTAAAACATTCAGTGAAGTTCAAATGAAATCAAATCTGTGCTGCTCCGCTGTTCCTCCTCTATACTAGTACTAGTACTAATAGCAGTACGAGTATTTCTCGTAATACTCTCTGTAGTGTTTTTGTCACACCCAGTCATTGCTAAAATTATATGCAGTTCCCTTCATTCACTAGAAATTTTGGATTCACAAGAGGAGTTGCTTGCATAAGACTTTAGGACATGGACACTACAGCAGTGGCTGATGGTTTTTGTTACTGTGCCTATAACAGTGTGTGGTTTACCTTCCATTAGTTAACCAAAAAATAGCTTGTTTACTAATGTCATAGCGTTCTAGTTGGGTAGCCATTAAGAGAGCTCATAACAGAAATAGATGTGTAAAGTTCAGCTTGTGTCTGTGATAATGTTACCTTTAAGGCATTAGCATACTGTAGTTTATGTAGTGATCTATGCTTTGTTGAAGGGAAAACGTTCAAATTTCACTGTGAGATAATTTATAGATAAAACTGGATATCTAAGATAAGTGTGTACTTAAACTTGTTTGTGCATATGTATGTTTCTATCATTCATAATGTGTGTTGCTGCAGTGTGGCACAGTAATATGATTGGTGGGTTCAAATAAAGAATTCAATTGTGTGTGTGTGTGTGTGTGTGTGTGTGTTTGTGTGTGTCTGTGATGAGAGAAATGTAGGCTGTCTGTGTATGCACGTGTATAAACACATGTGAAAGCATGATGTGTGTACTGTATGTTATTATGTGTGTGTGTTCATGTGGGCACATGTGTGAATATGAGAGGGAGATACGGCGGAAGTGGAGGAAGGGGAGCTGGAGGGGTGCACTCACACAATCCAGTCGACAGCCAGCATGAGTGACAGGTCGTTGGTGGGCAGGCCGATGGCCTCCAGAATGATTGCAATGGTGATGATTCCCCCAGCTGGGATTCCTGCCGCTCCGACACTGGAAGCTGTGGCAGTAACTCTATAGAGGGAACCAATGGCATTTCAGACATGAAACTTTATACGTCTTTCCTCGAGGATCCTCCTCTCCTCTCCAACTGCTTCTCCATAACCTGCTGCTCCATGCATGCACTCTCTCTCTCTCTCTCTCTCTCTCTCTTCTCTCTTCCTCTAAAGCATGACCATCCCTCTCTGTTTTTGAAGACTGTGGCTACAGGCATCCTGCTGTGTGGTGGGGGCCAGGGGTGAGTGAGATGCCAAACTTCTGACTTCAGGGGATTATTAAATTATATTAAATATAGCTCCTGTTCAACCCTATCTATCCTATGTCCAGAAATACACATGGATGTCAGCCTTTAACAATATCTCCAATATATCTCCAATGCTTTTACATGAACAACATGTCTATTAGCAGTATTAAATACTGTACATGTTTCAAACAGAATGGAGGAGAGATTGTTATCTTTTGGTGTGTCACATTGTTATACTTCACAAACATTCTCACAATAAAACCATCCAGCAGTAAGTGTTCCTGTGCAGAAGGGGTTTGCCTCTGATCCAGGATGGTTTGACAGCACTCACAGGATAGTGAAGATCTGTCCAGCGTTGAGCTCATGGTTGTTCAGCTGGGCGATGAAGACAGCGGCAACGCACTGGAAGATGGCCGCTCCGTCCATGTTGACAGTCGCCCCGATAGGGAGGATGAAGCGGCTGATCCTCTTGTCCACGCCGTTGTTCTCCTCTACGCACTTCATCATGGAAGGCAGGGTCGCTGAGCTGAGGGGACAAAGGTCAAAGTTTATCAGGTTCAAAGGTAAAGCATCATCTTGAGGGAACACCCAGGAGTGGTAAAGACATGCAGAGTGGGTTTAATTTCATTTGGCTGTGGGACAACTTTGGATTTAAGTCTTAACTAACATGTAAAACCCTTCAAGAATGTCTGTTGCACTGAGGATTAATCTGTCCACTAAATAGAAAAAGAACTGTAAGGTATTGTTGGCAAGTGGGACAAAGATTTAAAGGTAAGCCTAAAGGTCTAAGAATGACTGGTGGACAAAGCCCAAGAGAAATTTACAACAAAGCGGATGAATCTGCATAAAAGAATAAAAACAACTAGGTCGAGCCAAGTGAAGTGTTTTCATAACCCCATAGGAAGCTCTGTGAGCCTCTTAAAGCCTAAAGCGATAGTTTGCCATCATTCCAATCACAGCCTTGTTGTACGGGCTTGCAGAGTGCTCTCGATAGGAAAGAGAAGGAAAGAATTTGGAACCACACAGACCAAATAGCGAACTATACAGCTGACGCTAACTGAATGGTACCATGAGTAATAAAAGCGAAAGTGAGCTTATGGTGCCACTGAGTTAGCAAAAGCTGCAAGTTCGCTATCGACAGCACTCAGCAAGCTAGTACAACAGGGCGATGATTGGAAAGATGTCAAACTATATACTTTAACTCAGTGTGTGTGTGTGTGTGTGTGTGTGTGTGTGTGTTAAGTACAACTATCAAACTATTAAAAAAGAAAATGAGCAGTATAGATATTGTTTCTGTTTGAGGATTTGGAAACAGGGTTTTCAGAGTAACTCAACAGTCGATGTCGGTGAGCTTACCTGGAGCAGGTGGCGAAGGCTGTGGTGAAGGGCGTGATGAGTCCCGAGAGGAAGGTGAAGGGGTTCTTGCGTGTGAGGCCAAAGTAGATGAGGGGCAGGATGATGCCTCCATGGATGACGTGGCCCAGGATGGAGGCGAAGATATATTTGCCCAGGCTGGTGACCAGCAGGACTACGTCCTCCATCTCCACAATCTTGCTGCCCACCAGGAACATGATGCCCAGGGGCACATACCTGAGGAACACACACGTGGGCACACCTCTTGACAATAACCCTCACAGTGATACCAGCCTGATCCCCAAGAACACCTAAGATGATGTTTGAAACCAAGTGGAATTTGTAATCACACTTGTCAAACAACACTTGTGCTCTTGTCAAAGCACCCAACCTGCAATGCCTTGGCATGCCAATTATCTATGAGATTGTTACATGTTTCTCTACAGGTACATGCTACTCTAATTAAATAAATGAAGTAGTCTTAGTGCTGACTGACCTTGGTGTAAACTGGAAACACTTGACCAAATAGAAGGGCTTACAGGGAGGCTAGACCTTTGCCAATTATGACCAAATGCTAGATAGCAAAATGAAATTTGTGCCATCACCTAATGACGCAAAATTTTAAGGGGTTCGTCTTTGATGCTTGCTACACCTTTCCATCTTCAAAAGTTTCATGAAAACCATACAGGTAGTTTTAGTATACTCCTGCTTTAGTGAAGACAGGCAGACAAACTGCACGGAAAACATGACCTCCTTTGGGGAGGTCATCCCAGTGACAGGTTTATGGGGCCTGAGAGTGCTCTACTGGCTAACAGGTGCTTCTGCAACAGCTGACTACCATCAGGGGACACTTGGTCTCATTCATAAAGTGATTGTGGTCCTTTAACTTCAATAATAGCGTTCTGTATGGAACCCCTGACATGTCATATTTATGAAATTGTCTTAAAACTGTCAGGTGTTTTGTTATATTAGGTGTTTATCCAGTCAGATGCCATATTTCCGCAGTGTATGTGTTTTCTATATCACATATGGAGAATAACTGAGGGCATACAGGACCAGTTGTTAAGATATACTGACGACTGCTGCAAATAGTAGTTAGTTGTAAATGCCATGTGCACTCTGACTGGTAACAGTGACAAAACGTGATAACATAACTGATGAAGGGCTAACTTTAAAGCCACCAGTTAGGCTGCTGAGGCAGTGGTATTGGTCTTCTTCTTGACACCCACTTACCACATGATCCACGACACCAGCACCATAGTGGCCTCATTGAAAGCATTGAAGAAGCGGATGAGCTCCTCTCCCTCTGCACCCAGCTTCCTGAGGGCAACCCCAAACACCAAGGCAAAGAGAACCAGGCCCAGGATATTCATGCCATCTGTCTCGGTGCCATAGGGGACCTGTTGCAAACACAACAGCATTAGAACTCCTGATGTTACCATCCAAACACCCGTCCACAATAGCCAACATTACATTGTAGTAGTCAAGACAAAAGATAAAAATGATTAATCTCAAGGTCTTGAGATCCTTAGAAGACACTGGTTGAATTTTTAGCAAGTATGGCGTTGAATTTTAACCAGGGTCCCATAGTTAATCACAACTCTGAACAATAAAAACTCTTTGAGAAGCCAGACTCATTGAGAAGCCTGGGCAGCATGCAGCATAGACAACTTCCCTTCTCGAGTTTCTCAGTGAGTATCTGTCAATCAGAAACTCAGAGGTTTTGAGCCATGGTTTGGGCCTCCAGAGTATCAGAGATTTCACCAAAGCAGAAATGAAAACAAGGTGATTGGTGTGAAGTAAAGAGGCTTACTGGACAACTCTGACTTGAGCTATGTTGCTTAAAAAGGGGTAAATAAACAGTCGACTCTATTCATGAATATGGATATTCCAGCTAACAGTGAAAGGTACTGAAAGGTAGCTTAATGCTGTAGTCACTTCCTCTGTGACATTTTAAAAACTTCCGTAAGTTTCCCGTAAGATGTTAGATTGAAATCCTAAATCATCTGTCCTTTCTGTTTTATCAAACTACAACCTACTGTACTTTTCATCCAGCCACCTGGATGGCCATTTCCACTTCCGGGCATCCCCCTTTCCCAAATGCGGCCATGCATGGCCTAGTGTGCGTGATCTCATTGTGTCTGACTAACTGAGCTGCTAAAGACCTTGCGCTAAAGGGACTGAGCTTATTATCCTGCATCTCTTTCAAGGGGTGTGAGCGGGCTGGGGGTACTAAGGGCTATCGGGTGCATCGGGCACCAGAGGGTCTGTGACAGGGATCAGACAGGACAGAAGCTAACGCACGCCTCAATCCTCCCCTTGTTCTGGTCCATGTCGGACAGGGAGAGGCAGCTCGCAGTTTGACACTGCTTCGCTGGGTGTGTGTGTGGTGTGAGTAAGCCCCAGATTGACTGGGGGGCAGGAATAGAGATCCCCGCAGATCAACAACGATTGCACCGTGCTTTAGCCATGCACCACTGGATAAGAACCATCGAGACCCGAGCAGAGAGGCGCTTTCTATTAAACTACTGAACCCAATGCTCTCAAAAAGATCTGCATTGTCTGTTTTAATGAGGTATTAAGGTCTCCCTCGCTCTCTTTCTAGAAGAAAAATCTATTTTTCCTTTTATTCTAATCAAGGCCTCTCTGTCTTGACAAGAGAGTGAATAAGCATTTTTGAGGCATTCTATCTGGCCCTTTCAGTGGGGAAAATGCTGAGCTATTGAAAAGCACTCTGGGAAAGACTTGCCATCCCCAGCTGCTTGACTTGAGCTCCCGGGAGTTGGAGCAGACAGATTCACTGTCTCCAAACTCCCCACCCCATTGCAGGCAAACAAACAGCAGGCTCTCTCAACACTGCCAAGTAGCTGGTCAAGGCCCTGAGACAGCCCAAGAGACACAGGACAGCAATGCAGTGCTGCTACTGCTACTGGAGATCTGGTGCCCAGCTACCTCTCTCCTCCCTCACTCCCAAGCCCAGAATGGACTTCAGCCTCCAGGCCCCATGTGCAGGCTAAATAGGACACGGTCACAGTGACTTGCTCTGCTGCTGGATCATTGAAAGGCCCTAATGGAAGCCAAAATGACACTGAGAGATCAGAAGAAGCAGAAAATGAGGGATATGATTTTTCCCCTAGTAAGGGATTATCTTTTAGGGCTGATTTACCACAGTAAAGGAAATTCCCCTCCCAAAGTTATAACTGACCCTGAACAGCTTGAATGTAATGCACTAAGGATAAGTGACTATCAGTACAGAAACTAAATATTAAACATTGACAGATTGTCTTCTCAAAGGTCATTAAGGTGTTCAGGTGTTCACGTGCAACTGGACTTCTTTTTGGAGCTTGAAGACATTTCACCTTTTATACAAAAGGCTTCTTTAGTTCTAAAGAACTGATCTGAATTTCTCAGAACTGAAGAAGCCTTTTAGATGAAAGGTGAAACGTCTTCAAGCTCCAAAAAAAAGTTCAATTGCATATAACTGAACGTTGACTACTATGACTTGGCTGAATGAGAATCTCCACAGACATGTTCACAAAAAGTACATTGTTCTAATTCATTCCTTAGGACGCCTTTCTCTTACAAACATGTTTGTGTCCAATGTCCATTTGACCCCAGTTGTTACTAGCTCATCAAACTCGATTTCATTCTGTGCCCATTATGAGAGCTGCTCCACAAATACAAACACACAAGTGTTGATTCATTGAGTACATTAGTGGTCTTCCCTAAAAAGAAACAGCTTGTGAAGAGTTTTCAGTATCCCATTCCATGAAAATACTAACTAACCTGTTATCAATATTATTATTATTTTTATTATTATGACTATTATTATTGTTGCTGTTGTTATTGTTTTACATATGGTTACAGATTTGATAATAAACTATTACAATCAAGAGAACTGACAACCTTCTGGTAGAGGAGGGTTCCATTGCTGCCACTTCCCACTGAAATGTTCTGTAGTCCGTGACATACTGTAACACAAACATCAAAAAGACACAAGGCAAAGCAGTTAGCACCCAAGTTTAACATCAGACAGTCTTGCAGACATTTCTCACTTCTCACTCTATAAAGAATGTTAACTCTTGCTCTGCCGGGCTCTCTCCCTGTTACAGCATGTAGTTAGGGCCCCCTGCACTGAGCATGTCTATCTGGCGGTGGGCCCTGGGCCAGGACTGGGACAAAGCCGCCTTCAGAGCTGTACTAAGGAGGATCTGGCAGCCGCTTCCCTCACCAACAATGCTGGTGACCCTCTCCTCCTCAGTAGCTCATTCAGAGCCTCCAACTAAGACACCACCAGCTATGTGGGCATGTACCCCCCACTCCCCGCTCCACTCCCCCATCCTTGACAACCCCTGCCCACCACATGCACTGGCAACCATAGCAGTCTGTGCTAAAGAGAGGCCTCTTCAAATAGTCTCCTGAGAAGCCCTGGTGAGATGCTCCCCTGCGTTTGGAAGTGGCTTTCAGGTTGTGCCACTTTATTTATTTTATTTTCTGAAAGTAAATACCAAAATAGTCGGACAAATTTTGGTTTAAACAAAATTCCAAAAAGTGTTTTGGTGATAACTGAACGAAGTAAGCCTGAACCAGAGGACCTGGTCAGACATTCCTCAGACACACATAGTTAACGAAATGCTTGTATTTAATAGCTTTTCAGGAAGATATATGTTTGTTAAAGGTCAAATTCTGTGGGAGGCTGGGGGCCCCGAGCCCTAATTTCTTATGGTCTACAAACTGGAATCTCATGACTCTTGATCTAGGATGGAATTCCCACAGTTTGGAACAGTTTTCCTTTTTCACACTGAGGGTAAGCCCCTCTGATTGTCTAAAACATCTTTCATCCATATGATTATGTTGCACTGATCCCCTCGTCTCTCCTCTCCCTATTTGCTTTTTAATCCTCATTCTGGACTCAATCCAGGTGACCGCAACAACCACCCCTCTCTCACTCTCTCCCTCTTTCTCTGTCCTCCTCTCTCTCGATGAGCGAGCTCAAGGGATGTGGAAAAGTACACAACCACCCTCAGAGCTCAGTAGCCCTATCGGCCCTCTTAGGCCCTTAAGCCCTCTGCTGCAACAGGCGCTGACCGGCCTGTTTATGGGCTTATTATTGACTGAGGAAGTTAGCCTAACCGGAGTCGGGGAGTCCATATGTCCACCCCTACATATACCCTCCTGGCTGAAGCCCATGCTGACAGAGACAGACAGGCAAAGAGTATGAGAGAGAAAGATAGAGTTCTGCCCAACCCACTCACCTCTATGAACCCCCTGACCCTCACCCCACCACCCTATTAAGCACACACACACTCACTCACTCACACAGGTGCTTTGCCTAGATTTATTCACATATTCATTATACACACACACACACAGGGGAAGCTTTATGTTGACTCTTTTACACACACACTCATACACACATACACACACACACACACACACACACACACACACACACACTCCATTCCACTTCCAATCTGTAAGAAAGTGGCCCTGGCAGATGGCAACGTGGCAGTGAGGCGTGCAAGGATCTGTTACCGTTGCTAGGAGTTGGTGGAGAAGAATGGCCCATCTCCATGGAGACAGCCACACTGTTTCCCTTATGAGGGGAAGGTGAGTGGGGTCGAAGGGGAAAGCACTAAAAAGGGAAGATGGAGAAATTGTCTCTCCACTCAGCCAGCGCCCTCTTCATAGGTCTTACTACCTACTGTAATAAACTCTTAATGGGGCAGGGGTTTGTTTCTTTAAAACATCAGAGGCTGGTGGCTGAGGTATGTGTGTGTGTGTGTGTAAATTGGAAAAGTAGCCGTGAGAAACTCACCGAGCGGAATGCTGCCGCCACAAGGTTTGATGGAAACAAATTTCTGTGGAAAGATGGATAGAGTGAATAAATATTAAAGTAAAAAAAAAAAACTTTGAGAGCATAACTTGATAGAAGGGACGTGTCTTGAGTTGTTTGAATAAACCTACAGGTTCTGTTTTCTTAAGCTACTCTGCAGCATGGGTCCTTGGCCTGTGTGCTCTGAGTGAGAACACATGCAGCTGTTATTTACCTTCTCCCCATTGGTCTCCCTCTACTGATGTCTTTGCCAACAACACACATGCTGAGCAACAGCAAGGTGCATGCAGGAGAAGATATCTGTTCACATGAGCTAGGCTATACACACAAGAGTACGTTAGAATGAGGGCTACATGGGACACAACACTTGTGCTCCTGCAGAAACAATGTTTTACAGTGAAGAAACCCCACAAGTCCTTTTGCTAGTCCCTACTTCTTTAACTTGTGTTGGAAATTATATTTGACAAGATATTTAAGCAATAGACGTTAAAGTGAATGCACAGACAAACAGATAGATAGATAGATAGATAGATAGATAGATAGATAGATAGATAGATAGATAGATAGATAGATAGATATTTATTAATCCCTAAGGAATTTTGGGGCATAGATTAATATGGATTAGGAACTAAGAAGAGAGGCAATCCTGAACTGGTCGTAACACATGACGCCAGGAAGGATCAGGATTACAATCCTTGAGTGTAACGGGGAGGCAAACGGGGGACAACTTAGTTTTCACAACATAGCCCCAATCAAAGCCCATTGTTGTGCAGTTATTTTTAAAGCCTACAATTGCATAACTCAATAGTGGCTACCTCAGTGTCTTTAGCAATCTGGGGTAGTGTGTTAGCTTGAGAGATTGGCTGAAACAATAGTAATTGCTAGCATGTCTCAAGGCTGAGACTGACCAGCATGTGCATGCTGAACAGAGAAAACCAACCAACACGTGGGCGCCTGTTTGGAATACTAGAGATAAACGGGAGGCTGTTCTCCCAGACCGGTATTTTGGAGAGCCAGAGATAAGTGACGCGTGCTGGATTTTCCAGTTGAGACACTCTCCAGCCCATACTCTAGCCCCTGGAACGTGACAGTGTTTTAACAGCTGTCCACTTTCCTCAACTTGGAGCCAGTTCATTCCACAAGCACTGAGGTTGGTGTTCTCAAGCCACACAGATCTTAAGCAAAATATGTTTTGTGACGTCTTGATTTCTCATCATGCCGAGATTTGTAATAATAGAACATGACTTAAGCCCCTATGTATCTATTCCACTGGAGTGAATAGGGTATATTTCATAGGCATTATGAAAGAGTATACTATTGCTTTAAGAATGGATGACACAAGAGTCGTGCCATACCGGTCTCTGCCAGTTCAGAGACAAGCATGGTCGGATGCACTCATGTGTATAACCCATATAGGGCTAATCACGCTGCCGGGTAGGAGTGCGTAAGTGAGTGGTCAAGTGCCAATAGCCTGATTCAGTAATGCACTCCATGTTAAAAACCCATTGTAGTTGTTCGTGGTTTCAATGACTGTAATGCTTTTGAAGTTCTGCCAGAGGAGAGAATGGAATAATTACCTTGCAAGGTCTAAAAAAGAGTCCGCGGTTTCTTTGTTGGTGCTCACGCTTTCCAGTGACAAGCTATTTGTGTTCAATGCACCAGCACCTACACCGGGTTTGATGATGAACGCAAGAGCCACGCCGATAGAGGAAGCTATGAGGGTGGTCACGAAAAAATAAGACACCGCGATTCCTCCCAGTTTCCCCAACGAGCGAGTGTCAAGGCTGGCTGCGCCCGAGATCAGACTGCACACCACCAGTGGAAGAATGATCATCTTCAGCATCCTCAGCAACATTTCGCCCGGAAAGGCAAAATATGTCATTTGAGCCCGAGTGAGATTCATGTTTCGAATAATCATTCCAAGTCCAACTCCTACCAAAACCCCTGACACCGTTAGAATCACTAACAGATTTCTTTTCAAGAAAGCCATAAATCTATCTTTGCAGTTTTTCTTTTCGCAGTTGACTGTGCCTGATGATTCTGGATGTTTGGACATGGCGTGTCCGTTTAACTCACACTTTGTCTCCATTGTTAACGAAATTAAACGCGCGGAATTCACGGTTACCGGCACTGTTCTCCAAAAAGCGTGCGCTCTAGTCGGATGTATATCAGTTTTCTGGCCCCGCTTCTGCCAGGCGCAGCTTACTCATCTGCCAATGGCGAGCGAGCGCTTGGACAAAAACGGCTACGCATGCACACTTCCCTCCCATTCTTATAACCCAGGATGAAATGATGCAACAGGGAAAGATATTGCCAGCATCTGCTGTAATTCCTTATGAGGAATAATATTACAAAATGTTTTACGTGTTTTAAGATTCATATAAATGTGCCTCTGATATAAAAAAAGCGTTATGCAGAATGGCCAATGCACCGCTGCATCGTTCATTGTGATGTTTTCTGCATATAATCTACGGTTATAATCAGCCGTGTTTTGGACAGGTATCTGGAAAAACTTCAAAATATAGCCTGTCGTTAAGGGTTGTTTCCCCTTTTTTCCTTTGTGCCATACGTTTTCCCCAGGAGGCTGCTGTGGCTCTCTGTATGACCAAATACATACTTGCTTCCTAAAATAACTGCTCCTTGCAGCCAAGGGAGAGCGGCCAAAGTGCTTATTCAGCAGCCCTACCGTTCCCTGCTTATTCTCTTCTGTAATAGTTTTAAGAGGACTGGATAATTATTAAATTTTTGTCTTGAACGTTCAACAAATTGAATGTAGTCAGTGTTTGTTGTGAATTATGTGACCATTCCACGATTGTTCGTTAGGTAAAGTTCCTCATTCATGTAACCATTTATACAATTGACACATTGCTGTTATTCAGCTCCAGGTATGAAATGTGTTCCTAACAGGAATCGTTCTCAATATTTCAGTCTAACTTTATTGTACCTGCTTTACCCTTATTCCACCGCTAGAGGTCATAGCCTCCCTTTTCAAAAAACAAACAAAAAAAAAACACAAAGGCTGCACAGAGTTGCGATGTCAGTTTATTTCTTCATGATTTGTTCATGTATTCTGCTATAAGTATTTCTGTGAGCAAACAGCCAGTGACTTATTCAGCGACGAAAGCCATGAAGCGATGGGTAAGTGTTTCCGTGTTGTGCTGTATATGTTTTGAGGAACCTCACAAGAAAACAAGGAACGTTATGCAGTAATGTAACTTTACTTATATCTGACGACGCTTGGGGGAGCAACGCTCACAAATTTTCTCTGGACCTGTGTGTGTGTGTGTATGTGTGTGTTTGTGAGAGAGAGAGAGAGGAGAGAGGAGAGAGAGGAGAGAGGAGAGAGAGAGAGAGAGAGAGAGAGAGAGAGAGAGTATGAATCTAGCCCATCATTAAAAGAAATGGACGAGTCTTACCTGTACCAATACATCAATATGAAAAAACAAGGGTATAGTGTAGTGGATTAATGTAGGCTACCACAGACAGAAAGTCCAGTTAAACCATTGTCTCAGGTCTTGTTGTTATAGTATAGTCAAGGTATGATATTTGCCCACTATTTTTTTAAAAGTGAAGAACTAATAATAGAATAGAATAGAATAGAACGCCTTTATTGTCATTACACAGAGTGTAATGAGATTCAAAGCTGCCCCATAGAGTGCACACATAAAATGGATTGAAAAGTATGTACAAATCCAATATGCAAAAGAAAAATATGTATATATATATTTACACAACAAAAGATAAAACTGTATAAATATATATATATATATATATATATATATATATATATATATATAAAAAAAAAAGAGGCCTAGTTTATTTACTCTTATCATAAATGAAACATATTCCTGTTCATATAAACCTACTTACAACATGTGGGCTAACGCAAGGGGTATTTTATAATCACGGACTGAAAGATGATACCCTTTGCAGATAATGACCTGCCCTACCTCCACATCAACTGCCAGACCCCAAGATTAATGACTGTGTGGCCTAGTCTCAGTGTTCTTGTTCACAAGCACAGTGTACTCCATCAGCAGCTCTTGACACACACACTTTCACACACACACACACACACATGGGTTCTCACATGTTCAGACTTGTGCAAACAGTACAGCACCAACACTGTGCAGCACGTATTTGTATTAGCATATTCCATTACCGGGCCACAGTTGTTATTAGCCTCAAAAATTGAGCATTTTCACAGCATTTAGATCTGTCTTAACTCTCTGCCTATTTTCAGATATGGTTCTTCAGCACTCCATTTCCTGTTATGCAGCACAGATTGAACTTGTAACAAAAAGATCTGGCCAAACACAGCAGGCAGTGCGCCAGCGCATGCTACTCTCTCTGCTTCCCTCCTCCTTCGCTGACGGGGCACGATTCACGAAGGGAGCAGCCTGAGGGCCTGCTTGTAAAACTGCAGCCGCCAAGCCGACGCGGGATCAATAAATATCCCAATTGTGCAACTCGACGCTTAGTTTGTAATATCATGGAACAGGGCCAGTTTTATTTATGGTGCACCCTTAAGCTTGACATCCAGCAGTTGTCTCAAAGCAGTACTTTATTTGAGATACTTTGGCTCATTGGCTCATTATAAGACATTACTCAGTCATATATTACCATAATGTTATCACTTTCTGAAACAACTGAGTAAGGGATAATAATTATGGTTATATTATCTATTATATATACTTATATATTATATTATTAAATGGTAATAACATTATTGTATAATTGTATTTTGTATTTGTTTTGTATTATTATTGTATTTAGTTTTGACCCCAGTATTCATAAATCATTATAAATACATAAAGGAGTATAATGCATTCATAAGGCCTTATAACTAGTGGCATTAGTGTTCAAAACTAAAACTAAAACTGTCAAAACATTCTCATGACTGTACTTATTGTACTGCTGTATTGCATTACAGTTTTTCTTGATTGCTTTCTTGAGTGCAAACAACACAGTTTAGTTACTATATAAACATCAACTGCATTTTTTTCTCCCGAGAAATAACTGTCATTGCAACATGCAAGGTAGCTAATGCAGGTTAGCTGTCAGACAGCTTCAAGGTAAAGACTGGAGTAAGACAGGGTTGCCTATTGTCACCTTTCCTTTTTCTCTTGGTCATAGACTGGATTATGGAAAACACTACAACAGGAAGAGGAAGTGGAATACAGTGGACAGTCTTGGCACAATTGGATGATCTCGACTTTGCTGATGACCTCAGTCTCCTGTCACAACCACAACCACAACCAGATGTAAGACAAAACTACCCACCTTTCTTCTATATCAGCTGGAATAGGGTTAAAGATCAACAAGAAGAAAACAGAGCTCATTCAGTTCAATTCAATTCATTTATACTTATATTTATACAGTGCCTTTTGGTGCTTCACAGCAAGGAGCACCCAAGAGCAACAAGGGAAAGGAAAAACTCCCTTGCGGTAGTTAGTCTAGGAAGAAACCTTGGGCAGATCCAAGGTTATCCAAGGCTAACCCAACTGCCAGGTGTCATGCAGGAAAAGTGCAATCAGTAGTTACCATGATAGAATACAATTTGTCCTTGATTTTAGCTGCACATCATAATAATTCCAGAATATTTTCCTACAACATTATATGGTAGTCAAGCCATAGGCTGTTATGGCTAGCCAGACATAATGTTAAAGTCAAGGAGTGAGATTGATCATGGGGGTAACACTGGGAGGATCCATTTTGACAGCGGCATTGTGAGGAGGGGTCAATTGTAGGGCCTCTCTCTCTCTCTCACTCTCTCTCTCTCTATATATATATATATGTCCCACCAGGGGGCAGAGACTGGCAAGGCAAGAGCAGTATTCATGTTAAAAAGCATCTAGGCCTCAGGGGAAATTCGAACAACTCGAATAACTTCAAAAATTCAAATCTTCAACTCTAACATCAAGTCAATTTCGCTTTATGGATCTGAGACATGGAAAATGACCAGGACAGAAGATACAGACAGTACAGATGTTGTTTCAACGTCAGGTGGCCAGAGAAAATCAATAATGAAGAACTGTGGCAAAGCGCAAGGCAGGAGCCAGTCTCCAAACAGATTCTGGGAAGAGAATAAGATTGGATTGGACACACCCTCAGGAAGACCACATCCAGCATCACCCGCCAGGTATTAACCTGGAACCCCCATGGTAAAAGAAGATGTCCCATGCTCCACAACAAGCTTACGGGGGCAACAAGGCCTAAGTTAGTAAAGTAAGCAACATGTAAGACCCACGATAGCACCCGAGGATATATACACTATACAACACAATGTACTTCATACACAGAAATAACCCGTCTGCACTAATTTTCATTGATACAGATGAGACAACAGACTTTTTGACCAATTCATGGAGACTTTCACCATTACTTTACTTTCTATGCTCTTGGCGTCCATGACCCACATTTACAAACAGCAAACAGCAAAGGTAGTATCTTATATACACATAAATGATTGTGGGTTGATGAATTATGTAGAAATTCAGAGACACTGGAAATGTATATGTATGCAGAGCATATATTTTTAGCTGTGAACACTATGCTTGTTATTTGTTCTAGCAAGTGGAAACTTTCCAAGAAATCTGTGTCAGATGATTTGAAAAAGGGTGTGAAAATAGTGTGAAACCAATGAAAATGTGTTAGAAATGGAGAGGATGGGTTCTGCTGTGCTAGGTAACTGAGCATGAAGATTTGGTGGAGCCCAGTTTCATTATGTGTAAGCACATCTTAGCAATTCAAGAAAACTGTAAAGCGGTACCAGGCAAGTCTGCGATTTTTTTTTTACCTCCAGAGCCCACTTTATGGTCACAGATTTTAAAAAAAGAAAAAAATAGCATTGTACATCCTCACCAATCCATGTGGATTTGTTTGCAAACCAAAGCAAAGGAACCAGCGATGATCATTTTTGTGGAGTTATATTGACTAACAAGGTAGTAAACACAAATTCAGTTTAATTCAGTTTAGGTCTCCTTTAACACCAACTCACGTTCAAACTGCAAGTGATTATAACTGTGTGACCTCATTCACCCCATAATTAGACATTTAACATTCATCAAGGTGATTAGGAATCTGGTAAATTAACCTAAAAATGTTGCCTGACAGGCTATCCCTTTCAGTACTGATAACATTATAATTTCTTACGCCTTATGAGTCATGACAGTCATAACAATGTATGAGCAGTTATGAATACTATACTCATGAATACTATGCAATATGTAATTCGTTATAAGGCCTTATAAATGCGTTATAATCCTTTTCAATGCGCTATGAATACTGGGTTCATAGAAAGTGTTACCAAGATGACTTTCATAAGTAACTAAATTGTCATATAATACCTATAATGCATACAAACTGTCAACAGGGTCAGGGTCAGGGCTAAAAACAAACATTTTGCTTCTTCTGCAAGTGAGAGTGACTACACTGTGCTTGACAGATTGACAGGGTTAATGCTGATACAATAGAAAGGGATTGGTGGCAGCAGTAATACAATAGGTAATAGTGTTGTAACTACTTTTGGTGCAAAGTAACAACATGATCATACTATTACTTTTCAAAGGCAGAATGAGTCAGTATTTTATTATTCTTTCTGAGTAATTTACCCAACACTGCAGGTTAACCAATCAGTACCCTTCCTGATCGTTAGCCACTCCTGCCTGCATGTGCACAGTGCACCAACGCACTGACAGCAGAGGCAGGACCCCTACTGGTGGGCTGAGTCTGTCACCATCTTTAAATGTCTGAGAGTCCAATCCATTCCCCTGGAGCAATTAATCTTGATTTAACGTATCAAAACCACTTACTTAAATAATAATAATGATAATAATTAATAATAAATGTTCATCTCTGTCTGTCCATTTCATGGGAGTGTCTGGTCTGCAAGCTTGTCCCAAACAAGGCCCAGTCCATATGAAGCTCTTTGGCGGAGTGTGGAAAATTTTATATGTTTAGGGCAGTCTTGAGCTGGCTTCCTTTGGTTGTAGTGAGGTGTTTCGGTAAATAGATGAGACATTACAACTCATGCCCCTCTTAAAGACCCTGGTTCATACTGTATAATTCCTATGCTCATGAAGTGATATCAGGAAAATCAAAAGGTGGTGTCACAAAGGATGCCATTTATGAAGGCCTGCAACATTGGAAAATTGGTTGACGAGCATGACATATTTGTAATGGAATCTTTGTGTACTGTAAACATTCAGCTAACCTAGAAGTTTTTAAAATAGAAATTATTATTTTTTGTTTGTCAGGTTTCAGGTCTCAGTTTTATTGAATTTGCAAACATGTCTACCTGTCCTGTCCTGTCCTGTCATTGACTGCAAGTTTGGTAGTTGTTAGATTTTGGTGGTTTTTCCCAGCATACAAGGGCTATGCAGTTTCTATTAGTGCCTCAGATGCAGACATGGGCTGAGTGTTATGCATGTAAATGTAAAAAATGCAGACACATAGCTTTGCAAGGTATGTAAGCCTTTCTTCCTCATGCCATCCCTAGCTTGTGACTGATCAGAGGCACCGCCGGGGGTTAGAATGATTTAAAGGGCCTGGCACTGACTGCCTGGCCCCAGAGAACATTTCTATATTATAATCAATGTTTGGGGGGGGGGCAGTAATATTTTCTGTCATAGGGCCTAAAATATCTAACAGTGTCTCTGTGACTGATAGTAACATGCCCATCTCCCATGCCTGGGATTTAGGTTTGACCTAATGTAGCAGCCTATTTCTCACCACTTAGCTTAGTTCCCACTAACTGCCTGTAGATAAACTGTGATTAAGGCACATCAACAGTGAGGTGTTGGCTTTATTCTCCACCTCACAGTGCACAGTGTAGGCCATTACAGATTCAATATGGTCTTAAAATTAAAAACAAATTAATTGATTTTTATTAAAAGTTGCATCACAGCTGGAGTCAGAGCGTGGACCACTTGTTACTCTCTCATGATACCTATACTTTACATATTCCGTAGTACTGCGGTGTAATGACAACCTAAAGTCTTCTCTAAATGGAAGAGGACAGTTGACCACTGGAGTTCCATCGCCGCGCAATCCGATTAGCTGGCGATTCGAATAGGCGGGGCGTGTCGCCAAGACTCTGCCCACGAGCCACTGCACAGCCCATCAATCAAATTAAATGTCTTGCGCTTGCAACCGGAGCTCGCAGCTGCCGACTCTAACCTACTGCCTACTCCATGGGCAGCCCGGACTTGTGACATTGAGATGAGCGAATTATCGCTTTTACGCATACGATTTCGAGATTGTGTCTTTCAAAGAGAAAGCTTACGTTGAATGCAGCTGGACAGCCCAAATCACGGTGTATAGAAGATTACAGATTAGACGTCCCTGTTGGTCTTTTGAAAGTACCTTGTTGGTTGTCTTATTTCATGAGTTACTTCTGATTTCCGTGGAACCGGACTGGACCGGACTCCTGAAACGGGTAAGAGTGAATGACTTAACTGGCAAAAGTGGAATCGCAGCATGGACTGTCGCATTATATACATTGTGATTTAGGTCAAGGAGTTTGCATGTGTGTGTGTGTGTGTGTGTGTGTGTGTGTGTGTGTGTGAGAGAGAGAGAGAGAGAGAGAGAGAGAGAGAGACCGTCCGGGAGCGCGCTTTAAGTAAAAGGCATCCTTCCTTAAGCAGTCATGAACCTGACACAACTACCAGCATGGGGCAAAATGTGAAACATGTCTATGAAAGTAGAGTAAATTTTTTCACAATCTGATTGTGTTAATAGACTGTTGCAAATGTAGCCTGTCTTTATAAATCTTTCAATGACGACTAGCACATGACCTGGCCAAAAGCATGTTACACCGATAGTCAGAGGTTTTTTTCTCTCTCTGGGAAAGCAGGGCACATTTGCCGAGGCGATATTATATAACTGAGTTTTTGTACTAGGACAGGAGACTTGCACGATGGCAGATATTCTTTTCCATTGAAACGACAGTAGGATACCCATACTGTTAGTATTGCTTTATTGTAAATAGGGCACAAGGTGTCTTTTTTTAGCAAATGAAGTGGTTGCTAGATGTTTCATAAAACCTCAGCGTAGCAGACTAATAGAATCAAGTATTAGTGTAGTCCTGTAAGACACTGGATGCACCTTAAATTGATTATCAGCAGTGGCATAAACTAGTCCAGAACATGCTATCTGAAATATATATGTGCCTGTATTCAGTTTACACGATAGTTTATAAGGATGACGACACCTTACCCACATATAGTGATCATAACTAAAGATGTTTTTCTTTCATTTATATTTTTTATTTATGTATCAACATCAGATGTCTCTGTCATGTTAATAGTTTTTCTAATTACGCTCTAATTAATTGTCATAAATGCCTGAATGTTGGGTATGTTAGGTGCACATCTTTTGTCCCCCACTTAAAACAACGCATGTTAAAGGCTATTGAAAATGATTGCCCTCCATATCTTGAAATTATTGTTTTTTGAAAATCAAAAGCATGTTCAGGCACTCCATGATGATGAAAAACTGTTTGAGTGGAGTCATAGGCCTATGTGGTGTGTGTGTGTGTGTGTGTGTCATGGGAAGAGTGAAGGCTGGAGCTGGTGTGAATCAGTGAACCATATGGGTCTGGCTAAAGGGCTCTATTCACCACAAACTGTACTGTTGACTCAGTGATGCGCAATCAGATTTCATAGCAATTCAGTGATTTTGATTTTCAGTGCATTAATTAAGAATAAATTGACATCTGTAGGTGATTTGCAAGCCAAACCAAGACATACCAGAGCCACTCAAAACATGGCCATTGAAAATCAGATAAAAGAAAAAGACATTTAAAATCTGGACCAAAACTGATCAAGTTATAATATAAATATGTGCATAAATAAACAAAGAAATAAATCCATGTTTACATGTTTAATGTTATGATAAATGCTAGCTGATAAGAAATAGGTCAGTTGTTCCAGTGGCTGTTCCACCATCTAGGTGCCACTGCAGCAGGCCTACTGTAGAAATCCAAGAAGACTTAACTGTTGGGCCTGGAATGCCTTATAGGAGGTTATAAATTAAGTAGGCCTAGTTCTATCGTGGATGCTTATGTATGCTTAAGCACACAATGGTTTAAAAAAAGTGGTTAAAGAATCAAATTAACACCTTTTGAGGCTACGTCACAGAAGCTAGAATTACGGTCATTTGAGTCAGCTCCCTTGACCTCATCAAGCACCTTAGTAGCATTTTCCTAACTATTTCTGTAGTTACTCAATCGGTACAGAAAACATTATCACTTTAGACGTTACAGTAAACAGGGTGTGAAGATAAAAAAAAACTTTTTATGTAGTTCAAAAATAGCCTCTGTTGAAAGCTTTTTCTTCGTTGATAAAACAGGATAATACGATGCACTAACATGATTTAGCAGACATCATTTTGAGTTACCAAACATGCCTTCGTTTCATCCCACCTTTTTAACATGGCATTGACCGCTCCCCAAGAAGTTGATGGAGAAAGTAATAGTTGTAGTTTGATCCAATGATCTGTTCTTGAGGCATTTAGTGGGAAGAAATTGCAGAACTTTCCATCAACAATGGCAGATGTGTATACATGGATTAGTTTTAAGTTGGATTGTTCCCACTTCATGCAGGCTAGGAAAGATACCTGAAACTAGACTGGATATTTTTCAATATCATTATAGTCAAGCACATCGAGTGGCTGTTTAGCAGCTCCCTTCCCTAATAGCATCGCAATACATGGGAGTTTTGAGGTAGGCTTGTAACTGCTGGATTAATGTAGCATCCAGGGGGTTTTTTTTCCAACCATCAAATGACTGCAGCCGCCACTTGTCAATGGCGGATTAGACAGGCATGTCTAATTTTACTTATAATCCAGATTAGGACAACATGGGTTGTGCAGTGTGTTCCTGTGTGATCACTGTCAGTTGGTCACTGCTGTCAGTCTAAAGAAGTCTGTCAACTGCTCAAT
>PYXC01002282.1:4180000-4260000 GCA_015244755.2 Tenualosa ilisha | reverse complement strand
GCAAAAGACTCAGCCACTGGAAAGCGCCTCCGGCTTCAACAGCACTGTGTGATCGTACCTCAGATGTGGAGGTTGCAGCAGGCCAACGCTCAGTCCTTTAGCCGAAGAGATGGAGGCACAGGGGAAAGAGAGTCTGCCCAGGAGGAAGAGAGAGGGCGAGGGTTAAGGTCAGAAAGGAGAAGGGCTGGAGAAGGATGGGACAAGTGTCCAGTTATGTAGAAAGTGGGCACATTGATGTGGGTGAGGGAAGGAGAGGGAGAGAGAGTGTGTTTGTGTGTGTTGAGATGTGTGTGTGTGAGCGTGTGTGTCTGTGTGTGTTTGTGTGTGTGTCTGTGTGTGTGTGTGTCAGAGAGAGAGGGAGAGAGAGAGAGAGAGGGAGAGCAGATGTGAGGGGAGGCTGCCAGTGTCGTATCCCAGCATGACACAGCGCTGTGGCGTCACCTCAGCACAGAGTGTGCCCACTGCCTACTCTTCACAACAGCCAGCCTTCTGCCTCCATTGTGTGCGGCCCTGGCATCACAAACGTCAGGGCTGTGTGCCTTTGTTAGCTCCCGTAGCATCCCTGGTCATGTTACCTCCAGTGAAGGGAAATCAAAGAGACAGACAGACAGGCAGTTGCAGTGACTCCCATGGTCTGATTCTGAATGCGTGGGAGCCAGCTGCCACCTTCCAACTGCTAAATGTCTGACCTGAGTGTGTGTGTGTGTGTGTTTGTTTCTGTCTGTCTGTCTGTCTGTCTGTCTGCTTGTCTGTCTGTCTCGTCCAATCATTTGTCTGCTTTTCTGTTGCCTTCTTGTTTGTTTTGTTCACTGTTGTACCGGTCTGTGTTTTTTTGGTCAACATATATACTGCATGTGTGTTTATGTGCCTGCTTGCTAAGATCTCTTAGACTTTGTTTACATGTACCTGGGTATTTATGAAAACGGGCATATTTTTCCTCCCCACATTAGAGATTATAATTCTGTTAACACAACGCTCAAAAACAGTAACAGGAGGCTGTCAAAAACATGTCAAAGAAATAGAAAGCCAACCAGAGATCTGAAAACTGAGGAGGGTCCGTCACATCACAATACTAAAACACCATTTTCCCCATTTACACGTAGTGTCTGAACCTGAAATTCTCAGAGATCTCCAGTCTGAGTTTTCAAAGGTAGCCGTTTTCAGTGACTGAAACCTCTGTTTACGTGTAGATGATAGGTGCAACCACATAAATAAATATGCATTTTTGATAAACTACATGTAAACAGGGCCCAGTGGAAACAGTGTGTCTGGGCCCTGCTCATCTCACACCAGAGCTGTCTGTTTTGGAGGCCACAAGAGCTTAAACAGGACACTCCATCCTACATAGAAAAGTTCCCGATTATAAAAAAATTCTATAGGGATATACGTAGTCCTCATATTATTCTATTAGAACGGAGAAGAACTTTTTCATATGGGATCCCTCATCTTAAGAGTGCATTTCCCCTGTCTGTCTGTCTGTCTGTCTGCCTAATTAGATTCAAGTGTGGCAAAATGCCTTTAGCGTCTGCTAAAGTGTCACTCTCTGTCCTCTGTTTCTGTCTTTGAGGTTTGCTCACTTGTGACCTGTACAATGTTCTGTATTGTTAGGAAGTTGTTTACAGGGTCCTCTCACATACTTGCTGGGTCAGTTTTCATGGTATGTGAAAAAGTGTGTCATTGTCAAGAGCAGCACACACCCACACACACACACACACACACACACACAAACACAGTCATCGCTCATAGTTCTTGTGATAAACAATAAATGAAAAAAGGAAGAAAAAAAGCACATGACAGAACACACTGCAATGTTGAAATATTTCTCATCCCGGCCTTTGGAGACACATAATTATTTGTTTGTATCAGGGGGGGCATGGAAAGTCCCATGTTCATGTTTCTGCCACTGTTTGGCTAGGCTCCTAATCACTTCAAAATATATATTTTGCCAAGCAAATGTGGACAAAGGGACTTTGTGTGTATTTGTGTGTGTGTGTGTGTGTTTTAGTGTGTGCGTGTGGATGGCGTGTGTGGGTGTATGGGCAGGGGTTTGGGTGGGGGTTCAGTGTGTGCATATGGGTGTGGGTTTGGGTGTGTGCTGGAGGGTGGAGAGCAAGAGGGGTGTGTGTGTGTGTGTGTGTGTGAAGCGGGTGGGGTAAGGGTCGGGGTGGGAGTGGAGGTATTGGTGCAGGCAGGAGATGAGAGGAGGAGATGGAGAGACTGGGACAGAGGGAGGGGCAGAGATGTGTGTGTGTGTGATGGAGAGTAGTGTGTGTGTGTGTGGGGGGGGGGGGGGCTGCTTTTGTTTTGTTCTAGGTTGCCGGGCAATGGGGACTAAAGCATTAGGAACAGCTGTGGGGGCTGCAGCCTTTTCCCTTCCCTGTGCTGGCGGAGGCCCTGGAGGCTCTGCTCTGATGCAGCAGCCCACTGATCACTCAGCTGTCTCTCCTCCCGCTTGCCTGCCTGCCCGGACGCCTCACCCAGCCGGCCAAGGAAAAAAGGGAGGGAGCCAGGGAGGGAAGGAGCAAAGGTGGGAGGGAGAGGGAAAGGGAGGGAAGAAAGGAGGGAAACGCTCAGGAGTGGGAAGGTCTGGATCGTGTGTGTGTGTGTGTGTGTCTGTGTGTGTTTGGACGGGGTGGATAATATCGAAATAGCTACACCAATTAGATCATTAATAATACTTGATAATTGCAGAAATCACCATTCCAGTTATTCTGAATTCTAAACTAAGGAGAGGGTGAGATTTTTTGTGCTTGTGGAGTCAAATATAGCAGAATAATATATCAGATTGTACATTGGTGTGTTTTTTTTGTTTAACATACCATGATGTCAGGAAGGAAGAGTTAAAAATATCAGAGAGCATAAATGTTTTACATGTGCCAAATAAACGAGGTGACTGCCTACTGAAATGTGACTGTCAGGAAAGGTTAAGAGCAGATTTCATTCGTTTCCGTTTCCTGAAAGTGGTCATTTGAGTGCTTGTATTTTCAAAGGCAGTGTTTCTGTTACAGAGGTCGTTGGAGTAACCCAAACATTAGGTGCATTATCGTTCCACAGCGGCCTGTGAAACCAGACATTGCAGCAGGCTGTTATCTACAACATGCAGTGGTAAAACAGAAGATCATACAGGAGTTGAGCGCAAAGGCTCATGTTTATCTAGATGTAGCCAACTACACAGTTCCAGAAACAGCTGTATACAACGCGAGAAAACGGTGAGAAAAAGCTTCCCTGGCGTGTCTCAGTAAAAGAGCTTTGCATGGGCAGAAATCAAGCCAGTGCTTTTTTTGTTAAGTTAAGCGTACAATGTGAGTTACTGTTCGAAGACTGGAGAAGAGTCAAGGGAACGTCAGCGTCAGGCCGTCGCTCACTATGTGTGATTGTTAGTGAAAGACTGCTACACTGATTTGACTTAAGGAAACAGTGTGTGCCATTGTATGAGGAGGACTGTCTGGTATATGGAGGGCAGAGGAATATAAAGTGCCAGCTCTGGTGGAAGGCATGTGCCGTGCGGCAGTGGCAGTGGTAGCGGGCGAACAAACAAGCGGCATACAGTGAATTCAGTGGGAAAGGGCTCATCTGGTGTTGTTAAAGGCTGCAGAGGAGACCGCTGCAGACTGGGCTGTTATTGTTAGGGGGAGAGCGGGAGAGAGACAGACAGAGAGGCAGAGCGAGAGATAAAGAGAGAGAAAGGGAGAGAGAGAGAGAGAGAGAGACTGGTGGTTAGTGGGGCAGCAGACACCGTAGATGAACTCACCACAGGGGTCCTCCTCCCTTGTGTGAGCTGCGCACGCATACAGGCACACTCACACACATTCACACATACACAGAACACGCCTGCACACACGCAGGCACACTCACACACATGCACACACACACATACACAGAACACGCCTGCACACACTCAGGCACACACCCACTGACAGACCCCCACACAAACCACCCCCTACCCCCACTACAGCCCCTGCACTGCCAGACATGACTGTGGGTCACTTATGCCCACAGAGTGCCCACATACAAGCGTGGGGTGAGAGGCGTCGTTACAGAGTCTGTCTCCCATTACACAATTTATAGTTGTGCAGGCAGACAGACAGGCAGACAGACAGACACACACATGTAGGGAGACAAATGGGACAAATGAGATAGATACTGCATGTGTATGGCTGAGTGTGTGTGTGTGTGTGTGTGTGAGAGAGAGAGAGAGAGAGAGAGAGAGAGAAACAGTAACAGTCAGCATTGACCACATAAACTGAGTGCAGCCACATATTTATAATTGTGGAGTCATTATTAATACTTTGCTGTAATCCAGTGTTGTTATATTGTGATCAAATGTTCTAATGGATTCTAACAGTTAACATCAGCTAACCAAGATATTGCAGTGCAAACAACAAGCAATATCATTGGTTCAGATGAAGGTCTGTGCGTGGTTGGACTAGTGAGCGTCACCACGGTGTGGTGGTGGTGATGGGTATGCTTATGTGTTTGGTGTGGCCCTGTGGAAAGAAAGAGAGAGAGAGAAAGAGAGAGAGAGAGAACTGAGGTGTCTTTGACACTGCTGCCACTGATGTTCCCCCGTGACCTTGAGCGTCACATTCTCCCAGGGCAGGGCTCTCGTGCATGAGAGGTTTAAAGGGGATGGGGGGTGGGGGAGAGTGGGGTGGACAAATGGTCCAGTGTGTTACCAACAACTTAAAATAACCGGAAAGGGCAACCACAAAATACCAAAAAAGTGAGGGAGGAAAAAAAGCAAAAAATAATAAAACACATGCACACACACACTCACTTACACACACACACTCACGCAGAGGAGACGAATACAGATCGGCATTCAAGGCATTCCATTTGAGCCCACAGTTTGGAAACACTGAAGAGTTTTTTTTTTCTCTTCATCCTCCTCTTCTTCTTCTCCTCCTCCCCTGTCTCTAACTAAAGAGGTACTGCTTTCCGGGGGCACTAAATACCAAAATGATTGCCTTTCATCTGCCTTGTTTTTCACTAAGATACTTGATCTCTCTTTTTTTCATGTGTGCCCTGCTGGTCTGTGTCTGCATTTGTCATGTTGGTTCCAGACAGCACGAAGCACTGCAGACACTCAAGTGTGTGTGTGTGTGTGTGTGTGTGTGTGTGTGTGTGTGTGTGTGTTTAAAGAACACATATTTTAATGCTAGCACAGTTCAGTCATTACTGTCAAGACATAGGCTTTTGCTTCAGTTTTGCACAGTATTACAGAGAATTGTGTAAAGGATTTTTTTTTTTTCGCAAACAAGAAACAAGAGCAAAGGTCAATGTTCAAAACACTGGAGAGTATATCAGTTAGGTCAGTCATTCGCTGTGCACAAAAAGAAATAAGGATGCACGTGTGTGTAGGAGCTACTTATGTATTTGCAAGCCAAGAGATACATTGGACTGACCTATATTTTTCACCCATTTCTCAACTTCAGAATGATATCTTGCTGCACTTCTTTTTGTTAGGTTCTATGTGTGTGTGTGTGTGTATGTGTGTGTGTGTGTGGTGTGTGTGTGTGTGTGTGTGTGTGTGTGTGCGTGTGTGTGTCAGTGTGTGTGTGTGTGTGTGTATGTGCATGGTGAGGTGGGGAAAGGCGTCAGTATAGGACAGGGGTGGCCAAACTATGGCCCTGGGGACAATTGCAGCCCTTTGCTCTCTTTGAAGTGGCCCACCATTATGTAAAAAAATGTAAGAGTAATGCGGCCCATTATCACATTATGTGCATCGCACATCATAGTATCAGTCAGAGTGACATGTTTGTCAATAGTCTCATTGGGCCCCGTAGCATCATATGGTATGTTTTAGATGGCTTTTCTAATCTAAAACACTGTTGCTCTTTCACTTTAAGTTGGCAAAACAGGCCCTTGGCAGCTTAGATTTTCAGTATGTGGCCTGCATGCAGAGAAGTTTGGCCACCCCTGGAATAGGGGTTCGCTGTGGCAAATCCCTGTTTGTTTGAGCTTAAAGCTGTTCTGTTGTTCAGGTGTTGCACAGAGAAAAAGAACTCTATTTCTCATCTAAGCAGGATGTTGGTCATTAAGGCTTGTGTGCATTGTGTGGATGTTGATGAATATACATTCACACATGTAGCCCCACAAGGGTAAGGATACTGCAAACTCAGCCAACATGCTCACACATACACAGACACACACACACACACACACACACACACACACACACACACACACACACACACACACACACACACACACACACATATGCACACACACATAAGCATACATGAGCACACATAGAAGCATGCACACACATACACACAAGTATACACATGCACACAAACACACACACACAGACGCTGTACCTCCCTAAAAAACAGCATGTGTGCATGTGCAAAAAGGTTTACACCCTCACACATATTCACAATAATTAATCAGATGCCTGCTGATTGGCCTTCTCTCTCATTTTCTTCTCTCTCCCAATAATGCTCCTTTCCTCTGTACAGCTTTGAACTGCTTTTATTGAACCTCCATTCCAATTCCTACCCCATCATGCACTGCGTTACGGTGGTTCAGAACATTTGGCCAGACATTTTTCCTCTTTCTTCTTTTCATCTGAAACCTCTATGGTGTTGTTGGTTTTTTTTTTCTTTTGTAATTTGTTTTGTTTCATCGCTTTTAAGAAATTTGCTCTCAATAAACACGATACAGAACCCCTTTCTTTTTTTGGCTGCTCTGGCGACGAGGCCAAGAGGTCTGAAAATGAAAAGGAAAAACAGAGTGATGAATGGACGCCTGTCATACAAGGAGTCCACTTCCAAAACCACAGCCATTACTGTCTTGGTTTAGTTCCAGCTGAGAGCGGTTGTGCATATGCATGTGTGTGTGTGTGTGCGTGTGTGTGTGCAAATAGTATGTGCAAGCATGTGCTGTGTGTGTCTGTGTGTGTGTGTGTGTGTGTGTGTGTGTGTGTGTGTGTGTGTGTGTGCGGGTGTTGGTAGGGGTGTGCGATATCTCCAAACTTTGGGTTAAACCAACATTGTTCTGTATGATTACCATGACAACGGGATTAAACACAGTGTGTGTGCTTAGACTCGAGCTCCCGGCATCTCTGCCGGCACAGGCACCAGTACGTCTCAAACAGTCATACACACTCGTCTGGTTTACAAGCCCCAGTCCAGAGGGCCAAGAGGGTGCCTGCGAATGGATCAGTGCGATAAATGCTGGTTTTAAGTGCCTTTGTGCTGCAAATGAGAGTTTCACAACACTCTTTTAAGTTGAACTCATGAAACGGTTTTGTAACCAGGCTCCGTCTCTGCAGTGTGCATGTTGCCGAATGCAGAAAATCTCGTCTTTGCATCTGCATCCTTCTTTGACTCCCTCTCTGTCTCTCTCCATCTCCTCTCCTCCTCCACTACCTTCTCTTGCTCCCCCTTCTCCCTCTCTTCCTGGCAAAACTGTACCAGCGTGAGCCATCAACAACAAAACACTCTACCCCCACACAGGAACACACACATACTCACACACACACGTGCATACACAGACACACTCACACACATGCACAGATACGTTCATGTGCATGCAGTCACACACCAATTCCTGTCAGATTGTTTCCAGTTGCTAAAAAGTGTTGAGTCATCATTAGCTGTGTGCTGCTGGGGAGGACAGGAAGCTCAGGACTAGACTCAGACAGAAAGGCTGCCATGGGGCCAAAGCACATGGAGACAGTGGTCTGCTTTGGAAGTCTCTGTCTCTCTCTTTCTCTCTGTCTTCTCTCTCTTTCTTTCTTTCTCCCTCTCTCTCACCCTCTCCTTCTCTCTCTTGCGCACTCTCTTTCCTACACTCTCTCAGACGTACACAGCCACATATCCAGAATGCGGGTATCTCACACTCATATCTCAGGAACATATAGGGTACATGATGTAACATCTGAAGAGATCACATGAGTGGAGTGAAGGCTAAGAGCTCCAGCAGAAAGAGCACCCCCTAATGTTCCACTTGACTGCTAGAATCGGAAAGCATAGGAATTGTTCAGATTATATAGGAGGTTTATATTTCCATACTGTACATTCATGCACCCCCATGTCAGTCACTCAATAAAACAGTTTTACCCAATGATCAGTCTGATTTACCCTATGGAACACAGGAAAGAGAGAATTAGAAAATGCGAGGGGGGGGGGGGGTCTCGTCACATGTGATTTAATTGGTTAGACATAGTAATGTAAGTTGGTAAATAAGGCAAAACCTTTTAAACATTTTTATTCTTTATAATTTCTTACAAGTATCACATACATGCCATCATCACATGTTCTGCTGGATGTTTCATGCAGATTTTGTCTCTGAATCACATTCACTGAGTGTCCTACAGTTTCCCTACTTTAGTTGATATGCCTCTGCACCATTCTTGCATGGTTGTGTGTGTGTGTGTGTGTGTGTGTGTGTGTGTGTGTGTGTGTGTGTGTGTGTGGAGGGGAGGGGAGGGGTGGCTGATTGCATTCATGGGCAGCATTCTTCTCACATGTTGAACACCCTCTATCTCTCGGGACGGTGGTCACTGCCCGAGACATCATTCCACACTTGTCACTAAAACTGCCATTTTTCATATGACACTCACGATTACAAAGAGCACATCCATTGGGTCTTCAACACTACAGCAACACAAGGTATCACACAAGCTATCAGACAACTAGTTTTGTTATCATGTTCAAATCAATTTTGGTAAACACATATGCTATTCTAACTTGCCACAAAATGCACATTTTATTTCCACAAGCCATCTAGGACATGCACTATGCAGTTCTGTGTGCCGGGTAGCAACACATCATAAAAAGAAAAGAAAACCTTAAATACAACACTGCTGACTATGTGACTATATGTTTGTGTGTTTTTTGTGCCTTTGAGGTAGCTCACTAGGTTTACACCAAACTCCAACCCAGTTTTGCTTTAACATCATGCTATAAAGACCTCGCTGGCTTGAAGTCTACCCCTCACTTTTGCTGAGCTGCCACTAGAGTGGAGCCATAATGAGTTAGGCACTCCTGATGGGACTCTCTCAATTACGCTCTTCAAAATGAGAGGGCGAAGTCAGCCATACCCGGGTGGCAGATTAGTTAATGAGCTTAATTAGATCATGATGGAAAAGAGTGTGTGTGTGTGTGTGTGTGTGTGGGGGGGGGGGGAGTTGGACGCACTGTAGGCCTTCCAGTTGAGTGTGGGACTAGAGTGAGGGAGACCAGAAAGAAAAAGGAACAGTGTCAGAGTGTATGTGGTTGTGTGTGTGTGTGTGTGTGTGTGTGCTCACTAAGAGAAAGAGATCCTTAGAGGTAGAGTTGATGTGTAAGAGAGGGGTAGGGGCGGAGATTGAGAGGAGAAGCGTGCTTTATGTAGGCTGAATGGCTGGCTTGGAGTAGTGCATCTCTGTTGCAGTAGCATTGAGAGGCCTGTCATTAAGAGCACTATAATCAAGCAGCCTCTTTGTCTGCGTGACGCTGTTTATAATTGGCCTGATTTAGGAGGCGGTAGTGTCATTTTTCTGCCCTCTCTGATATAAATACAGAAAGCCCATTGTGACTCTGCTCTGTACTTTTTGTTCTGTTTGTTTTTGTTCTTTCATTGACAATATTGCCGGGCAATTTAACTTGATTGAGCTGATCTCTCTTGTGCTGATTTGTTTTTGTGCGGAAGTCCAAATGCCATTACAAAAAAGGCTTTTGTATGTTTTCCCAGCTCAGATGGCCTGGCAGTGCTAATAACATGTCCTTAGTCATAATCTTGGATAAATTATGAAACTGTAACTGTAATGAGGTGTTCAATCGGCAACCACTTCAGTAGTCCTGACTTACTGTAGGGTTATATTTGTTGACATTGCAGATTATAAAGCAGATAGCTTGGGTGGCATATACTGTGAAGCTTTCTGATACTGGTCTCTGTCTCTCCAAACATGTTGTGACCACCTCCTGTACATATTCATGCAGCTAACTGTTGCTTGTGCCTTGGTGTGATTCATGCTTTTGTGAGTGATGATTACCCACACGAAATACGCACATGGCCTCCTCTCATTGGTTGACTGCTGAGTCAGTGTTCTGTGTGTGTGTGTGTGTGTGTGTGTGTGTGTGTTTGTGTGTGTGTGTGAGAATGTGTGTGTGTGTGGGAGCGAAGTGGGGGGGAGTTGAGGGGGCAGAATAAATTATCAGAAGCTTTGTGCCAAAGCACTCTTGGCAAAGATGGAACAAGATAGCAGTTCAGAAAGAGAGAAAGAGGCTAGGATCAAGGGAAACAATCACATCAAGTATGAAACCAATAAAAGGAGGCAGGAAAGAAGGCAAAAGAGAAATGGTGAGACAGAGAGTGACAAAGTAAGTGACAAAGTGAAAATGAGAGATCCCAGTGTATTTGAGGAATGTGTTAAGAGTAAGTATGACTGAGTGCCAGAGAATGAGGGATTATGACAGAAGTATTTAGAGCTGGAACTTGACTGAGTTTGTAAGGTGAAGACAGCAGTGGGGCGAACTTAGGACAGAGCATTGGACAAATTGGGTTTTTTTTTTTCTTTTAAAAACATTCTTTTGAAATAAAGCTATGAGGAATGAGAGAGGGAGAGACTGAAAAAAGAGTGGACTGATTGGGCAATATACTGTAGAGTGACCAACAGAGTGAGTGAGAGAGCGAGAGAGAGAGAGAGAGAGAGAGAGAGAAAGAGAGAGAGGAGGGAGTGGGACAGAGCAGAAGGGCTGTGGCTCCTTCTGGGGAGGGAACAAAGGGGATGTTGTGGATGCCGCCCAGCAGCCTGCTGTGCTCAGTCCTGCCCTGACTGCTCACTGAGCCATTTCCTGTTTTTGACCTGAAAACGCTTTATTTAGAACCAGCTCTCTCTCTCTCTCTCCACTCGCCACTACACGACGCACACCACACACTCACTCCCCCGTTCGTTCGTGACAACACTGAGACAACCAGAGAGAGACAGAGAAGGAGAGTTAGGAAGAAAGAGAGTGAGGGATAGGGAGTGAGGGAGAGAGAGAGAGAGAGAGAGAGAGAGAGAGAGAAACTAAGGGGATCCAGGCTGAAACTGACACCATCCGTTGTCTTGGAGACCTCAGCTTGTTTATGTGTACTAAGGTGTTTTTTTTTTTAAATATCCCACATACAGACAGGAACATGTTCTTAGTTGCTCGTTTGCCTGCAGAATGGTACAGCTTATTCCAAAGCTGTGTGCTCCAGCTTGCTTGCATGCTTGTTGTCTAAAGAGGTTGCTGAACCATGAGAGCAGCTACTGCTGCTGTTGCTGCTGCTTGGCTCCTGAAACTGGCTGCCCTAAATCTGAGAGTGCTGCAGCCTTAAAATAGGTGAGCTTGCAGCCAGTCGTCATGCCCCACCGACAGTCACACAGGCCGTCCGTGCGTGGCTCTCCTCGAGCTATTCCTGCTCTCTCTCTCTCTCTCTCTCTCTGTTTCTCCCACTCTCTCAATGCAAACCTTCATGCAGACATCTAATATGTTTCATGATAACTAGAAGGCAGTCATTCTTGAACATTTAGACCGTCTCTCAGTTGTGCTCATCTCTGTTATATACTTCAATCACAATGTATCAAAGACAGATGAGAGATAGAATGGGACTGAATTGCACTCCTACATCTCTTCCCCCTCTCTGATCCTTTTTCTTCAGAGGACTTCTCTCTTTCCACAAGCTTTCACTTGTTCATATGGTAGGAGTTTTGTGTGGTTTGGTGCAGTAGGTTGGCTTCTGTGGTCACAGTTTCCCATTGGGCAAAGTTGTGTGGGCATGCAAGCCGTGGTCTGGGGTGCCACAAGTTACCTTTTTAACTGTTTCATCACCCAGTCTACCCTGTGCCCACAACTGTGATGCATCGTCCAAGACTAATGTGAGTGACTTGACACAGTGTGAGGTCTGCTGTGGTGGTGTGTTTGGCTTTGATGTTATACCACTGGTTGCCATGGTGAAAATGGTGTGAGTCACGTGTGCATGCATCATCAGTTGGTCTTACAACTGCGCAGGCTCTGAAATTTTTACCTTTCAGAGATACAGAAAAAAAATCGACCTATAGAGAACTCAACAGATATAGTCATCTCCTTTGATTAACTTACTTTGACGATTATGTGTTATTTTCAGTGATTTGGAAAGTTTTCTTCAAAATCTGCATAAGACTTGTACATTCACATCGAAGCTACACTCAAAAGTGCTGTACAGAAATTTGTGATCAGGCCTCACTCTTAGTATCGGGTGCCATTTTACCCAGCAGGCTCTATTGTGGTGAAGTGTATTGGGCTTGTCCTTACCATCTGGTGACAGTTGGATTCTCTGGTCAGTAAGACCTGAGGTGAACTTTTACAGATATGTGGCATATGTTCATTCACTCGGGCTAGATGACATATGTTTGAATCAGCCTTTGGATCTATCCCGCTTGCCCTTTATCAAGCCATGGAACATGGCCATAGCTGTCAGAAGAGTGACTGTAGACCTATATGGGAGTCACAAGAATATTTGATTTTTGTGGAAGAGTTAAAAGACTTCTGGTGAAGACCGCACATCAGTCTGCTCACTCCACAGAATGACAGGGACCAAAAGTAATGACTACCAGAATAGCCTCTTGCCTTCTCTATTTTCAAGCCATTGCTCACGTCTGTATTTGTGTTTCATCACCGTTAAGTTTAAATTTAGAATTTTATTTCATAAATAAATTTTAAAAATTAAATGACAGACCCTATTGGGAGGTAAAATTTGAAATCAAGCCACCATGAAGCGGAGTCTTAGGCTTGCTTCGTATTCTGTTTCTGTAACGGCCTTCCAAATTGCTTGTAGTTAAAGTACAACTGGGTACTTTAGGGGAGCCGTCTACTAAATAAATAAAAGGAAATAATATCAGTCTAACGAAAAGCCTATTCCTAATAGATATTAGGCTAGTAGTAGCCCATGTTCTACCTGCGTTACAGAAAGAGAGTGAGCGTGAGTGAGGGAGAGTGTGTGTGTGAGAGAGCGAGAGCGAGTGAGACATAGGGCAGGCTGTTTGCGTCTGTAGGGGGCGGGCGGACAACACCGACGACATGTAGCCGACTTGCAGTGTAGTTAAAGCCTCACTCGACGTCATTCCTCTTCGGGGACAACTGTGGTGGCAGCGCTATTACTCTGTAATTCACCACTACTTGGCAATTTTCATTCTGTCGCTTAGCCTCTATCAACGCCATTGCTGAACGACACAACTTGTATTCATGAAACAGGGAATTAAAGTGCGACCGTGAACGAGGGAGACTTTAATCGTTAGTCTGACATTAGCGTCGCTTGACTTGGAATCAACACTTCACAATTAAAAAGATCCATCCTGATGCTTCATTTTAAAGCTCCGTCGGAACTATATGTGGTAGGTAACCCTTACATGCTATTTCCCTGGGATAAAATAGTGTTGGCTATTTACAGGTGGAACTAATGTAGTGTTTTAAACCTTCACAGACACAACCAGTAGATATCCATAATACGGCTGGAGGCATTCTTGTTTTTGTCTTAAGCTCTCTCATGCCACTCGTTAGCTCCGTGAAGTTTAGCTGCATGTCGCGAACTAAGCCAGCAAAACAGTGCAGGCAGGTCACGACAGCCACCAAGAGTAGCCTGTGCTGCCGTTATTGACCTTCTAGGTTCAAATTAGTCCACTTAATTTACGTTTCCTATGTTAAGTATTATGTTGAGACTGTGGCAGACGACTCTATTTGATAATTCTTTGTTTTACGACTAAGCTTGGGCGCTATTTTTAGGTTGCTTCACTTCAGATCGTCATTATGTGCTACATAGTAATTGCTTTCGCCACACGTTTTTGAGGTTACATTTCTCTTGTTGCACGGGAGTTACGGTTCCTTCCTTTCCACCATTGTTGCCATTCATGGTGTCTTCTAACTGAAACATTGTAACAGTTATTTAAAGTAGGTCCGTCATACTTTATTTTCTAATATGTGTCATGTAACATTTGAAACTCGAAACGGGCTGCCATTCAATTAAGTCATTGTTGTTAATCCCACAACGCTGCTGGTGCCGCAGCTCTTATCTCTGAACAAATTCTTGTTGAGTGAGTGTGTGAACATCGCTCCCACCCTGGTGGCCATTTAGACTGTGCCTGGAATCGCATAACCGTTTGACTGAATCTGAAATTTGGCAGGTGACTCATAACAAATTGTGTCGGATGACCATCATGTATTAGTTGCATTGTTAAAGAGTCGACTAAGTGTGTGAAGACAGGTTTTATATGACTCGGGCTCAGAGGGCGCTCTTCTGCATTTTATGTCTCGCATTAGCCAGCCTAGCTGACTAACATCTCTGGCCGTGAAAATTCGAGTGTGACTAAGACCTGCCACAGCAGAGCAAATGGAAGACTTTTCCGTTCGAATCAGTGGGACATATGTGTTGTTCTTTACAGAATGCTCCTTCGTTTGATTTAAAAACGTGACTTCTTTGGTATCATTAATTTCGAGACATACTAAGTTTGATGTTAATTGAGCCCGGTAGCTGGCATCTGATCTGTGACGTCGAATTTTGTGTGTCTTTTTTTGCTTGTTTGTTTGTTTTTTTGTAGAAGCACTTTCCCTCTTCGTCAGAAAAATATGTTTGGAAGTTGGTTTGTCACTCAGATATGCATATGGTTTGTTGAGACCACAGTCCAAAGAGCAAAAACACACATGCTAAACACTCCTTCTCTCACACAGTCACCCCCTCACTGTAGAGATCAAAGTTCACTTGGATTTGCTAACCAGTGTTAATTTCACATAAACAAAGCAGATTAGGTACCAGCTCTCATGCAACTCTGGACTCAAATCACTTTTACAGTGAAAACTAGAAAGTGAGCTTTATTCATTATGCAGCTTATTGGTATGCAGCCTTCCCTGTTCTTCTAACCTCTGCATTCACACTCCACAGTTAAAAGCCCATTTAGTTTATTGTAACTTTTCCACATATATCTGAATGATATGGAATGTTCATACACAGTCTAAACTGCGATCAGCGAAATAGTTCCTTGGCTTGGTTCTTTATTAATTTAGACCTATTTGCTACCTGTAGGAGCCAGTGCCTGTAAAGCTGTGTTCTTTCTCAAATTGCAACCAAGCATTTACCCCTTCCAGGGATGACTGTCTCGTCTCTGCTCTGGGTCTCAGTGGCCAATTGTGTTTCATAATTGAGTGTGTCAGCGTTATGCAACAGGCAACTCATATTGTCCATATTCTCTTATGTCACAGCCTTTTAGTAATGGCTACATTTGGAGAAAATAGAGAATATGCCAGGATGAGCACTCTTTGCCATATACATACTTACATATGGATGTTGTGTGAAAAGGAGGACTCGTAGGAACAGCGTGCATAGGGAAGATTTATATTAAAACTGGATTGTGTTGACCCTGAAGTTATTGTGTGTGATCAACTTGTGTGTTCAGTTTAACCAACAAATTTAAGGTTGTTCAGATCATACCTTATTCCAGCTGTGTCCTGCTCTGACAAGATACATTCCTGTCAAGCACTTTGGAAAAGACACCACTGGAGGTTGGAGTTTTGCCTAAATCTAAAATAGTTTCTTGCTCAGACGAAGAGGTTGAGCTCACATGTGACACAAACGTCTTTGTGGACTTGTGAATAAATGTGTTTTTTTGAAGATAGTAGAAGGCATCTATATGTCTGCAATTTTGTGTGCGCGTGTCTGCCTCACACCCCCACACATAGTGTGCAGTCTTTGGCCCCTCCAGTCAAACCGGTTTCAAGTGAATTCGGCTGTCCTCCTCCCCACAGTTACTTTCGCTTTTTCTGGCTTTGAGGTAAAAACGCTTCCACAGAGATTACCCAGAAACTATTTTCTCTTTAATGAGTTCTCTGTATGTTATGTTACATGTACACATAAGCACATGTGGGCACTTGCTTAGTTTACGCTATGTGAGTACTTGTTGCTTGCACTACAACTTGTCTAGTGTGGGTGCTCTTGTGTGTTCCTGTTTTTTCTGTCTGTGTGTGTTTCTGTGCTTGTGTGTGTGTGTGTGTGTGTGTGTGTGTGTGTGTGTGTGAGTGTGTCTGTGTCTGTGGCCTTGGTGCTCCAAAGCCACACACTACCGAGTTCACTTTCAGTGTGATATTCCTGCCGCATCCTCCCATCACCTGGCTGACTTATCACTGTCTACCATTCGCTCCCAAGTAGCAAAGCATTGTTAACAGGGCCTCAGACACTCTCTCTGTGGTGTCTTAGACCCCAGAGTTTTGTCTGTGTGTGGCTCTCAGAAGACCAGCCTAGTTGTCAGACGAAGGCCCGCTTAGCTTGTTACATTTTGGCTTGCCTCAAAATTGCATGCTTAGAGAGTTTCTCAGATGCCACAGATGCCAAAGCTGCGAATTTACATCAGAACAGCAGCCTCCATTATAAGCTGTGTTATACATAATTTATTATCTATTTCCACAATAAGAAACAAATCGCTTTCTAATCCAGCCCTGGAACATGGTGACTTTTTGACACTGTTGCGTAGATTTGTGTGCCTCGTGTTTGTTTTCCAAAATATTTATTGAATCTGGCAGCCTTGACCAACTTACAGCAGCTCTCTGTCACATTTGTCTTTGTGTTGCCTGATATTATATGTGGTATTAGCACAGCAGAGGGAGAGCAGGGCTGATTTAGTTTGGTTCTGCTGTGCCAGAATGCCTGCTGTTCGCTCCTCACGAGGCATTTTCAAAGCGCACTGCATGTGGCTCACCTCCTCATCTCCATCGCATGCTGCTCCTACCGCCCGCCCCCCCCCCCGTCTCTCTCGCTTTTTCTCTCTGTGTGTCTCGCGCTCCCTCCCTCACACCCTCCCTCTCTCTCTCTCTCTTTCATTTGCTCCCTCGCTCTGTCTGCCTGTCTGTCCATCCCTCTGCTGCACGATCTCTCCATGTCTCTGCTTTTCACCATTTTCTTTTTCTTTCTTTTCTTTTTTCAGTTTATATCTCTGTCTCTCTCTGTTGCACATTCTCTCTCCCTGTTTCTCTGTGTGTTTGCTGTGTGTGCTGTGGGTGATGGTGACGGTGTGGTATTGAGTCTCCATCAGGAGGGCCTGCACCAATGACACCCTCTCTTTGTGCCGTCAAGTGCCATGACAAAGCACACTGAGGGCTCCCAGAGCCCCGGCACACAGGAGGATGAGGATGTATTATGTGCCTGTAATGATACTGTAAGATGAGCCCAGGAGTGTGTGCCGCCTCGCTCTCCTTCTTCTCCGTCTCCCTCCGCTTCTCTCCATCTCTCTCGCTCATTCACTCCTTCCCTCACCGTCTCTCTCTTAGTCAGTCACATCCTCTCTGCTCTTTTTCTGTCTCTTTTTCACTCTCTTTCTCTCTTCCTCGCTCTCCTTCTATCACGTGCGCTCTCTCTCTCTCTCTCCCTCTCTCTCTCTGACTGTGTCTGTTTTTCAGTTATTCTTTCTTTCTCTGTGTCTGTCATTTTCTCAGTCTGTCTTGCTCTCTCTCTTTCTTTCTGCCTCTTTGCTGTTACTCTGCCTCTCAGTTTGCAGAATGGCAGACTGGTAGCAGACTACCAGAAGAGGACAGTTCTGTGTGTGTGTGTGTGTGTGTGTTGAAGTGTGCCAAGGATGAATGAGTATCTACTGTATATCCTGTTTTGCTAAAAATCTGTGTTTTTGCCGCCTGTATGTTTAGCAGGAATAGGTGCATGACAACAACATTGCAAGTTGTGTGTTTTGTTTGTGCACATATGTGAGCAGTCATGTGTGCAGGAGTGTGTGTGTGTGTGTGTGTGTGTGTGTGTCTATGTGTGTGAATCTGTACCCTTAGGACCTGAAATAGCACAGTGTGGAGCAGAAGCGAGGCCAGAGAGAGGGGGATGGTTAGGGAGGTGTGTGTGGGGTGTGTGTGTGGGGGGGGGGGGTAGCTGAGCAGGGTATGCTTGAAGCTCAGGCATGGAAACGCACATATCCAGTTACAGGATCATAATATCGCTGCAGAAGCCCGTCCTGTTCTCTGTCTCTGTCTTAACACCGGCCACCTCTGTCATCGTCCGCCGTTTTTCCCTCCACACACACACATGGCCCATCCCATTCACGCTGACAGCTGTCAATCAATCACGAGAAGCATTCTGTGCCTGCTACCTAACCTCAGCTCCGCTCCCCAGCCCCTCCTCCCCCCCCCTCCACTGCCTGCCAGGGCCATGTGTCCAGGCAGTAGCCCTGGCTGTAATTCTTCCCAGCCCCTCTTGGCTGGAGCCTCTGCTGCTGGTTGGTTCAGGAACTCGTCTTAACCCAGGAGCCGCATTCAGGAAGCAAGGGTGGCTGGCCCAAGCTGCTGTAAAATGGCCGTTATATAACGCCCTTTAAAGGCTCCCGCGCCGGTTCAGGGGAACAGCCTTTGCGGATTTCATCTTACTGTTTTTTTTTTTGTTTTTTTTTTTATCTCGTCTTTTTTTGAGGGGTGTATGTGTGTGTGTGTGTGTGTGTGTGTGTGTGTGTGTGTGTGTGTGTGGTGGGGGAGGGGGGGGGGTTGTAGTGATTTTTCTGCAGCAGGTCCTGGTTAGACTTTGCACAGATTAAAACAGTTCGTCAGGGGAGAAGTGCCATGCATGTCAGACGGGAAAAAAGGTGCTCTGTCAGGCCTCAAGACGCATGTCAAGATTGTTTAATGGGACGTTCCCTTCTTTTAGAATGGTTCCTCTTGTTGTTTCCTGCCGTGTGTGTGTTTGTGTGTGTGTGTGTGTGTGTGTGTGTGTGTATGTGTGTGTGTAGGTGTTCATGTGTCGGCCAGGGGCCAGAACTAACCATCTGTGTTCAGCCCATAGTCTTCTCTTTGTGTGACCTTTCACTCCTGGTGCTGACAGCGGAAGGTGGGAGAAAAGGGGGAAGAGAGAGGAGTAGCAGAGAGGAGGAGAAGAGAGCAGGGGAGAGAAGAGAAGAGAAGAGAGGAGAGAACACAATCAATTGGAATGTGGAGGGTGGGGTTGCAGTGGCATTTCAGTCCTGCAAAAGTGTTCTGTGTGTGTGTATGCATGTGTGTATATGTGTGTGTGTGTGTGTGTGTGTGTGTGTGTGTGTGTGTGTGTGTAACACACCCCAGAATGAGTCACAGGGACAGCTTCAGCTGCTGCAGCATTCCTCGTCCACTCTCCCCCTCATCTTCAGATTTGCATGCACACACTCAAACACACCCACACATGCTCACACACCCACCCACCCACACACACACACCCATCTGTGTGTCTCACAGTCTCTTAATAAGCATTATCACTCTTGAGCGTATCATTTTACTCTTAAACACTCACACTCTCTCAAGCCCTTGTTTAACCCTGTGTGCAGGGTATGTGTGTGTGTCTGTGTGTTTTGTTCAGCAGTGAGTCCTCTCACCCTTTAAGCGCTGTTTAAGTAGGCTACACACTCACTCTTAGACACTTTAGTGAAGAAGCAACTCTTTATAATTAGTCTCCCATCATGTTCATGCTCTCTCGCTCTCTCTCCATTTCTCTCTCACTCTCTCTCTGTCTCTACTTCTTTCTCACTCTTTCTCTTTCTTTCTCTACTTCTCTCTCACTCTATCTCTTACTCTCTCTCTCTCACCCTTTCACCCACAACCTCCTCTCCTCACCTCTGTGACTCATTCCCACCCCTACTCTTTCTCTTTCTCTCTTTCTCTTTCTCCCCCCCCCCTCTTACTCTTACTCTGTCTTGTTTTTTCCTCCATTCATACATTGTTAGTGGTTGAGCACATTTGGGACTGTGGTGATGATACAATAACTATAAAACAATAACTATAAAGGTAACGACAAATAGCTAAAAATCGTTCTAATTAGTATGAACGACAACGTCAAGTCAACCACAAACTATAACAACAACAACATGTGCAACAATATCGGTGGATCACTTTCAGAGCAATTTTTAGAACAATAAAGGATTGACAGTCAATCAGAAACCGTGGAATTTTAGACCATAGTGCATTCACAAGAGGACAGACTTATGTTAGCATTGGTCAGTGTGGATGGAAATATCTTAGTTATAGTTATCTTTCTAGTCATCGTTCCAGGTGTGAATGTCCTTTATTCCTCTACTTATAGCAAACTGCTACCCAGACTCAAACCGAGGCTTTTATTGTTGAGTGTGTCCTATTGTTTTCGAAGAAGCACGTCTGCGTTCTCCCCCGAAATATGCATGATGAGGATCAAAGTTGCTCAGTGCTTCAGGAGATTTCAGGACATTTTCTTTCTTTCCACCCCCCTCTCTCTGAGCAGTCACTCTTCTCTTTTTTTTCTCTTGAGCACAAGCACATTGCCACAGTAGCATGCTGAAAGCCAAGAGAGCAGAAACATTTCTTTTTCTTCTTTAACTCCCCACACACACACCCCTCCCCTTCCCCATCTCTCACTCCCTCCCTTCCTCCCTCTCTCCTTCCCTCCCTTCTCTCCCTCTGTTCTCCACCTCTTTGTCGTCTCTTTGGGTGGATTCCCAGCTGACTGTGTTTGTCATGGTAACAGGCGGCGAAGCGACTGGCCCAGCCACTTGCACTTCCTGAGTGAGTGGGGCTGCCTGGCAGAGCTGCGACTGCGCGTTGCTTTGCTTGCGTGTGTGTGTGTGTGTGTGTGTGTGTGTGCGCGCGCGCGCACTCAGGCAGGGCTGGGGTGCGTGAGGCTGTCAGCCTGGATTAGATTCAAGCGCACTGCAACGCTGCCTACCGCTACTGGGCTCCACTTTATGGAAATCAAGAGGCCTCTAGAGCAGTAGCTCTTTTTTTTTCCTTCTTTCTTTCTTTCTCTCTCTCTTTCCCTCCCTCCCTCCCTCCCTCCCTCTCTCGCTCGCTCTCTTCCTCACTCTCGTTCTTTCGGTGCTTAGATCACAGAGAGGATCTTTGTTTTTCCACCGTGGTTTTCACGTTACACTCGAGAGGCAGCCCAGTGGCATGAGAACATGAGCATGTGTTCCTTTTTTAACTTTTCTTTGCTCATTATGCATACGAGATGATCATGACATCTATCACATGCAGCAGCACCTAGCTCAGTCAATTGTGTGTTAATTTTTAATTCGGTGGCAGGGAGAGAAACGTTTGCACGCAGCGTACAGAAAAGTGATAGGGGGGAAGGCTAAAGAAACCCGTTCACTTCCTTCTCTTTTTTTTTTCTCTCTCTCTCTCTCTCTCTCTCTCTCTCGCTCTTTCTCCATCTGTCAGTGTGTCTGTCTTGTTTAGGTTTGAATATGTATGTCATACTGGATGGGTAGGCTGCCATGATTGTAGTGTGTCTGACTGTGTGTGAGTATGTGTGCAGTGTCTCTGTGTTTCTAGTAAAGGGAAGATGGGGAGTCAGAGTCATGTCACTGCTCTGTGGGCCCAAAGAACATGAACCTGTCTCAGGTATCACATGGCCTCTCACAGCACCAGGGAACTCCAGACACTCAACAACAACACACACCATGCTCCTCCACTCCACAATAACCCGCCGCCCAGAGACCGGATGGGAGTGTGCGTGTGCGTGTGTGTGTGTGTGTGTGTGTGTGTCCACAGTTTCAGTCCATGTGATACATTTTCACTGTAACGTACTTATTGCAAATCTGACACTTTCATTCATCTGCTTGGCCACAGTGCAACGCCCCAGAAAGGAACCGGCCACTTGATTGGCCAGTGTTTTTTTTTTTTTTTTTTTTTCCAAGTCTTTTTTCTTTTCCTGTTGTGTCCGTCTGCTTTTACGACCCTGCAAAGCGTATGTCATTTGTTTTGTTTTTGAAGTTGAGCTTCGAATGCAAAGTTCTTTAGAGGCAGTCATACAAGGAGTGGATACCTCAGTTATTATTTTTTTTCTTTTTTTTGCGTGTGTGCTTGAGAGCTCTCTTTGTCTTGTCGCTGCGCATATGAGTGTGTTTGTGTCTGTGTCTGTGTTTTGTGTAGTGTGGATTTACGAATGTGTTACTGATGTGTCGTAATGGGTGCAGTTTATGTATGTATGCCTGTAGGATTGAACTGATGTGTTTGCATGTTGGCAATTATTTATGTATGTGTGTGATTTGTGTGTGTGAGTGTGTTTTTTTACATATGCATATGTGAATCTGCGTTTGAGAGATAGTGTGTACTTGTTTAAGTGTTACAGATGTGTGTGTTTATATAAATGTGTGTGTGAGAAACTGTCTGATTGTATACATGTATGTGAGAGAGAAAGAGCAAGAGTGATTGTGTGTGTGTGTGTGTGTGTGTGTGTGTGTGTGTGTGTGTTGTGTGCGTGTGTGTTATCTGTGTGTGTGAGTGCGCCAGTGTGTGTTGTTGTGTCCCAGCGGCCGTGCGTTAGCACCGTTAGGTAACGTGTGCTCTCTCCCCCTGAGCTGGCTGAGCAGAGAGCCGGCAGGCAGGCAGGGCATCTCCCTCCAGCAGCGCAGCCTCTCCGCGCTCTCATGACGACCGCGCGCTCGCAGGCCAATGTCATGGCAACAAAGCTACAACCCGGTAATAGAAACGGTTCTCTCTCTCTTTCTCTCTCTCTCGCTCTCTCTCCCTCCCTCTCTCTCTTTCTCTTGCTGTCTCTTTCTTTCTTTTTCTCCTCCTCTCTCTCTTTGACCCTCTCTCTAGATTTTTTTTTGTTCTCTCTTTCTCACTCTCTTTCATCCCCGTACCCATTACGCCACAACAACCCCCCCCCCCCCCCCCCACCACCACCACCCCTCAACCCCCCACTCCACCCCCTCTTGACAAGTTGTTTATGCTCGAACCAACTGCCCCTGCACCGGTTGGTTGCTGGTCGTCCGTTTCTGTTGGTTGTGTATTGCGTCCACCATGCCCCATGCTCCAGCTCATCTCTCTGGCTCTTTGTTCCTGTGATGGGTGACTATCTGCCTAACCATGTGGAACCGCCACTTTCATCTACTAAAATAAGAGGCTCCGATCACTCCAACAGCGTCTGAGTCGCGTTGTTTTGTTTTTTTCTTTCTTTTTCCCACTGATTTCTCATGGCAGTTTTGTTCTTAAGATTTTTGTTGTTGTTGTTGTTGTTGTTGTTGTTGTGGAGTTTTTGTGGTAACCTTGAAAGATGTTTTTTTTTTTTTGAAGTTGACTGTTTTGGAATTTGAATTTGAAAATAAAAATGTGCCTGTTGGACATATTTATCTGCATTCAAATTCTGGAGCGATCTGTCGTCTGATGCGTACTGTGTGCCAGCTCCTGGGCTTTCATGCTGAGGAGGTAAAAGGTGACATCGCATGAGAGTTGCAGCAGACGGTGTTGTGTCTAGAGTGGCTTTGTGCTGACTGTCGTTTCTCTGTTTTTGCTTTTTCCTATCCCCTCTTTCTGTCACTCTCTCTCAATCACTCTCTCTAACTCTCTCTCTCTCCCTCTCTCTCTCCCTCCTCTATCTTTTACTGCTCCCTCTATTAATGTCACCTCTTCCTCTATTACATTCTCTCAATCTGTCTACTTCTCTTTTTTTCTCACTACCATTCTCCCCCGCTCTCTATCTCTCCTTCTCTTTCTCTCCCTCTCTCCCTCCTTCTCTCTGTCTCTCCATCTCTGCAGATATATGTTGGGTAAAGGTGCTAAGCGGAAGCTGGACGAGGATGAAGAGGGGCTGGAAGGCAAAGCGATGGCGGCGCTGTCCGGAGCGGCGTCCACGGGCGGCGGCGGTCCCGAGGGCCCGGGCGGCGGGGTCACCAAGGGTGTGTCCTACACGCTCCAGCGGCAGACCATCTTCAACATCTCGCTGCTGAAGCTGTACAGCCAGCGGGCGCTGAGCGAGCCCAGCCTGCAGCGCCGCGTGCTCATCAACAACATGCTGCGTCGCATCCAGGACGAGCTCAAGCAGGAGGGCGCGCTGCGGCCGCTGCCCTTCCCCGCGCCCTCGCCCATGCCCGCCACGCCGCACGACCACCACCTGCTGGACGAGGGTTTCCGGCAGGCGTCCTCCTCGCCCACGCCCTCTACCACGGCCTCGTTCGGGGTGCTGTCGGCAACAGGGTTGGGATCGGCGGCGGCGACAGCGACGCAGGGCTCGCCTGCAAATGGACTGACGTTGCAGCCCCCGCCGCAGGCATGCCTGACCCCCGCCTCTCTGCTGGAGGAGGACGCAGGGGCTTTTGCAGCCTTGCCCCCACCCCCTGCCCCCTCGTTGGTGCCTCCTTCCTCCACATCTTCCCCTTCATCCTTCTCTTCGCCTCTACTCCTGGGTGCCCCGTGTAGACCCCTCCGAGACAGCTTCTCCTCAGCGCTGGACGAGATCGAGGAGCTCTGTCCGTCGGCGGCAGTGGCGATGACGGCCATCCACGCAACTACCTCCCCCTCCCCATCCCCTCTGTCCATCTGCTCAATGTCTTTGCCCCCGACCTCCCCTTCCGCCTCGTCCCTGCACCTCACACTCTCCCCTCCCGCCCTCGTGCCCTCACTGGCCTTGTCGGTCTCGGACTCCAAAGACTGTGGCAAGGCCGACAGCTCAAAGCTCGATGTCGTCCCCATGGACGTGCTCCCCCCAGCCGAGCTGGACATGAGCACCTCCCCTTCCTCCTGCACCTCCTCCTCCTCCTCCTCCTCCACCCCCTCGTCCTCCTGCACCGCCACCTCCTCCTCCTCCTCCTCGGGCTTCCTCACCGACCTGGCCCTGGACGACATCCTGTTCGCCGACATCGACACCTCCATGTATGACTTTGACCCCTGCACGACGGCCTCGGGCGCCGGTTCCGGCGCGTCCAAACTCACGCCGGTGGTGACGGCCGACGACCTCCTCAAGACGCTGTCGTCGCCGGGGGTGACACCCAACCAGCCTTTCAAAATGGACCTGACGGAACTGGACCACATCATGGAGGTCCTTGTGGGCTCATGATAGTCAAAAGAGTGCTGTGCTATAGGACAAAGCAAAACACACAAAAAAAAACAGTCCCATACACAGACACACGGACACGGAGACGGACACTCGCGTCGTCATAAAGCGTAAAAAGCAAAATGAATCAAAGATTATTCTCTCTTTCGCAAAAACTGTACACTTTTATGTTTTGGGCTTGTTTTTGTACAGCGTGTTTGTTCCTTGTTTTTCTTTTTTGTTTGTTTGTTTGGTTTTATTCGTAAGATGAGGCAGTTGTAATAACGAATGATGATGTCACCTGATACTACTTCACAACACTGTGCATGCACTGTGCTTGCCTTTTCCCTAACCGAGGGAGGAAAAAAAAATACAGAACCGGAACACAGAACCGGAACACAGAACACGCTTCGCTTTCTCTCAGAACTCCCAGTGCCTTCATCATCATTTGACCAGTGAGGTCAGTTCCTGCTGTTTGACCATCGCTCTCCATACACGTCTCCACCTGCATTGTAAAGACACAAGGCCTTAAGAGGCCCTTTTCTCTAACTAAAGCAAGTCCCCTTATAGGATACCCTCTGGTTCTCTCTGCTGGTGCAAGTAACAAACAAAATCTCACACCATCTTCTGGTGTTATCTTTTCTCTTTCTCTTCAAAGCACAATTTTTTTAAAGAAATGCTGTGTGTGTGTGTTTGTGTATGTGTGTGTGTGTGTGTGTATGACCGTATGACTGTGTCCTGTATGTAAATAGCCTATATTTCAGCCTGCAGAGATACCCATATGTTTTGATCCTTTTTTTGTGTGTGTAATTCTGCTTTTCTCTGTAGCCACTGGTCCACTCCAGTTACAAATCTGGGACAGCCCTATAAATGGACTGTAGTGTTCTCCCTTACATGGGGAGATTATGTATGTGTGTGCGTGTGTTTTGGGGGTAGGGAGGGTGGAGGGGGGGGTGGGCGTTGCATCACTGTCTAATGGTGGAGGGTTTCTCTGTGTTAAGTGGCTGAGTCTCTGGGGATTGAGTCAGGTATTCACCTGCAAGCACGTTTCACACATGTGAGGGTTTGGTCAGCTTGTTTACGCTCTCTGACTCTTACAAAGAGGCAAAAAGAGGCCCTGTGTAGACATGATAGGGATATCTGAAGTCCAATGAGGGATGGAAATAGTGGCCCATATAGTATATGCAATCATCAGTCACCTTCACTTCAAAATGTTAATATCATCTAACTCTTGATCGTAGTGTTCCCAAAAAAAGAAAACAAATCTTACCTCGTCAGGTGATCATTTGGAAATTGCACCTGTCCAGTAGAACATTCTTTGAAGTAATCGGAGATGCAGAGAGATGTTCACCTGTCCAGTTGCAGTGATTTGCCTCTAGAAACACTAGTGTATCAGGTGCTCTATGTACAGCCATAAGTGCACAGAATGACGATTGCAAGTGCACCACTTTTTCATCAGCCCTCCTCCCATAGGATGCCAAAATGACAAACAGTTGGAGCCCAGGACTAAGCAATGATTGGGAGTTGATTTAGTTGCCTCTCCGTGTTATTTGAGATTTCTGCTGTGGTTTGGAGAAGCACTGACACCTCTGGTCTCTGGACAGGGTCATGAAGAGGACAGTTGTTGTGAAAGCAGAATCATATACGCACTCTTCATGGAGGGCGGAAACCCCTCCATCAAAACCCTGTGCAAATGCAAGCTAGTAGGTGCTACAGTTGCAATTGCCATAGCGAGTGTGTGTGTTTTGTTTTTTTTTCCCCGAAGTGCAGTTTGTTTTGCCCCCTGCCACTGTAGGTCTTTCTGGTTGCGTAGCCAATATGCACTGGGTTTCGAGCATGTCAAACTAACAGCCGATCGCTTTCATCTCACGGGAAGCACTGAGCACAACGGGGATGGTTACAGTAGCTTTAGAGACAGTTGGATACATGACTGCTCAAGAGGGCAGTGCCTGAACACGCAAACATTTCAAGGGACCAGTCCCCCAGTCTATCAACTCAACTTAAAGTATGATGCAACATCCAATTTTCAAAGTGTTTGCTACTCACAGCCTAGAGCCTGGTGAAAAAAACATTGCTTTTAATGGACTTATTTTATGGCTTTTTAATTCCATAATTTATTTCAGATTCCAGACATGTAGCTCCCTCTTTACAGTAATCTCTTGGAAGCAATTTTAGCTAAAATGACTGCTTTTACGTTCAAACATATGCAACTGTTTTCATGTTTTTTTATTATTATTATCAATAAAAGCTTCATGTGCAAAACATTCACAGGTGCAGCAGCTAAAAGATGCGCGTTAATAATCTATATTTCCCCCAATGTGTTATGAGCGCTGGGGAAGACTTGCTGAGTTACTGAGGAGGACACATGGACCCTCTACAGATTATACACAGAGTAGACAGAGGGGGGGGGACAAATCACTTGGGTCAGTCAAAGGGGCCTCCACAGAAACCACCTGTGGGCAATATGCAGAGTCAAGCCCAAGTGAATGGTGAGTTTCCAAGAGTGTCTTTATTTTTGATGAAAATAGGGGAGCGAAAGGGAGAGAGTTGACAGAGAGCTGAGCGGACAATATGATGGACTAGTTTGTAACTATGATTAATAATGAGTTTGTTTTGTTTTTTTTTCTTTTGTGACGTTTGGATTTGGAGTGATTGTTTCTTATCATTTTAAGTTATTTATTCTTCCTTTTCTTGTGTAAATATATTTATTTTTGTTGTTGTGAAGCTAACATCTGGATTGTAATGTGTACAGAATGTATGTATGGAATGTACTTTGCTTATAGGAATGTATCATGTATTAAATTGGGGTGGAAGCCATTATTTTATTTTTGTTTTAGTTTTGGTTTGTTTTGAAAAAAAAATGCATCATCATTATTGTTTCATTTATTTTTAGGGGGCAGTTTTTGTACAGGTTTGTGCTCTGGACACCACGAGTTGCTCCTATTTAATTATGAGTATTTAATTTCGCCTCAGTTTTATCCTGAGTGGAAGGGAATGGTTTGTGCAGCAATACTTTACTCTCTTAAATTTTTACAGGCTCAGACTCCAAAGCCGTACTACAGAGAAACATGTCTATTGTCAACTCACAATGCCAAAATGTGTTTGTAGAGAAGGGGGAAGTTCAGAATGCTTTCGAACATCAGTCTGTTCAATACAAAATGATGTCACACTTTGTCCAGTCCATGGTTCAAGCCCTTACATTTGGTTTAATGAAGATGGTGGAGTGGTTTGGGAGAGTGACCACTGGAAAAGTGTTTGTGTGTGTGTGTGTGTGTGTGTGTGTGTGTGCCTGTATGCGTGCGCGCGTGCTTGCGTGTCTCAGAGCAGTTTGAGTGGAAGAAAACTCCTGTTCTGTTAAAAAATGAGAGGCTGTATTTTTCACAGACCTTGGAGCTGTGCCTTTTTCTATGCAATATTACCAACATATTTGTCTGAGAAAGAATAAAAAAAACATCAAGTGATGATCACTGTATTTGCATCAAGGTGTGGACTAGAATATCTATGAAAATTGACAGGTGTCTATGAATTTGAAACAGTCTTACTTTTGTAGTTTTATATTATACAATAAACTGTAAAATAAAACTCTTGTCATCTTGTTCCTTTGAGCTAAAGATCCATTATAGGCACACCAGTGAAAATGTCTTCCACTGCCGTCACAATTTGTTCCACTGACCTTTTGATTAAGGTCAAGCCACTAGTCACGGACCCTCTCTTGTCAGACTCTCACACACATTTGCAATATTTTCTGTCTCAGTTGTTTGAATCATTTCTCCATCTTCCTTCCCTTTTCCTTCAGGTTTTCTTTCCTGTTTCTCTCTCCTTCTCTTCTCTCTCTTTCTTTCTCTCTCTCTTACATCCACACAGACATTTGCCACCCATGACTCATGGCTTGCCGGCTGGCGTCTATTTCCAGCATGGGGGCAGCCGCAGCTGTGCAGGCCGGAGCTGTATTTAGCTCCCCCCTTGTGTCTGCTACATGCTGTTGGTTGGTAGTGTACTGCAGATGGATGGATGGTTGAATGAATCTTGGGGCAGGCAGGGTTTTGGGTGGTGGGGAAGGAGGAGGGGAGCGTGGGGGTTAGGGGGCAGAAGTGGAGGCATAGTGCCCAGAAAGAGACAGAGACAGACAGAGAGAGACTGGCCCAATTGCTCTTGGTCCCGAAACACAGAGAGGGGGATGGCTTTCCGCTTACGTTAGGCGCCGTGTTTGTTTGCGAGTGGATGAGTCACACCTCTGGCGATGACTGCAACATGAACGTGTAGAGTGCAATCGCTCACACTTGTTCTGTCAGTCTCTCTCTCTTTCCCTCTTTCACTTCAGTACTCCCCTGTCCCTTCCTTTGATAACCCGTTTCAATGGGCCTATATGTATTGCCTGTGTTGTGTTGCTTAATCATTTTAAGTAGTATTTCATGTCTCTGAACCCCTTTAAGAGGTCATAAGTTTAAAGGGAATGTGAAGTTAACACCAAAATACATCTCTTTACTCTATGAGGTAGTTTTCCAAAGCTGCACTGAGAAGGCCTAAACGTCTTATCACATAAGCAGTGCCTAGAAATAGTCAATGGCATAAGCAGATGATGTCATTTTGTTTATTTGTCATAATACTGTCATGGCAGTCCGTGTCCTTAAATACTTCAGTCCAGCTCTAAAGGAAAGAGCCAGATAACATCCTTTCCAAACAGCAATGCAGTGGGTTATAGGTTTGATTCTTCCTCAGTCCCCATTGTTTCCTCTTGTGTTGAGATGACTGTTTGTATCAGCTGGACGTCAATGGGAAACCCCACTTCTGACCTCCTCTTTGAACTCACTACACTGTGGTGGAAACACACACACACACACACATTCATTTATTTCTGTGCTTTCATTGGTGGGCTACAGACACACCTGCCCTTTAGGGTAAAGAGGGTCATGCACTCTACACTATTTGTGTGTGTGTGCGTCTGTGTGTGTGTGTGTGTGTGTGTGTGTGTGTGTGTGTGTGTGTGTGCGCGCGCGCGCACATGTGTTTATGTATGTATGTGTGACGAGAGAAAAAAGAGTGTATGGGTGCACTCCACTACAATTTCTGTGAGAGATTATTGTGTGTGTGTGTATGTGTGTGTGTGTGTGTGTGTGTGTGTGTTTGTGTGTAAAGAATAGTGCTGATTGGTTGACTTTACTTCTTCGTGTGAAAAAAAAATGTCTCACCAAAGACAAATCTAGAAAGGGCAGCAATCCAAAACCTCGCTCAGAAAGCGAAACAAGGCCGGGCAAGCGAGGGGAAGTGTTTCTCATGTACAGGATACCCTCCTAGCCCAAACTGTGAACTCACCAGATTCTACGGAACGTCTGAGGGTGAGCTGCACAGAATTGCTGAGCAGCGGCATTCTTAATTGGATTCTATTCAGTCCACAGAAGGCATAAAGAAGACAGTCTTCATCGTGTTGTTACACAGAGCAAGTAGAGAGAGGAGAGGGGAGAGAAACAGAGAGATAAAGAGAGAGAGAGATTGCAGCAGACCTGCACCCAGCCATCCCTCCCGCCCTTCCGCTTTCTACACTCTCCCTCCCGCTCTCTCTTTCCTTCTCCTGTCATGACTGCTTTGTGCGGATATCTGAATGATCCCCTCACCCCCCCCCTCCCCCCACCCCACCTCCCCATCCCATCCGCTAAGGGAGCAAAGCCACACCTACCCTCCGCCAATCAGAAGCCCGACACAGCAGACACACAGACACCCACACTCACACACATGCAGGAGCACATGTTTATGTAACACTCGCTCTGGAGCGCTTCTGCCCCCAGTGATGGGAATGCAAACTGCATTAAATGGAACTGAATGTTCATATCCACATACTCACATAAATGCTCTGTCTCCTCTGCCCACAAGGCATGCTATTAATGCTCACCATGCACCATTGTACAGTCAGATGAATATTGACGCAAGTCTGTCTTGGAGAAAATCATAAAGACTTGCACTGAATTTGCATGAAATTCTGTGTAAACATCGTGGCTGAGGTATTCCTGCAGCATACATAATAACAATAACTCAGGTTAAATTGGAATTTGTCTGATAGGCAGTGGATGACTTAATATAATTAGCACAATCAACATGTCTACATTAACTATAACTCCGGTGACCTGAAGACACTAAACCAGGAAGTCACAAATGTCACATGGGAAACAAGGTTTTCACTCCTTATAAAATCTGCCTTTTCAGTGGCCATGAGTCAAAGGTCTGGTAGTTAATAATTACAGTATGGGTTATACCACACCTGTGCAAGAATATACTATGAGACACTGCAGCAACCTTAGGATTTGTGTGTATGGCCAGAGTGAGACACAGGCAATTACACATATTCAGAGAAGCATGATTGGAACAGTGTGTGTTTATGTTCAACTGCAGGCACATGTGTGTGTTTAATTTCACAGTTTGCACTTGTAATACATACAAAATCAGTTATGTCAAGATATGCATGCGTGTCAGCCTGTCTGCAAGGTACACAACTGCATGCATGTATGCATACGCACATGTTTCTGCATATGTGCTCTACCATACAATTTGCTGTGCAGTGCTCTCTGTGTATCTACGTAAATGCGTGTGTTATTTTATGTAATACAGGCATGGATACATAAGTGCATGCATGCATAAAGAACATTCCAGCATTTGAGTCTGTATGAATGCATGTGTGTTGTCTGTTGTTTGTCTAGTCTGCTGTTCTGCTCTCTCACTCTCTCTTTCTGTCTGTGTGTGTGTGTGTGTGTGTGTGTGTGTGTTTTAATGTTGAGGGGAAAGGCCCCGAGTATGAGGCCAGAGCAGGAAGTCGGAGACAGACCACACACACACACATACACACATATATACACGCATACACACACACCCGCACACACAGCTGTGGCATGGAAGCAGTGGGTGTGAGGAAGTGTGTGGGAGCATAACATTCTCACTTGAAAAACACATGCATATACACACACACACACACACACACTCAAATTACTGACTACAGTGAGGGTAAGAGGAGGGGTAAACTGTGAAGAGAATGAGCTTTGCAAAGAAGCACCATTGCTGTGAGAGTGGCTGGCCTCTCAAACTAGATGTGTCACAGAGAGACGGGTGGCCTAATTTTAGTCAGGTCCATTCATGTGCCGCTAACAGAAGAGAAGATAGGGAAAAGGATAAGAAAATCTAACCGTCTCATTTCAGCAAAAAGGAGATGTATATAGATAAGAGGCTTAAGTAAGAAGACATAGTTTATTTTGTGGCAAGACCATCTCTTTTCTCCTCATCAAACTTTTTTTTTAGTTTAATTCAAAAAAAATTGTGACCCCATCCCTTGCCACATACTGTCAGCTTCGTGGGCATTTTCTCTCGGAGAAACAAACGAGGGACCATATTGCCAACTGACCGTTGATGTCGGTTGGAGGGGTCGGACGCTGGCACCGAAGCGGGCTGGTCAACTGGGGCGGCTGGGTCTGTGTGTGTGTGTGTGTGTGCATGTGCATGCATAAAAGGGAAGGCCGGCAGACCTGGCGAGTCGAGCCCAGAGAGTGGCTGGTGGCGGCAGGTCCGTCTGTGCAGCTTTCCGCCTGAACAGGTGAGGAGAATAGACCAGTGGGAGAGCAGCGCACTTCAGCTGCAGCATTAACCTAATTACACGCGGCCCTGCTAAATAAACACTTATTAAATTTGCATGCTCAAATACACTTATGACCAGAGCAGGTCATTCACTCACACACACACACAGATCTGTGCCAGAGATGGAAACTCAAATGGAGGGGAAATGATGGGGCGTTACAAACATAACTTGAACTAAAAATGTTCTCTGTGTGAATGACTGATTTAACAGTCCAAACACAAAAAATGGTCTCCTACAGACTTCTTACAGACTGCATGGTCTTAATTAAAAAAAACACTTGGTGTGATGGTATATGTGACAGTTATTCCACTGCGCTGACCTTATGACAGTGGATGATAAGAACACATATTGTGTCTTGTTTCTTATTCAAAACAAAGATGTAAATAAGTTCATGTGTCCAATCTAGCATAAACCAAACCAAAACCAAAATTATATTGTGATAGGGCATGGCAGTTGTAACATACTAAAAAATGAGATTTCATAATGTGTTGCCAGCATTTTCCTGAACAAGGCTGCCCCCTAGTGTAGTCCAACCTGTACTGCATTCTACCCCATTTGAAGCCTATGGTCTATTATTTGCAAGTCAAATTAGCTATGTACCCCGAAGACAGCTGTTTTTTTGTAATTACCTTATGTTAATTCCAAGAGCAGTGGTAAGCTCATGCATCAATACATGCAACACAATAAAAGAGAGAGAGAGAGAAGGAAACAGAGGAATTGAGACCAGGGAAGATATATAGTGAGAAAAGGAAACAGAGGAATTGAGACCAGGGAAGAGAGAGAGAGAGAGGTGCTCCATGCTACTGCTATGGAGAGGCAGCAGGTGAGCTGTTGAAAACTGTGCCTGTGCTATGTTCATGAATATTTGAGTGGGCCAGGCAGGTGTTTTCAGGCAGGCCGTTTTGAGAAGTTGACCACATCATTGTGCAGAGAGCTCCATCTGCCTCACAGGTCACTCAGTTAAGACATAAACTGTATTTATAGACACGCTTAATTCACTTCTTTGAAAGTCTTGTTTGTTACATTTCCATTTTGCAATAGCTGTAAAACAATATCTTTGGGAGCCTACAGGAGACTAAACCTATTATTCACGTTTTTTTTAATCCACCATTTTTTTTTAATCTGGCACATACAGTTCACAAAACACATCTCTGGTGTTTCGCCTGTGACAGAAAATCTACAGATGGATTTACCATCATAAATCCAGTCATAGTTGTAGTTGTCATAGCTGTTGACACAAGGGGGCGGTCAGTGGCGGGCATGTGGAGTTTTGAGTATGCCTTCCATGCTACAAAATTGCTGGGTACTGAAAGTGCGGGCAGTTTCCGGGCTGTGCTACAATGTTGTTCAGAAGGAAAACTTGGTGACGTAGGCCTACTGTTTTGTATAAATAGCCTACATTAAACCACTACCAGTTAATCTAGTCTAGTTAAGACTTTAAAAGTCTCGAGTAATCATTTCACTCTTTTATACAATTATAATTATGTTTCAGTGTGTCCTTAGGGGAAAATGTTCTTTTAACTGATCAATACTAGGTTACTAACCAGTAACCAAAAATGGGCTATTGACACAACTAGGTTCCATAAAGACCCTGCTTTAAATATAATCACTGTAAGTAATCTATTTCATACTATGTGAGTTTAGCAATACAACATTTTTCTTATTTATTAATTAATTATGAGTTAAAAATTCGCTCCATTCCACTGAGACTTCATGAGAAACTACCGGCTTTGAACAAACTCCACCTCTCACAGCAGTAGCCTAATTAGGTGAAGGGGCGAAGAAAACCCTGCAGATTAGGTTTTTGAGTAGACGCTGGATTAACCCTCTGTCTGTATGTAGCTGTTAACCACGTCAGCAGATTTATACCCACCCCGAAAGGAGCGGTTCTTGTATAGTATTGTGTGAAATGCCACTTGCTGCCATTCTGTAGTTCCCTGTTGAACGTGGACACCTTGCGATACTGCCTGAGTCACCGCGCGACGCCGACAGATTCCAAGGCTGGACTGCCGCTCTGTTGATAAGCATCCGATGGTATTCAGTACAAGATGGCGGTGTCTGGCATGGAAAAGGACGGAATAGTGAGTATCAAATAACACCATAACGGCATTACTTCACGATACGATGCATTGTTTTGGTGTTCCATTTATTATGTTGTCTAGATTGCCTTTGTGGCCCGCTTTAAGGATTAAGATGTTTGTGGTGGAATATACCCTAATCACAGGAAACCACCATCCATGTCTTCCGTGCAGACTGGCTGTGACTCTTAGTACCTTCAGAATTGTGAAGTGGGATTTGGGCTCTCTTTTCAATCAAATGCATAAATGCGTCCAAGTTGTAACCCATGACCAGAAATCAATATTGTAGGCTACTGTAATGTGTATCCGAGTCAGATTATATTTCACACGATGCCCATGGTAGCACTGATGGTAAACTGGGGTATACCCGTGCACTCCTAAGTCTCTTCTGAGCACGGTAGATGTTATGACAGACTTAAGGTGTGCTCATTTCTAATCTCTAATTTCTACAAAGCCATGGTGGTCCTTTTTATAAATGGAATCCATATATTGCATGCTTAGCTGGTGGAGGCTACTGACCTATAGGCTACCAACCATTCCCTCTCAATCATTCACTAACCTTGTGCTTAAATCCGCACCCGTTTCTTTTTTAATTTTTTTGGAAAATGAAGAATTCCGAAGATGATCATCTTGATGATTCTTTCGGAAATGCCGGATTGATTTCTCCGGACAAGGAAGATATCTCACGCCTTTTGGTAGATTTGAGATTGATTTTGAAATTCATCTCTATTTCCCACAGTAACTCGGTTTAAGATAAAAGCGCTAACATGCTTTCTAACATACTGTGCATGTCCTAGACGGTTCCTTTCAACGGTCGGATCAAAGGTGGGATGAGACCGGGCAAGAAGATCATAGTGATGGGCATCGTAGATCCCGAGCCTGACAGGTGAGTTCTTATCTATTAGCCAGTTTGTGCTTGTGATGACCGAGAGTAGGCCTATAGCCCACGCCCAATGGTACTTACGGTTCTCTTGTTTGTTTTAGTATTGTAAATCTACTCGTGGATGTACGGTTTAAAGCGCAGCTGATAATGACAAGAGCTTCTTAGCATTCGTAGTTTGCTCGCACCTTCTTGCCAAGAAGTATTATTAGAATCGCAGCACTGGCTAGTCGTTAGACCATAAGCTAAGGTGAGCGGGGAAGGCGTGGATGTTTAAAAAAAAATGGCTTTTCTGTTCACTGGGCGTATGCGGACCATGGGAGAGCTTAATCTGATGGTGTAATCACTGTAACCTACTCCGCCAGAATGTCATTGCCATATGGTTATGTGCCCACATAAACCATAGGATTATTTCATCCTATGTAATCCTTATGTCGTGGTTGTTTTCATCCTATTCTAAATATTTGGGTTTGAGTGTATAATTCATCCTCATCATCCTGTTGACTAGCCTAAACACTTAACACATTTAAAACTGAATTCCCAACAGACAAAACTAGGGGCCTTTCATCTTTGCATACCTAAAATTCCATACTGCTTGCAGCACAACCTCTCACACAGGCCACTTTGGCCACGTACTTTAAAGACATGTTTGTGTAAATATTATCTGTCATCAAAAATGAATTTGTCTGGCAGCCCAAAAAAAAATATGTTTGCTACCACTCCCTAACTGCAACTCTCTTTTGTGCTACACACCCTCTGTACTTGTACCTGTGATTTATTCTAGTCACAGATATGCTGTTGCTTTGTTAGGGCACTGAGCCTATTGATTTGCCAGTGTTATGTGTGTCTGTCTGTCTCCTGTCCTAGCTTTGATGTGAGCCTGACTTGTGGGCCCATGGGGGACAAGGGTGACCAGGACCCAAAGACGGACGTGGCTCTCAAGTTGAGTGCTCGATTCACTGACCGCCAGTTCCTACGCAAAGCTCGCGTGTCCGGCAAGTGGAGTGAAGAAGAGGCGGCCATCCCTTACTTTCCCTTCATCCAAGACCAGCCCTTCAGGGTAGGCCTCCAGCCCTCTTGCTACCTTACAACTGGCCTCACAAATATGTACACCCACCCATGAACACTTTTTCGCTTGTACACACACACACACACACACACACACGTGCAAATGCATACATGTACACACACACACACACACACACATGCACACGCACGCACGGACACAAGCATGCGCACATATACACACGATCACCCTCTCTGTTTTCTGATCAACCACAACACCCTTTAAGAGCATATAGAGGTTGCCTCTGGGTGTCATTTACAGTTCCCTGTACATTCAATTGGAGTGATCCAAAACTTGCTGTTAAAATGATTACTAGCACTTGTTAATGAAAGAATGCATTGATTGCATGCTGCAGGACATGGGTGTCCTTTCTCTCTTTTTTTTTTTGCGGTGAAGTTGGGGGAAGGGAGGGCTGTGCGTCCTCACAATACTCCAGTGCACTGAATGGAAAACCCTGCTGTTACACCTAAGCAGTGAAAAGGTGCCTAAAATGCCCAGCCCCAACAGTAGTCCCTTGGTCCAGCTACCACACTCATTTCCATCACAAGTCAATCTTAATTGAGATCTTGTGTGATAGGCTGCCTTTGGAAGGCAGTCCAGGCAAGTCTTTACAGTCGACTGCGTTGGATCAAGTTTTTTTTGTCCCCATTACATGCTGTTTGGCTTCATGGGTTGTGACTTATTTTAGAATCTACTGGCTGCTGCTGGCTGCTCACTGATAATGGAAGCTCAGAGATAACGAGGGGCCCCATTGTTAGTGGATGAGGCACACAGGATTGAATAAAACAGGTCACTCCAGTTCTAGATCAGTCTGGAGCTGTTCCCAAATAAGCACTGACGATAAGCAGCCATGCAAAATTTAAAGCAAGATCTCCCTCTGTTTTTTTTGGGGGGATAGGATGACCACAGCTTGCTCAGTGATACTTTCAGCACTCTGCTAATTACTGTGCTAATGTACTCTATCTCTGTCCATGTGTTTGTCCTCTGCCTCCCTTTCTGCACCTGTTATAATCCTTCTTCTTTTTGGTCTTTACTTACTTACTGGTCCTCTCTTCCTTTTTGTCTCGTCCAGATTGAGATCCACTGCGAGCACCAACGGTTCCGGATATTTGTGGATGGCCACCAGCTCTTTGACTTTTATCACAAAGTGAAGTCTTTGCTATCCATTGACATGATCAGGATAGACGGAAGCCTACAGATCACCAAGCTGGGCTGAGGCCAGTCAGCCCTCGAGCGGGCTGTGTCGGATGGACCTCTTTGTAGGTGACTGTGTCTCACCTGTCCACCCCCCACCCCCCCCCCACACACACACACCTGATCCACACCCTGCACTGCTACAGGAGTTTGGGGTTCTTCCCTGCTCAATCCTGAGCTCACCAAGGCATCACCTTCCTGTACTCATGGCTTGTCTCATCTCTTGCTCTCTCTCTCCCCCCCCCTCCCTTTCTCTCCCTCTCTCTCCAAGGCCCTCAGAAGGGGCCCATTTGTTGGTGAATGGTTGCAATGCTCAGCTTAGTGTGTTGTTTATTGAGCAACGCTTCGTGGTTCTGCTCTACATTTTTCTGTTCTGATTTTTGTTTTGTTTATTTGTTTTTGTCAGGGATGTCACAATATAATACAATATGCACTCATAGGTCAGCAGAGAAAAGCTATAGGATGGTCTGCTGCATATTTGCTGCTTCAAGACTTAAGTGCAAAATTGTGAGTATTACTAGTGTTAACCTTCAATGGGAAAGAAGTACTAGTTAAAGCACTCAGGAAATAACCTTAGGTGTATTTATTCATTTTCAAAGGCATATTTTGTAATCAGTTAAAGATTTATCGTAAATACCTAGAAATCAATTATCTTCAGCATTCTTGTACAGTAACAATATTGCTGTATCTCTTTGAGTCTAATTAAGTGTAGTGCTTTTTATTAATATTTGTATTTCAAACCTAGTGAATGAAATACAAGGATATATTGCAGTGTCTTTACAATGTAGCAGCATTTTGATAGATGATCTAGATGTTATTAACGTTTCTTTTGCATAGCTCTACTCCCAAGGTTCTGTTCATTGCAACCATTCATTAAGGAGATTTAGATCATGCACTGACATACTGTAGAATGTAACGTACAGAGTCGTGTTTAAGCCCTTAAAAGAAGTGATGAAGGATTTGACAAGGCCCAGAGCTGAATCCTCTTTTTTCAATCAGTCAACACTTCTGCTTTGCCAAATGTCCAAGCTTTTTGCAAAGTTTGGAATTTCAGCATTCAAATCATGCAAAATTCTCAGTGATGTGGCTGTACTGTACAGTTTAGCACTGAATTGGGGTTTGATTCAGGCTTTAATTAGATTTATGAAGTAGTTGAAAATAAATGTGAACACAGACACGGACCAATTATAGAAAGTGTAGGGACTTCCTCTCAAAGTTTACAGTAGTGTAAGATTTCTGTGATTGTGGTAGTGATGAAAACAGGGCTGATGTAGTTTAGTTTTTCATGAATGTACAGCAACGTACTTTTGATTCTCTTCAAAGTATGAGTATATGGTGAGTGCAAAACCTTTTACAAAATAGGCCTCTCGTCTCATGGTTTCTTCCCTATATGTCAAATATTTTAGCAACTTATTTTATTTCATGCTCATGCTCAATGTTGTGCTGCCATTTTGGGCAATCCTTATCAAGTTTGCCAGGGTTGTGTTTCCTTTGCACAGCGTTTCCCCCCGCTTATCCAGCGTGCTAGACGTGACGGGCCTTTTTGTTTTTCGTTTTTTCTCCTTTTTGCAGCCGTCACAAAAGTCTCCTCTGGGAGTTTATTCGCTTTGAGGCTGTCTGTGTGCAACTTTCTTCACGTAGAGTTTGATCATGATTGTTACATTTGCAAAACAAAAAGCACCGCACAGTAGTACAGGAGGGGGTAGCACTGCTAGCCAGCCTGTGAGGATTCTGTCACTGCTTGTGTGGGGCATCTCTGTAGATGATCTAGAGTAGGGTTTGTTCATCAGACCCATGGCAACTGAGTAATCGTCTGCATTTGTGTAGGGCTGAAACATGACACTTAGCCCTCATGCTAGCTCTGCAACCGTCAGTATTCTTTTGCTCCCTGCATTGCCACTGCACATCTATATCAAGTTTAAAATACCTCTTGAGAGCAGTGAAAGGCTCTGAATAAAGCCATGTTACTGAGTTTGTGTTCTTGTTTGTGTGGTGAGCCCTCCCTGGGTGGCTTGGCTGAGAGGTCCAGCTTTCCTCTGGAACTTCACGGAACTTCTCTAAAGCTCGTCTCTGAGCCACTGGTGATGTGAACATGTGGGTGGAAACGCCAAGTTCATTGTGAGTCAGTCTCTCCTGTCATGGTACATGGCCCGATCCCAGTGTCCGTGTGCCTGCATGCTCTGAGGCTTGGCCTCTTGCTGCTGTGGAGACTGGATGCAAGAGGGGTGTCCTGGAGAGAGAATATGGTACAGAGATGCTATTGTGTGCTCTGCTGAAGTTGTCCATTGTGCAGCTCACTGCTCTCATTGTCAGACACCGCTTTGGTTTTGACCCGCTCCTCCCACGGGCCGACTCTGCAGTCGGATTTGTTTACTATTGAAGTGTTTTGAGTCATAGATGAGCCATCAGAATTTTTTCCAGATGGGGATTTTGGTGTTTTCCATCGTTTCCATGGTTTCCTAGCAGATGTTTGATCACAAAGAACACTATGAGGTGGACCACGTGTGCAGAGTTCACAGTGTGCTTACAGTGTTATAAAATCAGTTTAATCCTTTAAAAAATAATTTCAACATCTGTTCCAAATTTCTTTTTTTATTTTGCATTTAACAGTCATCAAGCAATATAAAAGCACATCACGTGCTAATGCTCTGATTTACTGGAACAGATTATCTGACAGTCTTCCCAAGTTGAAGCAACTGGCAGTGGTCATTTGCATAGTGAGCGTTCCTTTTGGATGGAGACCCAGAAGCCTGATGAAAATTCAGGGCAAGAGGAAATCACATGTCCAGTCTTGGCAGTGTAATTCTAAAATGCTATTTTCACTGTTCTGCTCTCGATATGATATTGGCTATGCTGCACCGGTGCTCTCATTGTTCTGTGAATAAGCTGAGCGGAGACACCTCTTTGGGTTCATTTTGAATGTGAATCAATGTGCCCACCCCCCACCCCCCCATTTCACCATCTCACCCACCTACCTACCCACCCACCCACCTACCCAGTGCAGTGCTGCTCAACAGAAGAAACAGGCACACTTGGGAGATGCTTGGCAGATCAAACAAAAGGAAGGAAAGCCCTGGATTAAAGTCTGTTTTTTTTTCTCTTCAACAGGGCTAGATGTGTTACTGTCAAGTTAAATTTGTACATTTGTTTTTTTGAGTGTACAAGAAATCCAGAAGCTCGTGTTGGGTGAATGATGGATGCAATGCTGCCATTATCAGCAATATCTGTTTTTCTAGCTGAGGCTTGTCAGTGATTGCTCAGTGAAGTTTGATCTGTTCACTGTTACTTACTTAACTCTTAAATGAAGGAAGTATTGCTTCGCATTGTCTCGGATGTTGTTCTTGGATTCAAACCAGCTTTGATCACTGGGAGAAAGCTAAAAATAAAGCTTGTATTTACCCTCAAAACAAATTTCCAGTAGCTTCTCCATTTTGAAAACCTTTTGTCATAAACCAGTTTGAGCTGAATGTCTTTGCTCATGATTGTAACTAATTGTTACTATGCCTTTGGACTTTGGATGTAAATATTTTGAACAGGGTGAGATAAAGTCTGTTTTTACATGTTGAAACAACAGCATAAGTGCTGTAGAGGGATGATTGATTGTTTAAGCGATATATCCAAGTACCTATCTGTCCTGATGTACCTGCCATTGCTGAAGTAGTTAGCTTATTTTTGATAGTATGTTTTAGCATGTCTTTTTTTACTTTCCATTGCTCTGTACTAATAATAATCAACTGAAGTGAGGGACAGCGCAAAGTATAGTCTTAGTCCTTATTTTGTACATGAGCAGAGTAAAAGCAATGTATCAATGGGGTAGCCTAATGCCTAGAACTAGTTTGTGCTGTTGTGTAAATGTAATGTGTGGTTGTCCGATCATGGTTCATTTGAAAGCATTTTAGTAGAAAGGGCTGCAAAGTAGAAATGGATTCCCCAGCATTTTGATGCCTGCATTTCCATTCCAAAATGTGCCTGTTGAGATATGGCATACAGGATGAGTTTAGAACCCAAGAGAGTGTGTGAGTTGATTTGAATACTTGATTCTAACCAAATTTCTGTTTCACCAATTGACTTACGAATTCAAAGCACTTTTAAACCACACAGAGGCTTAGAACACAGAACACAGAGCTGATGAATCATGTGTGATTTGAAAGCAAGCACCTTTTATAAGTATAGTATAGTGACACAAAGCAGCTAATAAAAATGACACAATAAAATGGTTCAACACTACATACTCTATGCGTGGGGACTCTTCTTTCAGTTTGCCGAATGGTCTGGTAACTGGCTTTTCTGAAAAAAGGCAGTTATTGCAATGCACAGCTGGTAACGTTCAGATTATTCATTTTCTATGCAGCATAGTGGAGAGAGCATTCCGTTCAGTTGGTGTTACACAGATCATTTCACCAGTTGTAACACTAAATGTTGTGTGTTGATTCATTTTGCAGATCAGTAAAAAATAAAGTAGTTCTGCTTATTGTCTCATTTTTGGAATGATTGGTCTACCCTGAGACTCAGTGGTGTGTGTGTCTACGTGTAGTGGGACACTTGACCAAAATCCACTGTTTTGATAATCTTCATTTATGGATGTCTTGTCCATTTCCATTAGTACTATACTTTATCATACCAGACCAATGTGTTGAGTTGCCTCCGGCCGGAAATTTGCAGGAAGTATGGGAACATGTTATGTTTTCTGAAGAGGACTGCAAGAAGTGGATTCTGGAGTGTGTTTAAACATTGCCTGTAGCTCCCTCTATGTTTCACTGATGAGTAATGCAGACTTTTTTTTTTCATTTTTTCAGAGGGTTCAGATGAGTTCAAACATCAATGGATTAAATCAGCAAATGTTGGCCTGGATTTTATAGACAGATGTTTTTCTTATTACAAGATCAAATGGAGAATTTATTTATTAGCAAGGTCAGCATTCGGTCTTCGTCATTTGAACAAGTTCAATTATATTTTTTAAGATTTTTGTGCTCCATGTTTATAGAAACTGAACATGGCTGAAAAAAAGAATACTTTTTATGGCTGCATTCCTGTGGGACTAGCAGCCTACAAGTATGGTACTCCACAAGGTTTCTATTCACTGTTCATTGAGGTTATGAAAATGTACAAAACACTATACTATTTCAAAAAACACTTTTTGCCATGACTATGATGAACAGTTTTACCTCTATGAGCCAAGGAATTTTCAACATGCTGGCATACTATCAGCAGCAATGCAAAGTGTCTACTTCAGAGACCCTGGCATCTGCAAAGCAATGACCTCTTAATCCAATGACCTGTGTATTAAGATACCTGCAGTATAATGCATGACTACTCCATGACTACCAATGTCAATATTGTGGCAGTATTGTAGCTGTGGAACTGAGAAGAACCAAGGAGGTAATAAATGCACCCCTTAATTGAAATGTCTGTGTTGTTTATGTGAAGGGGGTGTTGGCACAGACTTAAAGCTCCCAATTTCCTTATAAGCTATAGCTGTCATCATTTCAAGGCTGTGAAAGAGCTTCCTCCCTCAAGCTGTCAGACTGTTGAACAACAAAACATGACACGTTTTACTCACACTGAACTGAAATGCACGCCTGCACTTTTTCTATGCTGCTAAAAACTCCACCTCACCATGAACCTAACTTAATAGAAAGTACTCTGTTACTAGTATATTTATGCAGTAAGTAGTATGAAGGAACTTCATGTATATCTACACTGTGTGTGCACTAAATGTAGCCTAAATGTGCACTAAATTTAGCTTGTCTTAAATATCTTTTCATATCTTAAATCTAGCACCACTTAAATCCATGGTGAAACATTATTTCGTCTTACTATGTAGGCCTACAGTGTATACGGCTAAAATGACAATAAAACCGACTTGACTTGTAATCAAGTCTGATTTGCTCTAAATACATGAACTCATGTGATTTAACATTTACAAGCTGATGAAAAGGCTTCACTTCAGTGAAACGCTGGTAGAAGTCCAGCCTTGGCAGCCTTATTTGCATATGCTTTGCAGAACAGCACCTCATTGCAAGAAAGGGAGTTTTGTCATCATGTCAAAGGGGAGAGAAAAAAGTGCCGAAATTAATTGGTATTCTGGTATTTTCTTCTTTCCTGTCATCTCCCCTTAGCTGTTCTCCCAAGTAGGTCAGTCATTGCTTGGAAGGCAATCCTCTCTCACAACAAAAACCAGCAACAACCTATCGACACCACTACAATCCAGAAACAGACAGAAATAAATAGCCAATGTAGCTGTATAGTAATCTTCCCTTACAATGACCGAACCTATTTTAAATGTTGGAGAATGTTGTTACAAGAGTTACAGGTGCCCCATCATGAGAGACATTGTAACGTTTTCAGTAAACAATTTTCATTTCCGGATATGACGTTGTTGGGGACTGCCCCCTTTTCACTCTTCAGTTGACAAGAACCTGTGCATGCTGGGAAGGCAACAGTTCAGAGAGCTTGGAAAGGATCGGTAGAAGCGTCAGCCGGGCTATTTTAGCCTTCCTCACCAAGGACAGTTGCCAAGGATTAGCGGAATTGCGCTTGTCTAATTTTTTGCCATCGGTAAGATGCCGCTGGCGTTTGGGCCATGGACCACATCGCTGGGCTAAAACAGGTAATTTCTTGCCAGCGAATTCCTAGCTAACGTTAGTGTTTCAACATTAAAGATCTTCCCTGGCAACAGCTCACCTAGAGGTGCCAAAGAAATATGCAAGGTGTGATGTGGACTTAGTACCTGTTTATTGTACTTGGGGAAGTCAAAGCTATCGGCGTTGGACAGGGAAAATAATATTTGTAACAGTGTTCTGCCAGGTCAGTAGCCTAACATTTGGTTACGGAAGCCACTCAAGTCGGCGTTAGAATACCAACAGAGTTATGTTAGCACACCTGAAGCCCAGGATTTTGTTTCTTGGAATCAGGCTTGGAGTTGTTCACAGCCATGTTTGTTTAAACTACTTGCTCCATTATTTTAACCCACGATGGAGGGTTTTTGGGGGATACTATGCCAATTAACAGTCGGAGGTTGGCCTTTCACTTTAATAATGTTTATCTAATTGCTCATATCTTACAAACATGAAGCCATGGAACGTCATCCTACCCAGCCTCATAATAAGCGTCTTGCGCCTGGGCACGATGATGACTTAATCTTGATGCTTATCGAGGCTAATTATAACGGCTGATTATAATTTTGTCCTGTCTACATATTTCTGAAAAAAGTTTGCAATTGTCAGATACAAGTTGACTGACTCACTAGTTGCTTTTAAAGAAGATAGAATAGAAGTGCAGATATTTTACTTTTTCCCAGAATGATAAATACAGAACAGACGCAAAATTGCTGCTGCTACTGCTACTGGACTGCATTTGAACCAGCCAGACCCTTTTGTACACCATCCATCCACATGTCCGTGCAGTAGCCCAGAGCCTATTCTGGCTTGTTTGTGAAGTCACTACATAAGCCAGTCTCTGGTACATGCAACTGATACTCCCTGGGTAGAGGTCAGATTACAACTGTCTCCTCTGTGCTGTTTATCAGGGACACTTTGTTGTGGCCATCTGATTATTTACTCTTTGCCAGCCACCTTTTCAGAAGGTGGCTCTTTACAATGACCTCTCTGACTGTTTGGCCTCAGTCTTCACATAAGGGTGGCCCCGGTGCGTGTTTATTACACAAACTGAAGACTCTCTGTGTGTGTGTGTGTGTGTGTGTGTGTGTGTGTGTGTGTGTGTGTGTGTGTGTGTTTGTGTGCAGGCAGGCAGGCGAGGTAGAAGCAGTTTGACTAAACACAATGGCACCAGGATAGGATGCCCGGCTCAGTTTCACAGATCTGAAGACAGTCACGTCATGTCACAAGGTCTGTGGCTGGCCTCTCTTTCCATCTCCGGTGCTGGAAATGCCTCGATGAAGGAAAGAAAGAAAGAAAGAAAGAAAGAAACGTGGAGGGCCTCTGCTGGAGTGTGTGTGTGTGTGTGTGTGTGTGTGTGAGAGAGACTCTGTGTGTTGCACTGTTTTTTTTTTTTTTTCACCATCGCTGGACATCAGTTGCCAGTGTCAAGTGTCTTTATGATTACTGTGTTGCTTTTTACAGTTCCCCTGAGAGTGAAGTTCCTCTGTCCTAGGTCAGCAGTTATTGACTCGCTCGGAGGGAAAGCCTCAACTGTAACATTTCAGCAGAGTCGAGTTTTCGTCACATGCTCCACTGTAGCTGAGCTCAGATAGGGATGTGGGAGGAAGAGTGCTGGCTGTCTGAATAGGAGGATGGGAGAATTAAAAGGCGAATGAAAAGTGACGAGAGAAACCTCAGCAGAGAGCATGTTACTGAGGGGCGGCAAAGGAGACATATCAGTGAGATGGATGGCTGGAAAGTGACATTTGTGGGAGGAAGCGGGTCAGTTAAAAAAAAAAAATAGAGATAAAACAGATGAAACAAAAAAGGAGGATTGGTTCATTTGTGCTGCAAGGGGTAGGGAGATATCATGTAGTGTGTGTACACAGCTATGTGAACATACGTGCTGTGAATATGTGCGTGTGCATGAGTATGTGTGTTTTTTTTTTTGTTGTTGTTTTTTTTATTGCGTTGTTTTTTTTGTGCAGAATAGGTGGAAGAAGGCTACACTATTGATTATCCATGACCTCATTTACCCTGGGTAGCCTGTCCCAAACTCTGCCCAAGAGGCACCCAGGTGTAAGAACCACTTTTCTTCCTCCTGACCACCTGAGCTCTAATCTCTCCATTATCTCTGTTCTCCTTAATAGAAAACTTGTCCTCATGATGCCCTTCAGCCACTACTGCCTACCACTGCCTAACCAGCCATGTGCAAAGCCTTGTTGACATAGTAGGTTTGATTGTTCTTTAGTGCAACACGGCATAATCAGCCATGTGCACTGTATTTTTAGCACCAAGTGCTAAAATGGTCTAAAAATTGAATTTAGGCTAGCGTATATCAACCGTCTAAAGACGCTACTCGAAAAATTGTTCCCGTCGGATTGTAAAAATGAAATTGCAGCCCACACGCTTTTGTTGTTCTGTTTAGTTTAACCACTGTGATCGCATAGCCGTGCACCTGTACCAGTGACTAACCACATCCTGAATGTACTTGGCTTTGACAAGACTAGGCTAGTCTTTTCCATGGTGGTGTCAGCAAAAGGATTCCTCAAATTAATTAAGTTAAAGGAGAAATTTGGTGTGAATTCAGTGAACTGAAGGTCACTGAATGTTGTCTGTAGGAAAAAAGAATCAGAAAATTTTATGCAACATAGACTGAATAACAAACCAATAACTAATGTTAACTGAACGGGGTGTAACAAAATGAAATTGAAAGTAAGTTGTGCTCCATTCACTTAGTGTTAGTTGCTGGTTCACTACTCAGCCTTTGTTGTATAAAATTTTCTCACTCTTTTTCCCCACTGACAGCACTGGGTGATCAACAGGGCTGGGGATTGACTCTCACTGGATTCTCCCTCAGTTATTTCATAAATGTAACACATTGGTTTGCAAATGTGTTTTTGTTCTGACAGTCTAACCACATATCATTACGGGAAGTGTTGCGCCTGTGGAGAGGTTTGGCTCTCCCAGCGGTGTTGGTCTCTATCGCTGTGGAGTTTGTAAAGGCTCGTGCTCAGAGGATGCACTGAGAATGTTGTGGTTTTGATCCTGTGACTGTGGCTTCTGAGGGGATGGATGGGGGAGGATGACCTTGGGCTTCACCTCTGGCTTAGTGGCTTGGCCCAGTCGCAGAAAGGGGAAGGGGAAGAGGGCTTGGCTGGAATGAGTTGGGATGGGTTGGGTAGCACTGGGGTGATGATCTGGATTTGTGCCATTGGGTAGAGACATCATACAAGCGCATGCAGGGCAGAATCCTCCCATGTGCTTAAGTCCAAAAAAGTGTTTAGCTCTGTGCTTTTCAGCCGGTGAACATTTTGCTATTGATTTAAGTCTGTCGCTAGAACGAGCAACTGGCCTTATGGTGTGTAAGTGACAGACTTAAGTCATTTGTATAAGTAGGAAGTGACTTAAAAACCATGCAGCTTAGTGCTTTTTTTGGACTTAAGCACATTGGAGAATTCACCCATAGTGTTTTAGTGTGATTTGTATGTCAGTATAGTGTGCAGTGGGATGGGTGCTTTTGCCACAGGTCTGGTGTGTATGTGCCTCCCACAACACAGTCGCTCCAGCTCACAGCTCCCCCTCATGACAAAGTGGACTTTGAAACATAACTGCATGCCTGTGATGCATCAAAAACAGAGTTCACTTATTGTCACCAAACACATGATGTGAGAAGCATTGTGATCACAGAATCAGTGACTCCCAAGCTGCCATGGCTGAGAGATTAAACTATTTTTTAATTAAAATCACAATTTAAACAATTGGAATGAACAATTCACAACAGTTGCAGCTCGTTTTTCATCTTAAACTCTGATTATTAATTATCCAGGATTACTAATTACTAATCAAGATTACTATTTCAGCTGTGTTAAAGTGATAATGGAGGACAATTAACTGAAAATTGACTTTCAAAAATTATATCACAAATGAAATCGCATATCACAATACCAGCCCAAAAATTGCAGTTGGATATTTCTTTGGGTTTTTCCACCCTAACCAGGTTAAAGTCAGATTTCCTCTCTGTGGTGAGAATATCTAAGAGTGAAGTGCCTGTGATCTGATAGTGTTGACCAATATCACCTATCAGTGTTTTTGAGGCACTGGTTGATGTGTGCTAGATGTGAGACTTCCTGTTTTGCTGGAGTGCAGTGTCTTGCTGATTGGTCACCAGATGTACTTCTGCTCTGGGTCATGTGACTTGGCTACCATATTACGGTTTTGCATTCGCTCAACAAAGAAAAAGAGGAACATAACTAATATGTAGAAAATATGTGGGTTATCAATGTTTCTTGATGAAAACACACCAAACTTACTCAAACTTCATGCACTGACAGTGACTAATGAAAATGTCAAAGTGGACATGAAAAGGCAGTGATTTTTACTAGGCCAAATGCTATTATAGTGTCTTGAAAAAATGTAGAGGATTTGAATGGAGCTCCTTGACACTTTAGTGACTAATTACTCCTCAATTACTACTCTTACCACTCTGCTACTGCTACTCAACTGCTACTCCTCAATTACTACTCAACTGTCGATATGATTCTTCCTATGAAACTAGTTATGGGTGATACTGATGGCTTTTTCCTCTCTCTGCCCTCTTGTTTTCCAGGTGTCTGTGCATGAGGCCCCCAGGTGTGGCTAGGGGACCATGGAGCCTGACGTCATGCGCCTTTACTCCTCCTCGCCTCCTCCGCTGGACGAGGGGGCGGAGGAGGAGGATGATGAGTTTGGGGAGTTCGGGGGCTTTGGCGGAGCCATGGCTTCTAGCTTCAGCTTATCTGAGCTCGACACGCCCCCTACGGCGTTCAACCAATCGCAGGCCTCCGACATTGCTCCTCCCGAGCTCCCCTTCAGGGGCCCGTCAGCCCCTGGTCCCAGTAAGATCTCAGCAGCGGGCGGAACTTCCAGCTCCGATCCGCTTAAGCTGCCAGCAGGCACGGCCCAGGATAAAGTGGACCAGGACCCCACAGGATTAGGGGTGAGTGGGTCAAGGACTGTGGCTTGCAGCCTCTACATGAACGGAGACATGACGGCCCCAGAGCCTCTACCAAATGGCTTCCCACAGACAGATGCACAGGATGCCTCAGAAGACACCACCACCTCTGCCTTGAGTTCTAGCTCTCCTTGCGTGCACCATGGGTCAGAGGACACTGACCACATAGACACTAGCCAGCACAAAGCCACCTCAGAAGCAGGGACCAGCTTAGCCAACGGCTTCACCAAACACCACATGCACATAAAGCAGGAACACACTAGTGATGCGTCTGCTACAGTGGCCCCAGAGGGACAAGAGCCATCCTCTTTGGAGGAAGACTCGACACCCAGGGACCAGGAGATGTCAGAAGAAACACAAGGCACAGTGGACTCAGGACTTCACCCAGAAGCCTCTGAGACTGAGACACAGATACAGACTCAGTCCGTGGTTGGTGGGAGAACCCCCAGCCCCAGTTCCAACAGTCAGGAAGGGGAAGTTCTTCCGGAGGATCAGGACCTGGGTAGTGACCTCCATGCAACAGCAGAAGAGGAGCTCCCGACCTCCTCGGGCCCAACAAGGACCTCTGCGAGCGATGATTTTGCCTCCTTCTGTGAGGTTGTGTCCCCAGGTGATCTGGATGAGTTTGGGGACTTTGGCGACTTTAGTAGCATGGCTCCAAACACTATTGTCGAGGGGCCACCTCCGTCTGGCGCCCCTGAAGATGACGGCTTTGGCAACTTCGGGGAGTCTGGGACGCCTCCACTCAGGGCCTCGCCGTCTTCAGTCAGACTGAGTCCGGCACGGAAGCGGGAGGCTTCACCAGCTTCCCCACCCATTTCCCCGCCAGCTCCGATGCTCCATCCGAAGCCGACACGGGGCAAACAGCCACCCACCAAGCCCGAGAGGACACGGGGGCCGATGAGGAGAAGGCTTCAGCGGAAGAGTCCATCCAAGGGGAACAGTTGAGGGACCTCTCTGTCAGTGACAGCTTTGCAGACTTCCAGTCAGTGTGTGTGGGTGGTGGTGGTGGTGGGGCGGATGCTGGGGAGGAGTGGGCTGCCTTTGGGGGGCTGCCAGTGGAAGACCAGGGGGGTGCGGGTGGGGGTGCAGGTGGAGGTGGAGGTGAGGATGGGGGTGGTTGGGCTGCATTCGGCAAGGACCAGAGCAACACCAGTGGCCCATCTGAGGTGGAGGAGTCCCAGTGGAAGGACGGGGCAGCGGTCAAGGCCCCCACCTTTGGCAGTCCGCACACCAGCAGGAGGGACAGTCTGACGGTAGGTGGGGTTTGTGTGCTGGCTTCCTATGGTCAGGTGTTACCTCTGACTTTTAATTTGATATAAACATTTAGAATAATGCATCCTATATGTTGCCCAGTGTACTAAACTGTACATATAGTTTTTTCTGCACTCTCTGATGTTCCTGAACAAATTCTAATCACTAATTCTAACTAATCATACACTGATTTCTAATTAAGAAATGGCCTGCCAGTATCTTAGTTCTCATAGGTGTGATGGTTTTGATGGAGGTGATAATGATGATCTGAGGTGGTGTTACAGGTGGTGTTTATTACAACTGTAGTGCTGCTCATGCAGAATTGATTAAATCTTCAACTCTGTTATTTCATTAATGCATAATAATGAAGGGCATCATAATATGCGAGTAAGACCGTTTTCATTTTTCCTGATTATGGCAAAAGGATCTCGTATATCTTTGGTGTGCGTGTGTGTGTGTGTTTTCTGTTGAACTTGGAAGAAGTGCTTTGTAAACAGGCCCTGTCTCTACATGTCAAAGTGGTGGTATACAGGACACAGATATGCCATGACAGCCCTGTCCTCAAACCAGGCGAACACACACACACACACACACACACACACACACACACACTTAAGCACAGAGTGTCTGCATGTCCCCATTCTCCCTTGAGGTCAATCATAGGCACCCACACACTTAACCCTCTTTCACACAACACACACAAACACTCTCTGTCTTGCTCTCTCTCTTCTCACACACACACACACACACACACACACACACATACACCCTCACCCTTCAGTCATCCTCCTCCTCTGCTGTCTATGCTCATTAGGCCCTGTCTGTGAGTGATAATGGCAGCAGCATCCCTGCTGAGGCCTGCAGCAGTGCAGTGCAGAGCAGAGGAGAGGAGAGCTTATCAGCACTACAGCTGGCCAAATGAGCAGTGGGGCGTGTGGGGGACTGCTTCATTTTTAAACAACTCTCAAGGATGGAGAAGCAAGCACGGGCACACACACACACACACACACACACACACACACACACACACACACACATACACCCCATCACCACCATCTCTCTGACTGTTTGGATTGATGAAAACTAGTTTGTAAGTGTGATAGTTGTCACCATCATTAGGCATTATACAATGTTTATACACCTTTGGTGATCACAGATTGGATAGCTGTAGCATTAATGTTTATATGGCCTGTTTGAACTTGAGTTTGATGATTGTACGAATTCCAACAGTGGAAAGAATGTGAGCGACCCAGTTTCAGAGTCTCTCCCGCTCCTACTCACTCCCACACATACTGGTATAAACAGAAACATCCTTACCATCATGTAAGCTGTGTGTCGTACATGGTCAGCATCTCCACTGTCTTGTGAAATTCTGTGGAATTGTTGCTCTGGCAAAAACTGTCCAACGTAAGCAAAGGCTTATCAAAGTCATATACACTCCAGAGGGCAGGCTGATACCAGTGCTATGCTACCTGTGTTTTCTGGTCATTTAACTCCCAGCTCTGTGTTTTTTTCTGTTGTTGTTTTTTTTAAACCAGTCCCTTTCTGAAAGAGTGCACACAGCACTGCTTGATGGAGCACTCAATGGAGCATGCTAAAACTCCATTAAGATACTGGGAGTGTGTGTGTGTGTGTATGTATGTGTGTGTGTTATTTGAAGAGGTACCATCTAAATCTGGTTTTGAGGAGGCTCCACTTGTCTTCATCATAACCTTTATTGAACTGAAATTGCAGGCAACTTATTCTAATTAAGTGTGAAGCAGCCATGCTATTTTAACTGACATCACTTCATGACTGCAGTGCCCCCTTGTGGCCAGACACCACTGCTAAAACTCAAGCCTGCAGGCCACTAAGCTGTGTGAGTAGAAGAGGATCATCCATTTTTCAGTTAAAAGGCACCTATCCCCTATCAGTACTTTCTCCTGGTGTTGAAGTATTTATGATACTTCTGGCCCTGCTGTATGGGTCCGTCAAGCAGACGTAAATGGAACCGCAGCACCATTGAACTCGACAGGAGGTTGGCCTGCTGCCAGCCTAATGCTTTCCCTGCCCAGTAGAGCGTGACCAGATTCAGATCTTCCCAGGCCCTTATGTTGGGCCTGGTAGGGGCAATAACAATGAGACTCTGTGTGTTTTTACTGTCAAAGCACCCCATGTCAAAGATTCTGTAGAACATGGTGATGAGCCATCGCTGACCATGACATGAAGTGTCAGTTGTACTGTGTGTTATGTCCTTTTAGTTTTCAACTATGTGTGTTCACAATACTTTGCTCACGGTTGATCACTTGATATGGAGCATTCTTTTAGTTAGTCCTGATTTGGTAAGCATGAAAGCACAGTTTCCCAGAGTTTGTGTTTGTGTGAAATGCATAAGAGTGCCTCCTCTCCACTCAGTCTCTTTCCTCTCATCCATCTCTTCTCTCTCTCTCTTTCTTCCTCTCTCAGGCATCTCTCAGCTCCAAACTCCAGAGGCTGTTTCAGGCTAGTTTCCACCCCGTGGAGGCTCCTCAGGTCGGGGAGGAGATTCCATCACTCAAGGCCTTGCTTGAGCCCCAGGAGCCTGATGTCAGGGTGGAACAGAGCAACCAGCCCCCTTCCTCAGCTCAAAGGTGAGCTGTGCATCTCCCGTAGCCTAGAAATCTAGACACACCTAGCAGTAGCAAATGGTTTTGCTCAGCGGGTACGTCTAGCCATGCATCATTGGGGCCTCAGCTTTTCATAAAATTGGGTTATTCACCATGCACCACGCATGCATCTTCCTAGCCTGGCAACCCCATCATCTTACCATAGCATAGGCGCTGGAACAAAGCCAAATAGCTCCAGGGTAGATGGTAAATGTTCGTAAAAAGGTCTCCTGGTCCTTTAAGTGAAGCTGTATGTGGATATCAGCTACATTAATCATTCTCTTACAAATGAAAAACAGACAGCAAACCAGTGTCCAACTGCACTTCCTATTGCACAGCATTTTTACAGATTGCTAAAATAATCATGTAAAAGTTACAGATTAATGATGCCTTTTGACAGTTGTTTGGAAATAACTTGCACAGATGGTGTGCAAAGTGCGTGATGAAAATCAATTAAAACATGGTGAAAGACTCACAGATAGTGATTAGTGTGCAGAATAAAAATATGTGCATTAGTTTACAATAGTCTGGTTGTGTTATGCAAGCCACGAGGTTGGATTATGCTGTTGTTACAGTGTGAAATTTCCATATTGTTAGTCACACTCACTGCTCAGGTGGTGTGCTCATAGCTGGGTGTCCATTCAGTTTGTTAATGCGTGTTTAAATTATGCGATTAACAAATCCTTGGTTGGAAACACCTGAGATTTAGTTTCCTAAGCGAATAACCTATGAATTCAATTTGCCTGACGGGGGTGGAGCAACTCTTGATGCGAATAAGGCATAATGTGATTAAAATCGATGGAACCATAAAATAAATAAAATAAAACTGACATAATTTGTGTATATTCACATTTAGCGCTTTTCTATCTATAGACGTTGTGGCAGCAACAGCGGGACGGACGTCACATCACTTGATTAGCCCAGTGTTCATTATTAATTTGCATTATACAGTTGATGGAAACACAGGCAGATGCGCATAACCTTGTGCCGAATTTTTGTCAATGTGAATATGAAATGCAAATAAGTCGAACGGAAACCCAGCTACTGAGATTTGATGATATATAAGTTGAAACAGTAGTCAGAGATTTAGGAGGAGTACAAAAGGAAAGATTTCTTCAATTTCACAGACTGAGGTTAGGATGATGGAAAAAAAAACCCCACAAATCCACAGTTTTTGGTAGACATTGTTTTTGTTTAATCAGAACAGTAAGTAAACAAACCAATAGTAGGGTACAGACAGAAGTGCAACGAAACAGAAAAATGTAGTGGAATAAGTTGGATGGAAACCCAGTAAGTGTGTGTGAAGGCAGTCTTGATCTGGAGAAGGGGAGTTTGGGGTCAGTGAGGACCAAACACTTGCTTAGCATTAGATTTGGCTGAAGCAGCAGAGCTGCGCTGAGGGCTCCCAGAGGGGTGGAGGCCACGGCTCATTGCCCTGATGAAGGGTTGATATTCTGGCTGCGTTTCCCCCCAGTCACGCAGGGCTAAGCCAGGGCACGCAGGGCTGTGAGTTTGGGGGTGGGGGTTGGGGAATCCTCTGTTGTCTGAGGAGGCTGTGGAAATATAGGAGGACAAATACTATGGGAGAGGGTGAGGGCGAGGGGTGGAGAAAGAATGTTGATTTTTGTCAATGGTTTGTCCATGATGTACAACTATCATGCTTTATGTATTTTTCTACTCTTAGTATTCAGCTTAGTGCTGTCATCAATCTGTAAACATTGTTAAATTGCAATTCCCACAAGACTATTGAAGACTATTTAAAATTGCAATTCAATAAGACTTTTGAAGTCCATTCTCTTAAATATATGCTCACATGACTCAGGCTTGACTATTTCCAAATTTGGTGGGGTTAGGATTTTCCAGAATTGCATTCCAGAGCTTTATCACTCACAAACTCTCTCTCTCTCTCGCTCGCTCGCTTACTCGCTCTCGCACACACTCACACACAAACACATACACACTCTCAGTGGTTTGAGAGGACATGCAGGGCTCTGCTTCAAAGAACACATGATGGTGCACTCTGTGGACCCCAAAAGAACAGCATACTTAGCATGCAAATCTAAGCATCTCATTCATTTCATCCAGCTACATTTCTTCGACTGGAGCAGCATTAAAATTTTGCCAGCGTGCAGAATTGTGTTGCTGTGTTCTGCTCTCGGTTTGTCTTTGCTCATAGAATACCTTAAGTGGGCTTGAAAGTGCAGCGCTCTTCCCCGTCTTCATCCGTAGCATTCAATCTCACTTAAACCTTCCCCTCCCTGACTCAGAGCACTCTGACAGTCTGCCGTCTCTCCGCTGGTTTCCTAGGGAACCGCAGGACATGTGGCGGCACCTGCAGGACATCCACAGCGCCTTGGGCCTCAAGTTCTTATGGGGTGGTTCCCATAGCAACAGGCAGATGCTCCGCTGTCTTGCCATGGACACCAGAAACATAGTGGGTCTTGCTGTCTCTCCTCTTCTCCGTCTGTCTGCATGTCTTGTGTATCTGCCTTTTCAGCTTTTTTCTGTGGACTGTGTGTGTGTGTGTGTTGGTGTGTGTGTGTGGTGTGTGTGTGTGTGTGTGTGTGGGTGGTGGGGGGGTGGGGGTGGGTGGGTGTGTGTGGGCAGGTCTTATCATTGTGTTACTGCTGTATTTAACGTCTGCAATGTAGTGACGAGCTCTTGAAGTCAAAGTGTGTCTGTACATCAATTTCAAACAGCTCTCTAATCATTGAAGTGAACTGAACACAGACTGTGTATGCTGTCATTGAAGTGAACTGAACACAGACTGTGTATGCTGTCCTAGGTGTTTGCTGGCCAGAAGAAAAAGCCAGTACTTGTGCCCGCTTACGCTGCCAGTCTGGTGAGTAGTTCTGGCGTGTGTATGCTAGCAACTTTGTTTGTTGCAATGTAATTGCCCATTGCCAACCAACTAAGTTGATAACTTGTATAGCAACTGTGGTTTTATGGTTTATGGACCAGGCACTCCTGGTCACGTGCTGCCCTCACTGCTTCAGAAAGAGAGGCTTTCGGTAACACGTTACTTGAAAATGTTGTAAGAATTTTACATATGAATACTCTACATAAGAGTGACATTAATGACACTTTTTTTTTTTTTTTTTAATGTTCATGGCTGTTGTCATTAAGTGTCATCCGTTTTTTGTAATGTAAAGTTGACACCGTTTTGGATGCAGAAATTACAAAAACCATATTGCACTTAATAAACTATCATAAACATTAATGAAGAGTCATTAGTTTTCATGATGCATGTTATGTCATGTTTATGAGAGGCTCATGAGTGTTACTGAGAGGTCCTCCAGTCAGATGTAATTGTATTTCTGTCCGTATGGCCACCGTCTAATCCAGTTTTGACTACTTATGATGAAAAAAACACCTTGTCTTGGTCTTTCATGGATGGTTATCTTTTAATGCTATATCTGTCCATTCATCCCATGCCATGTCTGGAGGATGTCACCTGTGTTCTCTCTCTCTCTCTCTCTCTCTCTCTCTCTCTCTCTCTCTCTCTCTCTTTCTCCTCTCTCTGTATATCTCTATCTGAGTGATTAATTAATCTATCTGTTCTTCCTCTATCAGGGAATGCTAGAGCCCACCAAAGATCCAGCAAAACCCTCCTCAGCTGCTGGGCCAGTGGCTGCCTCAGCACAAGCACCTCCTGGAGCTCCAGACACAGGCGCCCCGTCCAAACCCACGCAGGTAGGCCCAGACCCACACCCAACATGCCGCACACGTTGGAGTTGCAGGATCATTGAACTTTGAAGAAGGCTTCCAAGGACAGTTGTTGTCCTATGAGGCTATGGCAGCAAACTGCTCTCTTTTAAAACAAAACGGAAGCTGTGAAATGAAGATAGTCTTTAATGCCAAGGAAGAACTCTAGCGTAGTTCAGTGTCTTACAGAGTTCACTGATTTTTTGAAGCCGCCTCCATACAACCAACTCCCAACATCAGTGCGGAACACTTTCTAACTTCACCATTTTGTTTGCCCCAGTGCACTGCCAGTACACAGCACCCAGCAAAAATAGTAGCCTGTGGAAACATCAATGGATTTTCTTAAACGGCTCTGACAAAATAGACCTGCATTGTAATTGACAGGCGCCGGCGGCAGAGGTCGCCACTGGTGTGCGGGGTTGTATTTAAAATAATGGAATAGATTGTCGGAAGCACAGTGCTCTGCACTTTGTCAGAGCTGGCGTGCAGAAGTGTGTGGATTACGGGAACATTGATCTCTGAAGAGGCCTTGATGGACACTCATTATCCTTTGAGGCTATAGGAACATACAAGTCTTTTACAAAAGTGGGAAGATATCTATTTAAGGTAGTCTTTAATGCCGAGGAAAAACGCTAGCATAGTTCAATGTCTTACAGAGTTCACTGTTTTGTTTAAGTGCTTAGATATAGAAGTGGCCTGTATGGGTTTGGCTTTGTTGGACTGCCTTAAGTGTATGCCGTAAGTGTGTCAAGTTCGGTGCATACCAGACACAATGAAAAATTTGAATGCGAAAAAAGCAGGAAAATGCACACCAAAAGTTTGTCTTTGATGTGGATAGGCCTGCATGAACACATGTATTTTATCACCTGTGTAATTCAGTTCATGCAAAAATGCTTTGTATACTGGTATAACCGGTCTACAATGAAATACAAAGTATCAGTGTTCACAGTAGGGTGATTGAAGTCAGCTCTAACTCACATCATGGTTTAGAATGAACAATTATATAATTTATGGATATTTGCAGGCTATGAAAAGTGATGCCAGCCTTTTAGTATGCCCACCTGCTGAGGTTGTAATTTCACGCATGCATTAGAATTAATACTCTGGACCTTAAACAGACCACTATTCGATTCACATTACTAGAGATCATATAGCAGTAGCATGTTCAGCTTAATTAGCTCCTTAAAATGTAATTAATGCCAGCTGATCAGTTTTTACCTGATTAATTGAGTCCAAACAACCCTCTTGTGCATAATCATTTTCTACTCAGCTGTCAGTTTGATTAACATTCATGTTTATTTATTGCACAAACTCTCCTATTTAATTACACTTGTTTTACACTTTCACCTGCCTGATATATATTTTTTTTCTTTTTCTTCCTCTGTGTCCACAGGAGGCGCTGGCGAGCGTTCAGCCTGACTGGAGCAGCAGTGGCCTTAAACCCCCAGTGGATGGTACGTCTCTGCGCCGAGGCTCCTCCTGTAGGGCTGGAGCTAAGACAAGCCGCCACACCCGACAGAGCTCCTACTCCTGATGCACTTTTTCCTGTTTCTCCTCCTTCTCCTCCTCCCCGACCCCTCTCCTTTCCCTCTGCATCACTACCTCTCAAATTTCTCTGAAATCTCTCTCTCTCTCTCTCTCTCTCTCTTTCTCTCTCTCTTTCTCTCTCTCTCTCTCCTCTCTGTCTCTTCCCTCCTCTCTCTCTCTCTCACACACACACACACTATCTATCTATCTATCTGTCTATCTATCCATCTATTTCCTTGCTCTCTCTCTCCTGCTGGCGTATACTCTATTTCTTGTTTCTCTAAAATCCCCTCCTCTATGCAGAGCCTTCAGGCTGTCAGTCTTTTTTTTACTCCTCCTGCGTCTCCTATGTCCTTTGCTGCCACTGTGAAAACTGTTGGTTCTCCTCTCCTCTCCATCTCTCCTTTTTTTCCCCACCCAGATCTTTCCTCCATGCCTGTCTGTTTCTGCTGCCCTGTAATGATCTATTTTTAATCAGTGGACTGCTCTGGCAGCGGAGCAAGGCTCAGAGGCACGCTACCTCACCGGCCGTTCGTGCCCAGTTGCACAAAGCACTGAGGTGGTCTCTCCAACACGTGCTGATGATCTACAGAATGTCAGATTACAATCACCAGTGCAGATTACATTACAAGGCCCTATCCAGATGATTCTGAACTGAAATCCCTGACTGCATTGGATATATTTTTGTTATCCCTTCACAACGCTGTCTTACATTACAGCTTGTGTTCTTTGTTAACTGTACCCATGTTATACTATGTGAGTTAGCCAGCTAGTCAGGTCACCCAGTGGTAGGCCTGAAGAGCTGGTTAGCCGCTGTGACCCTGGATCTTTGGCTGCCCTGTCTGTTGAGAGTGTCTTGTTCGTGGTGGTATGAAGACTATTGTACAACAGAGCTGGGTAGCTGCGCTTGTTTACACGCTCTGAAAGTCAGTGCACTAGCAAGTTGTGATGGGAGAAAGCCATATAAGGTGATTTAGGGGCGGGTCTAAACTGTGAGTCTCTATCTTCTGTTTCTCTCTTTGTCTCTTTCTCTCTTTCTCTCTCTCTCTCTCTCTCTCTCTCTTCCTTTCCTTCAGTATTTCTCCTATGCCCTCTATTTAAACTGCACTTTTTCTGTTTCATTGCACTTCTGTCTGTACCCTTCTATTGGTTTGTTAATTTATTGTTCTGATTAAACAAGAACAATGTCTACCAAAAACTGCCTAGAGCTGTCACTGTGTGAAGTAGCTGTGGATTTTCATGGTTCATCCTAACATCAGTCTGTAAAATTAAAGAAATCTTTCCTTCGGTACTCCTCCTAAATCTCTGACTACTGCTTCAACTCATATCATCAAATCTCAGTAGCTGGGTTTCCATTCAACTTTTTCACATTTCATATTCACATTAACAAAAACTTCAGCTGAAGAATATGCACGTCTGCATGCGTTTCCATCAACTGTGTAATGCGAATGAAAAATTAACATTAGATTAATCAAGTGATGTGTTCTGATCAGCTGTGGGATCAACGTCTATGGACAGAAACGCGGTAAATCTAAATATAAGCAAATTAAACTGTTTCCATCGACTTAAATCACATTATGTCTTATTCGCATTGAAGAGTTAATCCACCCCCCTTGAGCAAATTAAATTTATATTCTATTATTAGGGAGCTGATGTGAATTTGAAGGTGTTTCCAACCAAGGATTTCTCATTCACATAACTTATATGCACATCAACTAGTTGGATGGAAACCCACTACTTTTATAGTGGTAGAGCAACCTCTTTGTAAACTTTGTTTATAGACCTCTTGACCTTTTTCCAATGCTCCATTCCTTTTGCCCTGCAGTGCGTGCTTTCCATGGCCTCCTAACTATATACAGACTTCTCTGTCTAGTGCCCTCTTCCTCTCCTGTCTGTCGCTAATAGTGTCGTATGTGTTGACTCAGTGCCTCCTTTCCTCTGCACGCCTCTCCTGGTGGACACACGCTAACCCTGTATGCTAACCCCATGTGCTGTGCTGTGCCGTGCTGTGCCGTGTGTGTGTGTGTCTGTGTGGATGCGCTACACACACAGGCTCTGCTCAGCCCCAGCCCCAGCCTCAGCCTCAGTCTCTCCCTACGCTTGAGCTCAACCTTGATTTCTTTGGGCCGGTGGAGGAAAGTAGCTCAGGCAGCAGCACACCTCCAGCAGGTCAGCACATGTGCTCAAAAAACACGCACGCATGCAAGCATACACAAACACACCCTTACACACACACACAAACACACCAATGCCTGGAAACATATGAGCACTCATGCACATGGCTTTCCTCTAATCAAGCCTCTCCGCTATGCAGAGAAAGCCATTCTCTGGGTCTCAAACTCTTAGTCAGATACCTTAGCTATGTGCCACTGATTCTCTTTTGTTTCAGCCATAATCCCATTAGCATTTGCATCCCACTGCATTCCTGAACGCAGACAAGAAGTGACTATGGACTAAATGAGTGAATGAATAAATAAATGAATGAATGAAACAACACCTCAGTAAATTGGACAGATTACTTTATCCCACCAGTAGACTGAGGTCAACCTGACACAGCCTATTGGTTGTATATGTCTTGTTCCCACTGAGCAGGCCTCAGGCCTTCAGACTTGAACTATGCACTAAAACTCAACTAAAAACCCCAACAGGCCAGTCCTAATCTCCAGTCATTCCTGAATCACTGTAAAATTCCACCAGGCTAAACCTGTTGTGCAACTGTGTTTGGACAATCCCTGTGAGCATAAGTCTCCTAGAATATCAATATGACTTCTCTCTGCATGCTTCAGGCCGTCACAATTTAAAAAGGCAAAATAAGACCCAAGGCAGAAAATGGCTGCTTTTTATTCGAAACTGCCAAGGGGGTAACATGTAAACATGTCCAAGTGAAACTCTGCCTTAAACTGTGTAAATTTGTTAGTTCCACTTTTGACACATCAAACAACAAATTATTTAGGTTTGCATGAGTTGTGTTTGCTGTGCTACAGTGTTCTAAATATCTGTGAAAATCAAAACGACTCATTTCAGAGTGTTCACAAAATGTGGTGTTTTCACTCAGAGTCCCTCAACTGTAAATTTATTTACTATTATCCACATCAATCCAGACCTGTTCATATTGTTAAGGGATTCTGAACTTGCTCCCAAATGCATATTTCCTTCTTTGCGAGCACTCTGGGTCTCTTTGGGTTGCTTTCTTGGCTTCTTCTCAGGATGCTCGTCATGTTTAGTAAGTATCTCTGCTTTTCTTTCCATCCTTCATTTCAGAGCAAAATCTGCTCAAAAAAATCTGTGTGTTTTTGTTGTCTCATCTCTTTGGCTTCCTTTTGCCTTCAAAGAGCAAAACAATGCTTTTTGAAATGAAAATGAGTTGAAGTGGCTCCTTCCTTCATACATGCGTGCACATGCGCGTCGTCAGGTGTTGTTGTGATATGCTATTGTGTTAAGTGTCAAGTGTCTCTACTCATCACCCTTTCTCTGTGGAATCAGGTGTGGATCCAGAGTTGTATGAACTGACCACAGTTCCATTGGAGTCCAGCAATGCCAGAAAACATGTTGCAGATGCCTTCACCCGTCTGATGTCTACTATAGAGCAAAATAGCACATCCACCAGGTCAGAAAACACACACACACTGAAAAGTACCACTGGTTCACAGGTTAGTGTGTTTCACACTCACTGGTGCTCACTGTGTGCAGTGTATGTGTGTCACTAATTAATGGATTGGTTCATGCAGAGACTGACTTTCTCTAACAGGATCAAAAGAGTATATGTACTTGGTAACTTTGTTAGCGCACACATATTTGCCATTAACAAGCTGCATATTAACATGCAAATTGATAACAAACTAGCCATTTGTTACTCATTACAAATAACTTATCCATAGTTAGCTCGAGTAATCAGCTTGAGCTTATTCTACCCTAGTAAATCATTAACAAATAATATCTCCAATATAAACTCCTAATGTTTATTCCTATAAGTTAAGTTAGTTTTTGTATATGAATTATGACCTTAATATGCTTTGGTTAGTATGGGGTCTATTCATATGAACAGACAAGACTGTTCTTGTTATACTAAAGCCAATAAAGCAAAGCATAATGAAATCATAATTCATATACAACAACTAACTAACTAACTGAGTAACTTACTTACTTACTAACGGTACACAGGAGGTAATACTGGAGAAATACTTAGTTAATGGTCTACTATGAATGGAATAAGGTATAGAATAGGTATTAATAAGTGATTTGTAATGACTAATTTGAAATGCCTAATATGTTAATAATATGCATTTTAACATACAGCTATAGTTAATGGTGAATATGTGTGCGCCAATATAAAGTCAGAGAGGGTCAGTATTCAGTGATCTTTGATAAAGTCCAACCACTTATATACTAACTATACTAGGAAAATGTTTTTGTGTGTTGGTTGCGTTGATCAGGCAAACTCACGGTTGCGTTGATGTACATGGCAAAGTAGATTCCTAATTAGTTATCAGTATTATTTTGGTTATATGTCCTCGTAAATGTTGTGACAACACAGTACTTATACAACTAATGCACCATGCATATCCTGGTTTTGCATTTGCGTATGTGCCAAAGTATGCTGCGATCAGTAACCAGTATTTCAGTAATCAATATTTGTTATGTAAACAGGGATATTAATAACTCTTATTCTGCATTCGTGTAAACACGTTCTCCCAAATTTGATCAAAACCGGGATAAGTCTCATACACTGAAGTACATGTAAACGTAGTCGTTGTATTTCATCCATTCATATTTCATTCGTTCCTTGTTTATCTCACCTCTGCTGAGAGATCATCTTTTACGAGCAGTCTCAAAAGAGTTTAGATATTAATCAGTCCACTAGGTGCCGCTGTATGTGAAGTAACTTTTGCAAGCATCATACACTTGATATTACCCATGGTAATAAATGAGAGATTGTGTACACATCTTTGCTGTCTGGTCTTGAAGGTCATGCCAATGTGAAATTGGCCATTTTAATGATGATTTAAGGTCACTGTTGTAAAATAAGTCAATTATTTATGACTGAGTAAACCTATAACCTGGTTGGTGCATGAAGTAGTCTGTGCTCTTTGACATTCTGTGTCTGAAATTGATAGATTTGGTTTCAGCTGTTGATTGGACAAGTGTTTTTTTTTTTAAATAGTAGAGAATTATATCACTGTTCAAGTGAAAGACCTTAGTCACCTGTTAAGTGGATTGTGGTGACATGATTCCTCTTTTGCATAGTAAAACCTTATCTGATCTCTTTGCATAGTAAAACCTCATCTTATCTCTGTCTGTCCCATGCAGTGATGGCGCAGACAGGTTATTTTTGAAAGGTAGTGTTGCATGATTGATGTTACTTGAAAAAGGGCAATGAGTTTGTGTGTCTGGGTCTGTTCTCGCAAATACAAGAATTCATGTGCTCTGTGAAAATGATGGATGTCTGTTTTTCTGCTTTTCTTCTCTTCTTCTTTTCTTCTGTGTGATGAGTAGGAAGCCCGTAAGGGATGAGAATCTGAGTGAAGAAGCGGCACGTGTGCTGAGTGGCCTCCCTGACTTGTCGTTCATGCGGGCCAAAGTGCTCATGTTCCCCAGCATCCTGGTTCCACAGCCCCCAGAGTCACCTTCATGACTGCCCAGACTGCCTCTCACTCAGTGACCTTTTTAGGACACCTGCTGATTATGTCTTTCTAGGTTTCTTGTTTTTCTTTGTTTCCTTTTTCATCTCTTTGCTTTGATTTTAGTATTTTATCCTTTGTTTCTCTTCTGCTGTTTTGACTTTGTCATCATCAAATGTGTATTTATTGTTAATATGACCATTTTTTTCAGCAGTCATTAATGTAATAGATATCTAGTAAGGGGCAATATCCCAATATCCCAATATAACCAGTTTTGAAGGCCTTTTTAATGATTGTTTACGTAACACATACAAACATTCATTTTTCAGAACAGACTGTACACAGAGAATTCAAAACCTTGTGTAATGAGGGTCCCATATTCCCGAGAGATATCCAGGATATCATTACTTTATTTCTGGCCATGTTCCTTTTATCCTTTTAGAGTTTCTATTTGTAGAAAGGCTATCATCATTCCAAATCTCTTGCTTTGTGGAAAAAAAAATCTAACTTCATCCAAGGCATTGAAACATGTTATCAAACAATTGTATATCAGTATAGAACATTCCTAATTATTTTTCACATTTTGTGTTGGATTCACATTTGTCTTTTTTTGGCATGCCTTGGCTTCTTCCACTGGAAAGGGCCTGACGAGTCCATCCATATATGTAAAGAAGGGAAAACAGACCAATATTTTCCTCTTTTTTTCTGTTTTGTATACGCTTGTTACGCATGTTTTTTCACTTTTGTTTCTGATACCCTGTACATTTACTTCTCCCTAGTCATACCACTGGATGTTTTAAGAGGGATATTGCACAATAATACAATGGATGAAATGGATGTTGTGAAAGTTCACCGGTGCTTTAGACCACCCATTGTGCATTCAACTCCTGTACAGAGAAAAAAATGAAAGTAAGAAGGAAAGCAGAGGAAAAAAAACCTGGGAAGTTCCTATGGAAAATTGCCCTATACTTGAAAAACCTATGAGGTTTCATGACATGTCTGTGCTCTTTTTCCAGACCCAGTGTGTGGGACTTTTTAGTATTTAACATATTAAAGCCTTAAAAGAGACAGTTGCTGTTGAATGTTTTGATGGTGTTAACTTAATGACAAGTTGAATATGTCAGCTGCCATGACTGGGTCTTTTTAGAGGTACCTGCTTCCTCTTTTGTTCTTACTTATCCTGTTGCCATAGTGCCATTTGAATTTTGGATCACTGTATGTTTTCCTCAAAAAGTCTTTTTGGTCAGTGGAGTCCTCTCAACTCCCACTTCCCTCTCAATTCTCTCTCTTCTCTTTCTCTTCATTTGAAACTTCTCTATTATTTCTGTAAGGCCCTGGATACAGGTCTGTAGGTCATAGTGAGATGGGCTTTGTTGTGCAAATAACCTTAAATAACTCAAGTCTGTCTATGCAAGTGAAAGACTTTAATTGAACACAGGTAATTGCACTTTATCTCCAAGTGAATTCCTCCCATTCCTCCAGTACCTAGACCAGATTTAGATTAAACATTTAACCTGTCAAGTCCATTTTTCTTTATCAAGAATAATTGACTTGTTGATCCACTTGAGTTGACTTAATGCTGTATTGAGCAGAATCGTCAACGTGTATTTATCGCGTTCGAATTTTTTTTTTTCTTCTATTAAGTTATCTTTAGTTAGACATAAATGTGAACTCCATTTCATTTTTGAACATTCAGTATATGCGCAAGTACATGCTTTCATTCACGCGTACTAATAAATGACATCACTTTGCTGTCCTGCTTTATTGGTTTAACTGAACTGAAACATATCAATCGACATGTGGATGCAATAGTTATTCACAGAGAGGAAACTGAAAATTGGTTGCCCACAACAAAATCGTGTCGCGTGCTGAAAAACTGCGAAGTTAAATGGACTGATGCTGATTTTTGGTGCAAAGAGTCTCCGAGTGATGGCACCGAATGTGTTAAAGAGCGCGCATCTGCGCGAAGGATGCAGTACCCACAGCCGCTCTGCATCGATCTCCAGTCCGGGCACCATGGCCGGGGATGGCACTGATGAAGAGGCACTCAATTCACCTCACGAAAGCACAGCGATGCAGGAGAGGGTAAACCAATGTCCTGGTATTAATGCACATTACCTGACCATTTGATGGAATGCTTTATTTCGATCTATTTAACTGTCGTGATTTGCTGAGAGCGTAGCTAGGTAAAAGCTGCCCGTCTTGGGTAATCTGCTGTAACATTACAGTCGAGCCTATAATCGAAAGTGTGTATTCCAGCTGTCATAATCCTCGATTTAATTCACATTCATGTTGACTTGACGGGCAGGCAAAGATTAAACTCTGGGATGGGATTGGACAGACACCAATGACGCATTGCTTTTGAAAAAGAGAAATGGTGTCGCTGAGATCTGGAGGCCGGTCCGGTATTCATAAGCGCTGCGCATCTCGCTGCGGCTTCCATGCTTGAAGGCGGTCACAGAAGCTGTGTCTGTTGTCCCCCTAAGAAAATAATATTGGTGGATTTAGCACTGGCTGGACAGCTGGACTGTTCTAAAAGCCATTTTTAATCACCGTGACTTCTTTGAGGAGCGCATCGAGTTCACTGGTAAGACTAGAGACGTATTTCCCTTTTACTGAAATGCTAAATTAGCAGGTGAGTCATTACTGTTGCTTGTGTATAAATTGTAGATTATCATGCACTTTTCATAACGCTACTACCATAACGTTAGGTTAGAATGTTATGAGGACATGTTAAGACATGCAGCTGCTTTAGAAACGTGGAAAGTTTGGCTAGTTCATATGTTTTTTATGTTATGTATTTTTCACCATTGTCGGTGATAAACGTTTTTACAAATCTGTCTCCAGAGAAATATGATCTTTTGAATGCTTGCTGGCCTGATAGTTCGTATAAAGTTATTGCTTTGGTCATATCGACATTCCTTTGGGCATATAATCCACGTTTTAAACTGAAGTGGCAGTGTTTTCTGTTAAGAGTAGTATAGGCTATTTAATCTTAAATATCTCTTACAAGCATAAGGAGGTTTCCTGGCAACTTTGACATTGACAGTGAAGTTAAGAAGTCTAATTTTAGTACTGTCAAAATTTTACATTTACCATACAAATTCAGAATACCAACTTTTTTGTTGGCAAGGCAATAATCCTTGAACTCCGCAACACCTCTCGTGAAAGCCCCGAGGGTACAAGATTCTGTGGCCCATACTGTGGTCCAATTCACTGTATCATCTGAACTTTAATCCTTTTGAAATTAAAGATTCAAGATTAAGTAATGTACTGTCAAAAGAATCTGGGAAAGCCTGGCAGAAGGGCAGGATTAAAGATTATGGTCCATATGACCTAAATTACATAAGCAACGTGCTGAAACTTGTGGCGCGCCATACCAGAAATCTTACAGGACTTAACGTAGCAACAGAAATGTATCAATCTTTTATTTCCATCTTCATCAATCAGACGTTAAAAGGTCTGTCAGTTAGTCCTACTGTGTACAGTCAAAGAGGCGCAGGTGACCTTAGAACGCTGCCCGACCACTTGTCTCTCTCTCTCTCTCTCTCTCTCTCCCTTCTCAACCTTTATATTTATCTTTCTCTCTCCCGTTGCAGCGTACAGGCGGAAACATGAGGAGCGATCTTGAGGCCCCCGCGTCTCCGGGAATAGAGGGTGCCGCCATCAGGTGTAGGGATGTGTGTCGCTCGTATGGCAAACTGAAAGTTCTGAGCAGTCTCAACCTAACTGTGCCGCAAGGACAGATGTGAGTGAAGCATTTGTGTTTGTGTAGGCTACACTGTGTTTGGCTCACTGCAGTGTTGTGAAGTGTTTGCAGTGGTGGTGGGTTCTTATAAGAAGTATGAGAAATGTCAATGCATTTGTTTAAATAGTTATAGCACTTGACTGACAGTTTATGAAAAGCCTGCTTGACACATAGGTTCATTTATCTGATTCTCCTCTGATAGCATCTTAAGCATGAAGTTGCCTAAACATTTGACACAGATTTATCTCTGCATCTTCTGCTCTATTCATCACGCTATGTAAACTACATGCCCTTTTCAGAGAGTGTGTGTATATATATAAATGTGCTGATAAATTCTTATAGTTTTATGCACGATTCCCTCTTTGCAAAGTTCCATAATGTAACATGAAACTATCTTCATTCACATTATACATTCTTTATTCATGAAGAATGCTTACTTAAAATAACAGGAAATGTTTTTTAACATGTTGAAGCATTTGAAAGAATTATTCTTTTAAGGAAATAGGGAAATTCTCTGTAAAACCTCTCTTCTCAGAAAATGACTGGTTTTACAGCTGTTTTGTTGTTGTTGTTGTTGTTGTTATACAGTGTAGTTTTCATCTATTCAATAAGTTAGTGTTGATTACCCAATGCTCTAGCTTTGATCAATATCAGTAGTCTGTCAATCGGTCAGTCAGACATTGTAGCCCTCACTGTCTTCCGACTATCAATACCCCTCTACTTCACTCCACTGATTCCAGACCTGTTGAGCCCAGACACCTCTGTCATATTTTTGAGCTGTCGTCTGTCTGCATCTTACACAGTTACACAGTTTAAGACCTGCTTGTTTTTCCCTGACAACATTCCAGGCCCATTCCTTTGTCTCTTATATGGCGATACTGAGCATGACCTCAGATCACAGTGTTTGAGGTTTTCGCTGTAGATGGAAAGGCTGTTGTTAGGAACAGCCAGTGTGGCATTTCTTTCAAAACTGTTGAAAAAAGGGTTTCTGAGTTTATCTTAGTGTAAATGTATACAGAGGCATATCTGCAATATCTGTGTTTGCTCCAAGAGACAGATTAGTTCATTGTGTGTTCTAATGTGTGTGTGTTATCGTTCTGCCTGTTATGATGGCTTATCCAAGCGTGACTGTATCTTTAGTTAATACAGGTGCTATCTGTAACTCCCCTATTTATTCACACGTCATTGATCATAAAAGGGAAAACAAATATGTGCTGTGAAGCAATTTGTTAGTTTCTACTGATGTGGATCACTAAGCTATCTTGCGGAATATGAATGGTATCTAATGAAGCGTTTTCCATGGTTCCAAAACAGTTATGGCCTCCTGGGACCCAGTGGTTGTGGGAAGACCACCCTGCTGAAATGCATTGTGGGAACCCTCAAGATCTCCCGGGGCCACATCACGGTCCTAGGGAAGCCCCCGTCATTTCCTGGCCACGAGGTCCCAGGGAGGATGGTTGGCTACATGCCCCAGGTGAGTCAAGTCCAGCTGCCTCAAACTTGGTATTCATCCTCACTTACAGTGCAGCACCTGAACAGCTCTGTCTCACACTGTAATCAGATGGGTGCTGAATGATAGTAATCTAATGAGATTACCACCAAGCGCTGCTCAAGGAGGAAGCCAAAAAGCCATTCGCTCCAGAGGAAGTTTGTAATGCGATATCTTATCCCTTTTGGGTACTTATCAGTATTGGTGCAGCTGAGGGTGAGGATAAGGGGTCCAGCACAAAGGCACGAATAGAATCTGTTGCAGTCAGTTCAGTCAGGTCAACTGACCTAACGCTAACATATGATGCTGATACACAGCTCCAATAGAACATAATAAAAATTCGATTACCTCAACATTTGCCAGTATGGAATTTGCATGACGGTGTTATTGCAGCTTTGCGAAGTATTGTTTGTCTTCTTGATTGGCTACAGGACATTGCCTTGTACAGTGAATTCACCATCAGTGACACCTTATGGTTCTTTGGCCGGATACACGGGCTCACCTCTGAGGAGACTCAGGCCAGAATGGACTTCCTCATTGATTTCCTGGATCTGCCACAAAAAAACAGTCTGGTCCGAAATCTCAGGTACTTGTGCTTCACCTGCCTCAGTGTGTCTGTGTAAAACTTTTTTTTTTTTTTAATTTTTTTTGAAAACGTGCTATGCATCAGTGATGGTTTCAGAGTAAAGAAATGTTCCTCTTCGACAGTCTTAGCCTTTATGGGGCATGTGGAACTCAGTTAGCAGGACTTACAGCTATCTGTGTGCTACTCTGTTCATTCATTGTTAAAATCTGGCCTGTGCTAGAGGTTTTTGCAGCAGCTTCAAATGTATTTACTGTCTTGGGTTTCCACTTGTGTTGAGGGTGTTTGTGGGAAAGGAACTCTGAACACCCTTTATTGTTTGACTTTGTTTGATTGTTTGCTTTCGTTGGCTTACTGGCGTTTCTAGAATCCTATATGGTTGCAGTCTTTTATTTTCTCTACAAGAGAATCTATATGGCAAAGTTTCTTTTGTGTCCATCCATTTGCTGGGATGTGATCAGAGTTCAATTATATTGCTCAATTATGCATTCATGATATCTCTATGTACGGAGTAAGAAACATAGAGGCCCCAAAAGCAAGCCTATGAGAGCAGAAGCTGTGAATGTGACCCAGTTTGCTTGGTTAACTAATTGTGCTGTCACCAGTTGCTTCATGAAAGCCAATGCCAATGGGCCTCAAAGGACACAGACATACTGGGCACTGCTCCACAAGTCCATCTTTCCATACTTGTTTCTCTCTCTTCTTCTCCCTCTCTTTCTCTTTCCACCTCTTTGGCACCTTTCCAGGCATCCAGGCCCAGTGCGAGGGGTCTCACCGCTCAACACGGTCACATGACCTCCCATTGAATGGTTCATTTCTGAGCCTCAGACAAAGTCCAGCGTTTTCCGAGCCAGATTAGCCTCCCCTAGTAGTGCCTTCTCTAGCGGTCTGCAGGACCACAAATAGACTTACCCAATGCAGGAAGTCAAGCTCCTGTTGTGGATTTGTTTACTTTTTTTCATAGCTTTAACCATACCCTTCCATTTTTTCTCTTATTCCAGTTTTGTTTTTTTTTTCCAGATCAGAAACAACACCACCTGATTCAGTGCATTACAAAATATGACACATTTCTAATCACTCATGTTTGCTTAGTTAGCTACAACATTGTTTGAAGCATGAAGCAGTGCTGTATGTTTGCCGGCTTTGGGTTTTGCAGAAGATTATCATCAAAATTCAACTAATTCAAAGAGAAAAATATTCATTTAGTGATAGTTGATCATTTATTTCTTTTGAACAGACAAGTAATAGTCACTAATTGTACGACATGTCGACGTGTCGAGTGCAGTCAGGTCTATCCAACGTCTATGGCAGAGTCGTCCCTGCCCCCAGTCATCTCAATTCAATTCACACTCAGTCATGATAGGTTGGTGATGTCAGAAACACATGAGAGCTTGTTGAGCAACAAGGTGTTGTGTGTCCTCCCACCTTTGTTAAGCCAGACAGGTTCATTTGTTTCTTCTCTTCTCTCAACTGCTACTTTACACTTGACATTTTCCCAAACTGAAAGCACAAAAAAAATGCTCTTACACAGGACAAATACAGTATTTTTTTCCTGTCATGTAGATATTAGATAATACCAAATACACACATGCATGCTTGCATTCTCTATTACTGCATAGATATGGTACATCAAGACAGAGAGCTACATACATACACACATGCACACTTACATACTTTTTCATATATAGAATTAGATTAACTTTAAGAATGTACTGTACATTGACTGTAATAAAGTACATGGATAGGCACACAGTCTAGTACTTCAGGTTTAAATTATGGTCATAAAAAATTATGTTCATTGCACTTTCAGGCACTGTACTTGCAAATAGGTAAAGGGTCTGGATCAGTGCCACTGTCTAGTTTTGACAGAAGTTTTTGAAGTTCTGCCACTAGTTGTTAGTTAAAAGACAATTAATGCTAGCTTACGACCAGTTCATCTATAGTTATTCTGGTATTTCTCAAGGACACATTCAGATGTCATTGTCACACTGCAACACAGGTTTGGCATTGACTCACAAAGAGGGAGAAAAAAAATCACAGGCATGAAAACCTTAGCTGACTAAAGGCACTGCATGTCGTTTTTTAGGCAAGTAGTCAGTCAGGTTCTCAGTTGCTCTACCGGTCACCTGGAGCAAAGTGCCTTACCAGTGCCTGTAAATATGCAGCAGTGTAAGACAAAAGTAACATGTTGGAAACGTAACTAATGTTTTTGAAAAAAAATGCTGTGTCATTGTGTTTGTTTATTTGTTTGTTTTGTTTTGTTTTGTTTTTGTCAGTGGTGGGCAGAGGAGAAGAGTGTCTTTGGGAGCAGCGCTTCTACAGAACCCTCGTCTGTTGATTCTGGATGAGCCCACTGTGGGAGTTGACCCGGTCCTGAGGTCAAAGTGAGCACACACACACCTGCACTCAATACACAGTACTTTTTGCATCTCTCTCTCTCTATCTCTCTCTCTCACACACACACAAACGCACACACACACTTCAGTTGAAGCTTTGATGAGAGATTAAGTGAGTGAAAGACACAAAACAGATAATGAGACACTGGAGTAAGTGAGTGAGAGAGGGAGAAAGAGGGACAGAAAGAGAGAAAGAGAGCCACACATGCACATATGCATTGTCTCATACCTGTAGTTTTACACACAAACACACTTTACATTTATACTTCTGTTAGGCTGTCACTGCACCTCTCTCTCCCTCTCCCTTTCTCTTTCTGGCTGTTCCTGGACCTGCACTACCAGTCCCTCTCCTCTCACCTCACCTTTGCTCTCCATAGCTCTCCACTCTCTACCAGGCCTGCCTTAAACCCTGCTGGGTCTCTGTGCCTGTCTGCTTGCCTGCCTACACTGACAGGATGTACCCAATTGTCCCATGCATAAAATTTTCATTGGTCATGACAACTTTGACAGTGCCTTTGCTTTACATAATGTGCAAACAGAGACATTTAATCACTGAAAATTCATGTAATTTTCTTTCTTTTTGTATCTCAAGCATGTAAGTGACTATCTTAGGGATGCCCACGCTCAGATTCTTCATGCTCTTCCATATTCTTCCTCTGCTCCATCAGCTCTGACCTAGACCTCTAACCTCTATTATTGTACTGCTGTGGAAAGGTTTGCATGTACCTAAAATGTGCTGGGGCACGTAAATGAAAAAAAGGTAAAAACCAGTGCAAGCAATTTGGAAAGTGTATCTGGAGTCCCGATGGAAACACACTCCCTTCACCTCTGCCCTAGCTTCAAACACATGGCTCAATTGCCATGAATGACTTGACTAATCAAGTGTCACGTGTCATCATGGAACTATAGCTAGGGGTGGGAACTGATGTTATCAATCCTATCAGTGCCAATCAATGGCATTGTCGATTCCGCTTATTGGTCCAATTCTTTATCTATTCTCTTGTCAATTCCTTACTGTTTAGAAGGTGTTCTACACAGGTTTTGAGTATCAGCACATAGGCCAATAGTATAGCCTATATCACTAAGGCGGCAATAGCAGCTTATGGGAATGAGGAAAACCATGCAGAACTGTTATCTATTTAAATTTGTATCTGAAAGACCCATTGGCAATGGTCTGAAAACATATCAGCACAGATAAGAGGAATTGATAATGTCAGAGAGATAAGATACCAGTGAATTAAAGCATTTCAGTCTCGATTCTGCTCGATTCCCACCCCTATATTCAGCTAACTATACAGACAGCTTCTCGCATTGCTTTGATTGTTCTGCATTCCTGCAAAAGATCATGTGTTTTTTAGTAAGCAGCACAGAGGGCTCAAGGAGTTTCACTTTCTGAACTGACTTTGCAGCAATACTAGTAGAATGTCTGAGTCGGCATTAAAGTCTCCTATGAAACAGGAAGTTAGTATAACTCCTCTTGTCTGAAATGGGCTGACTGTAGCCTTACTCAAGGCTCGGCCTATTGCGATAAGCTGAGTGGCTTCCTTGTCTAATCCTGTTACAACAAACCCTCCAAAACAGCCTACAGTTCTGTTAAATGTTTGAGTGGTAAAGTCCAAGTGCTGATCCCCCCACACCTTTCTCTCTCTCTCTCTCTCTCTCTCTCTCTCTCTCTCTCTCTCTCTCTCTCTATGTCCCCCTCCCTCTCTATCTCTTCTCAGGATTTGGCAGCATCTTGTAGACATTGTAAGGGGAGGGCAGGTGTCGGTTATCATCACCACACATTACATCGAGGAGGCCAGACAGGCCACCACAGTAAGTCTCTCCTGTCTGTCCTATCTGTACATTTCCTAGAGAGTCAGACAGGACAGCACAACATGACACCAAACACAACTGGCCTGCGGCCAACAACATCATCTTTTCAAAGGGTGAGAGAAAAGGATTCCCTAATTCTGTCAGCTTTTGGTGTGCTGTGAGCATTGGGGGAAGGACCACATGCTCTGCTTTGCATAAATACACCAGACATGACCAGGCAGGTACCTCAGGTGTGTGCGTCAGAGTCATGGGACTTGGTCAGGTACAAGTTTTGGCTCTAATAGAACTTGAACAATGACAGTAGATTGAAAGACTGAAGGAATCACACATATAGTATGTATTATATTTAATGAGCTGGTTTTAAGTGTGGTCTCCTAAAATGTTTGGTGGTCAAAAAGTTTGTGGCTCAAACTCACAGCATAGCTGCAGGTTTTGATTATTTCTTGTGATTATTCTAAAGGCTAAACCTTCTGTTACAGTATACTCAGATTAGTAATAATCACATTTGCTGGGCGACCTAACATGGTGCCAAATAACCTTTTGTTTGCTTGTTTCAAAATCTGTGGCTAAAGTGCTCTTTTTATGTAGTGTACGGTACAGTACGGGCCCTCGTTGTTTTAGAGTGGCCGCAGATGTTGCTTGACATGAGTTCATAGCATGGGTTTTGTGTTCCCATGAGGTATCTCAGCAATAATTTCTGAGTTGTCACCTGCAGACAGGTGATCTTGCTACCTATGCTGCCTCAACTGAAACTGGCCAGGTCTTCAGGAGGCGTTTCGACAGTCACTTGATGACAGCCGGTAATTTATGTAGGAAAAAAAAGAACACATCCAAAGACATGAACTGATACAGGTGTGACTTTGGTGAGGTGGCGAAACCCTTTGAAGATAGTGTAAGAGGATGGGTGGGAATCAGTCATTTGGTCTTGTGGCCCCTTTGTCTCCACTGCATTAAGTGACGGCATCCATCATAAAAACCTTCCACCGTCACAACCACCAGAACACAAAGACAGGTGCCTCTCAGGCACCTCAGAGAAATGTGTTTACTTGCCAAACCTCACATAGAGCTACTCAGGGCTTTGTATAGACAGCCCAGCAGCAAGACCACACATGCCTTCTAGCTGTGGGCCCTAAATGTCCTGTCTGTCAAAAGTGTGCCCTGAGCTAATCCCCGGAAGATACATGAACCGTCCATCTTCAGAAATATGCAAAAATTATGTTTTTATAATAATTTCCATGTAATCTCTATCAAACTGCAATTTGAATGTTTTCAAGTACATTTTCAAGTAAAAACAAATCAAGCCAAAACAATCCAATTGGAGTTGGACTGATAGTAAAGTTCAAAATTATCAAAATTATATAAATGTATTTTTGAAAATTCATTGGGAAGGGACTTAGAAGGATTTGCATCTGAACTGAACTCTTCACATATGTTAAATAATTATGTTTGTGTGTGTATATTTTGTGAATTTATTTTGGCCCCAGGTAAGCAGGGAAGGTGAAAGAAAACATGACTTTGTGTTTTGATTGTATGTCTGGCTTTTGGAGAATGTGAGGGTACAGGCACATTGAATACTTGGTATTTCGGAGGTGGACACAGTTCATTTGAAATGATGGATATTAGCACCTGAGTGCATGTGTCTATAAGTGCAAACTGTCTGTTTTTTGTGGGTGCATGTTTCTGTCTGTGTTTTAATGTCTTGTCTGTGTCCTGTGCCATGTTTTGTGTATTTATGTTTGTGCTTTGGCTGTTTCAGTTTGTGTCTCCTTTGCAAAGCAACTTTCTTGAATCCTGAAAGCTTAATTATTATTCATTATTTTCATTATTGTTTATGTACTGAGTTTGTACAGTTGTGTTCTTGAGTAACCATGTGTTGATTGTATGTGCTATATGTGCGTGTCAGATGCAGTCTCTCTCTCACACACACTCTCTCTCTCTCCTGTATGTAGGTAGGTCTGATGCGAGGTGGGCAACTTCTTGCTGAAGCTCCACCTGAGACCGTGATGAAACAGCACAACTCATTGGTGCATGCAACCCACTAAACATTAAGCATTCACATAAACTCACATAAGCATGAAACAAAAAAACTGTGTGTGTGTGTGTGAGAGAGAGAGAGACAGAGAGAGAAAGAGGGTGGTGTGAAACCACACAAACTGTTACATGACAGGAATTCACTCACATTTTGACATGTAAATAGACAAAAAATAGATGCTATACATGAAGGTTCTACTTAAATTACCTTTAACAGAGGCTTTGACTATACTCAGTTCTAAAGTCATAGTTGTAATCTTGTGTGTGTGTGTGTGTGTGTGTACGTACGTGCGTACGTGTGTGTGACGCAGACGTTGGAGTGTGCCTTCCTGCAGCTGTGTGAGGACTCAGATCAGGTCATGTCCAAGCAGAAGAGCGGCTCTGAAGGGAAGCTTATGGTGGACAGCCAGACCCCAGAGGGCTGCCGGGACGAGAGCCGCCCCATTCTGAGCTCAGGGAAGAGCCCCTCGCCGACAGATGAAACGCCCAGATTTTCAGGTACTACTACTGAAGAAGGCAGGAAGACAGAGAGATGTCTCAAATTCAGTACATTAATGAATACAGCATGATAGAAAATTGGAATTGGAACTTTGTTTTTTGTGCTCTCTCTCACATTCTGTGCGTGTGTGTGTGTGTGTGTGTCTTTGTTTAAATCAGCTGACTGGAAGGTGAGGGTGAGACATGTGTTGCCAAAATGGCGGAATGTTGCTGCTCTGGTAATCAAAACATTGGTGCGGATGAAGAGGATGCCAGGGTAGGTTCCTGGAGGGGAGGCAGGTGCTATTGCTGCTGATGGTAATAAACATTGTGTATTTTTGTTGGCAGGTATCAGGGACCTTATATACAGTTAACAAAGAAGCATATTTTCACCATCAGCTGTCAACCAAAATTGTATTTCTTAATTAACACATGTCTCTCTGAAAATGTTCCTGTTTCATGTTTGAATCAGGTCACTGTGCTTCCAGTTCCTGTTGCCAGTCATCCAGATCTCTCTCATGTGCTTGTGCATCGGTGGTGATCCCAAAGGCATCCAGGTGGCTGTGGTGAACAATGAAACAAGCACAAACTCCTTCAGCCAATCCTTACTCTCCTTCCTGGACAACTCCAGTGTCATCCAGGTTGGTTATCCATTTTGAGGTCAATTTATAGTAGGGCTTTCAAAGTAACTTGTTTGTAGTGCGTTAAATGCAATCTCACTGTAATGTTATTAGAAAAAAATATCAGCGTTAATGCAGGGTCTTTAAAGAAAGGTGAACTAGACTTTTGGTATGGTATGGTATGGTATGGCACATGTACAAGACATACAAAGGAATTGAAATTGCGTTTCTCACTTCCCTGTGGTGGGGGGAGCAAGGGGTCGCTGCGAGTTCGCGCCACCCATAAAATTAATAAAATTATTATTATTATTATTATTATTATTATTAAGGAAGCAATGCATATTTCCCACATTGACTGGCACACAAAATACACAGCTATTACGTTAAAAAGGCACGCAAATTCTGCACACTTCCTCTTGCTTCAAATCTACAGCAGTTTGCACTGTACGTGCTGCGTACTTCCAAACCACACAGCACAGGGTCGACACGACCTGAAAAACAGTAATTTTTTTTTTTTCACTGAATTTGCAAACTAAGTTGTGGTTTTGTCATTTAAATGAAGGCCAACTATAATTGACAATTCTTAGAAAATTATTTTGTATTAATAGTGCTGTCATGTTTTTTACTTAATTAAAAAAATCATTTTTGCATCAGCAACATCTAATTCTCTCCATTTTGTCTGCATGCTCAAATGTTTTGGAAAATGTCTGTGAGAAAAATAGCATGATAGGATTAGGTTCCTATTTTGGTTAGCAAATGCAGCTGGAGAGTTACAAACTTAGCACCAAAGTTTCATTTCTATCCTGTGCTAGATATACATTTAAAAGTAAAAAAACAAAAAAAACACCTGTTATCTCTTGCACAGGTCAACCTGTCCCACGCTGAAGCTTTTGCTGGCATCCATAATGGAGAATACTGGGGAGTTGTAGAGTTTGGCAAGAACTTCACTAGCTACTTGACCAAGAGGTGAGCCACTCTCTTGTTCCATAATAGTTCTCTTTGTGGGGAATTTCTCAACAAGTGTGAAAACTTGTACAGGAGATGTCACCGACATGCAGGCCAGTCAATGCCCAGTCTATTTTATTTGTGCCCTGCAGTCAGGGATATAAAGTAATCACTTTTCTGAACTTTTATTGGCCCCTGCCTTCTTCTGGAAGGTGCCAGCCTATCAAGGTTTACAAAAATCTCTGGAGTATCTGCTTAGTGAGCGGTGTGACAACTTACCCTGTAATATATGAAGTAGGACAAAATTAGTCATTGATTAGTTACAGTTAAACACTGTACATGTATAAGGCATCTAGGAGAGAATAAGCAATGAGTAACCAAATGTCATGTAACAAAGTTCAGCGAATTGAAGCTTCTTAGGCGATAAGCGAAAGGCTACATTCAAATGGCTGTTTATGTGTACTCAGCCTTAGAGTTCGGAGCATTCAGCTCTGACCAGCCTAGCTTCCCTTTTCTTTTTTCAACTTCCCCATTTCTCTCAGTCACAAGATAGAGCATATTACAATGAGTGGTGTGGTTAGTCCTCTGTGTACTGTTGTTTGAATTCCCATGGGCTCCACATACCCGGTTTGTAACTTAAGAGTTATTTACATGTGGGGGTATTCTCAGGAATTGAAGACCTCTAAGTTCTCATCTGCAAGCAAAGGTGCTACGACACAACAGACCTATCAGCCATGAAACCACACCAAACCTGCTTGGTCACTGCAAGGTCAAGATTGCCCTCTGAGCCCCATGATTCTTCCAAGAATATCTCCTGGCGTGAATTTTGAGAATGCACTTAACAACTTGTACTTAACTTCTCTTTTATGCTGCACTATTGCACTTTCAACTTAAAATAATGCAGTTTTATGTTAGCAATATGCACTCTTGTTAGTTTCTTTCATTGTGTTGTAGCTTGAATGTTATCCTCTTTTGTAAGTCGCTTTGGATAAAAGCATCTGCTAAATGCTTAAATGTAATTTAAACGTAAATGACCGTCATTCAGGCAGATTCCACCTTCCGGCAGGTTCTGTAATTGCTTGTCAGTGAAGGGTCAGCTGTGACAGTTGAAAGGTGAACCTGACTCAGCTGGGTTTTTTATCCCCACATGGTGTTTAGCAACTGCAGCTGTCAACACACCGAGCACTACGTAGCCAAGCAGGATACTCTAGTGGAGGCGTAGAGAAGGAGCGAAAAGGTAGAGCCACATAGCTGAAGGTTAGACTCACCATACCATGACAGTGGAAAGTCTGGTCTGGCCTGTCAGTCAAACCCTGAGAGATTGGTCAGACTTAACTAGATGCACTTCAGTCATCCTGAACATGCAATGTACACAATACAATCAGCAAACGACTTGTGAAGGGTTGCCTATCCTGTTAAATAAAGAAATAGTTTTTTTCTGTCTGAAAAAGAGGAGATGTTGTGTATAGTTTGGGATAGATTCTCAGTAAAGTAACTATTTTCTTTTGCTGTTCTCCCATTGTCCTCTGTAGAATGTTGAATCCTCGGAGTTCAAAGGAGGTGGTCGATGGTGGTTCTGTTCACGTGTGGTTGGACCTTACCAGTGAGTGCCTCTCACCAACTGGTTCATTTGAAATAGTCATGTTGCCAGTTATTAGTGTGCTTACATATCTCACCACTAGATGGTAGTGTTGCATTGGTGCAAAATGTCCCACAGTTGATTATTAGGCCAAGTGGCCTACAATGCACAAGATGAGCCCTTATCTATATTTTTTCTTTTCAGATCGTCAGATTGCATTAATGCTGCAGAAGAAGCTTCACGATGCTTTTGAGGTCAGTGGCAGATCTTTGGTCTGCAAACTCAATTTCTTTCTTGTAGAAACCAGCAGGTCTACTGTGCAAACAACTCTGAATACAATCATAGGTGTTTCCCCAAATGTTTGTTGGGTAATTCATCACTATTGAATGTAGAGAGGTGGCAACTCTAATCTGTGTTTCTTATTCATTAAAACCATGCTGTGTTATA
>PYXC01002282.1:4067500-4172500 GCA_015244755.2 Tenualosa ilisha | reverse complement strand
AATATTTGCAGGGAAAAAAATATATCTACCCCGTAGGACCACTATTTAGGTTTTGCCTGTGACTCAGACCTGGTTTTAGCATTTACTTTTGCCTAGCTGAATTGGTGGCGACATCCAAATAGGTCGCCTGGTGCTCTTCACATTCCACTCATGTTTTGCAGTTTGTCTGTGCCTGTGTTCTCCCAAACTGACTGAGGGGAATCAGTAGTTAGTAGTAATAATTCACTGAGAAAAATCTGTCGATGTCCCACAACATTTCCCCACCATTTAGGAGAGAGGGGGACTTGCTTATGACCAAGAATCATGTAAATATATCACGACAGACAAGCGTCAGTGTCTAAAGCTTGCTTTCATAATAGCCCACACAATGCTTTACATGTTGTCCATATAGCTTCTGTGGTATGTGATACAGTTCAGCAGTATATGCCAGTGTCAGGAGAGAACTGAAAACAATCATTGTTTACATTCAGGTAAAGCTGGGTGCCTGGACCATGCGACATTTTAAGCGAAAATTGCACGTCTTTTTGTGTTTTGGTGTGCTATTGATTTTGTATGACTGTATGCTAGATCATTGTAAAGGTTTAAATCCCAAAGCCACGTGGTATATTTCACAGCATGTGTGACAGTATAGTACAGCATAATGAAGTATTTAATATCAGGTTTTTATGAAGGTTGTTGTCCTATGTGGGCAGTGTTAGTGGCCTGTTAATGCACATATTACTGTACAGAGGGAAAAAAAAGATAGAATAAAGAACTGAAAATAGGGGAATGAAAAAAAAACTGTACCAATATTGTTTGTGTATGTAGAAAATGTACTGTTTGGGCTATGGTACAAGATGGTGAAATATGTATCATGAGTTCTGCATAATCATTATTTTTACAGAAAATGTGTTTCCCTTAGCACAATCGTTACAGCATGAGGTGTTCTATTCAATTCCATGTATCCTATATCCACATATACTGTTTGTTTATTTTCATTAAGGGACAAGTACACATTCTTTGCCTTTTGTTTGTCTCATCTTGCACAGTTCCTGTTCACTAATCTGTATTGTGTCTATTTTTTTCTTTCTTTTTTTTTGCGACTGTTTACTGTTGGGAACACCCCACGTGCCTCCTCCATTCCAGCAGGACTCCATGGTTGCTATGTATATTTGTTATGTATATTTTTAAAATTGCCAATGGACAAACAGAGATGAATATAGCACAGTAAGCCTTACAGTGGGCGTTGTGTTGGACCTGGAATTGTTGAATTCTTGCAGTCTACCTCTCCCAGATCCTGTCATTATAATGTCTTGACTCTATATCTGCTTTATGTCAAAAACAAATACAGTATATAAACAGATGTTTAATATTTGTCTTTTTAAGGAGTAAATCTTTTCAGTGATGATGTGTCTGTGTCTGAGCTATATATATATATATTTTAAACCGTATTCGTAATGTGTGTTCTTTTTTTTTTTCTTAACAAAACCACACAGTCTTTTGCAAAGGGGATGAACAAATATTTCTTAAAGTGTGTCATTTGAAGTGCCTGCCTGTCAAGTCCTTTTCTTTGAAAATGTGACAGACTTTGAGATGGCAGAGCACTCACGCCGACTGCCATACCACCACAACCAAACATTCCCAAGCATTTTGTTGTAGTATACGTTTTGAAACCTTTAGCTTTTGTTGTGGAAAACGCTTACTGCATCAGGTAATCACATCATTCTCCTCTATCGACCACCTGAACCCAGCCCCCCTACCACCATTTCCACCCCTGCTTAAAGCTTCACCTCACACCCTTTCTCTCTAGCTCCAGTGTCACTATCCACCCCTGCTAGAACACTATTTGCATTGCAAATGTGGGGCTCAGAATCTGAGGGAGATGGAACGATGTGTAATTAGCAGCTTATCACCTCAGCTGAACACAAACCGCATCTTATCACCACAGTTGAACACAATGCGCATCCAAACTACATTATGATAGCATCAGTGCCAATTTGTGATGGAGCTTGCATTAAGATTTCCTGTGTTACTGGCAGAAATAAGCACTATGCTGACCTCTCATTCTCCTACACAACTGTGAAAAAGGTAAGTGTGCCACGGTAGAGGAACAATTATTCCACAGTAAATCATCCAGTGTAATAAGGGTATTAAGCTTGATCTGATGGTAGATTGTGTCCTGTACATGTTGACTGGAGCTGCCACTGGTCTTACTGGTGCTGAAAAATAGAAGGTACCAGAGAGGCCACGAAGGAAACCTGCCCTCTTCAAAGGAATGTGACACTCCTGTCTCAGGGTTTCTATCAGGGTATGAATGAGAAGGATACCATTTTAGTCAGTCACACCCAAGTGATAACAATGCCATTAGTAATATTTCCATGTGGCCAAAAAATCTTTTGACCCTCACATTTTGTTCACACCTCTGCCAAAGAGTTTTGGAAAGTGAGTCATGGGAGGACGTTGTCTTCGTTAGCCAAGACTCATATCTGTAAACATTTTAGCTATTTTTCATGCTGCCATGCTTTCTCTTGAACTCCATGGCCAAGTAAACAACTGACGCTGACCCCGCCAATGAACTTTCATTTCATTTTCTACTTTCATACCAAATTGCAATCCCATTACATGCCTTATTTCATGTGTGAAAGCTCCCAGTGGGGCAGGTTCATGTGTTGGAAATAACAAGCAGTGGTGGTGGATGGAAACAGTGCACAGGTTTCCTGCAGTAAAGGTATCTAAGTGTGGATTGAGAAGAAGCTGCGGTAAACCTCTGCCTGTTCACAGCGCACTGTAGCTCTCAGTTAATTGCAAGGATGTGGCAAGGTAACTGATGACAACTCTAGATTACAGCTTTCACCCCTGCAATTAAAAACAGCAATTCTATAAATACCTTCTCCCCGCTTCACACATTTATGAAGGCACTCCTTCAAAGACAGAACAGACCAGTGGAGGGAACACAGTTACACAGGCAGGTAAAAAAGATAAAGATAAGATAAACATCTCGTATGAATAAGGACCTTTTCCACAGTATCAGAGAAGGCCTAAGGTGTGGAAGTGAAAACAGTTGTATTGCTAAAGTGCTGGATGGTAAATCCTGAACAGCAGGAGATATGGTCTGTTCAGGATTGAATTCAAGCTGAACAGGAACAGGGTTGTGCAGTGATGAAAAGATCTGGTCATTTCTTAACACAGAAAGCCTTGTTGCATACTATCCTTTTACTCTGTCTCACACACACAAATGAAACATCTATGCCATCTATCATTCTTGCAGTACGTTTGTGATATTCTAAACGTTCTGTAAACACATGTGTACATGGTAACAGTTTCCATGGCAGCCTGAAAACAATAACAACACGCAGGTTGACCTCCAAATACTGGACGGTGAAATTTCAATAATATTTTGTTTAAGCTCCACAGTTGAAAAGATATTTCTCTTCTAATAGTCTCATCATTGCATATATACACATTCGTTGTTCAGTGTCTACATCAACAAACTTCATGTCAGCAGCAATACCATCTTCAGCATAGCTCTGGACAGAGAAAGCTGTTGCTATGTTTTGAGGGCTCATCGTAACAACTACTCATAAACACACCTCTAATAGGACAGAAAAGTCTACTCTGGCTAGTAGCCTGGACTATGTACCCTGTCTTTTGTCACGTGACTGAATAGCACTTCCTCGTCTTTCTATATTCAGACTTTGGTATGTTTACAAACCAAGTCACCTGATAAGGTCAGAGTTAGACGTGTTCCATTATCATCTTGTTTTTCTCCCCCTGCAGTCACATGCAGGGTGCAGAATTCAGGTTTCCAGTGAACACAGAACCTGTAAGCCTAGCTTTAAGAGTCTGGGGGGGGAATACATTCTGCAGACTGCCTGTGGAAGAAAAGCATTTGCAGAATATCCATCATATCTTGAATCCATCATATCTTGAATAAGGGAAGTTTCTGTTTTAGATTTGAGTGTATGAGGTCTGGAGAGGTGGTGCAGATGTGTTTTAATTTACAAATTCACCAGTTGGACACTGCATGCAATTCAGAAATGTATACAGATTATTCTCCGCCTTATTTTTGATCTATACATGTTGTAATAGTATGTGTGTGTGTGTGTGTGTGTGTATGTCCCTAATTTGATTTAATGTTGTATGGCGAGATGAGAACTTGGAGCATGGAATTGTTAATCATGTTTCTCTGTTCTCATTAGGAACCGAAACAAACACAAAGTAAATGCAGAGATAGATATGTAAGTTCTAGTCCATTCCTGTGGGAAAGAGCACTACCACATCAAAGAACCAGTTTTGGAATGAGAGCATCTCTGAGTTTCACAACAGACAGAAATGCACAGCAACCAGATTGCTCTTTCTGTCTTTTGGCAGAACCTGCCTGTTTCAATGCTGACAAGCTGCAAAGGTGTGACAAAGCCAAGCAGGATGAGACAGCTGTAAATATGAACAGCCTCTCTCTCTCTGGCACTGACCAAGGGGTGTGCTATTTCAAAGCATAGTGTCAATGTTAGCTCCATCGACAGCACATCAACACACCCCATAACTCCATAGGCCTGGCTTGAACCAAGAGCCATGTACTTCTAATAGACCATGTGGTGTCAGCAACTGTGTGTTATATTCACAGCCTGGCTATTTTATAGCCTCCTGACAGTAACTTGACTTGAAAGGCATGTGTGCTTTTGATTACCTTGACCGCAAAGTACAATTATTTTTATTCATTTAATCTGAAATGGTGCCAGAAATTTCCAGAGTCTACAAAATATGGACCTAAAGAATGCATCTGGCCTACGCCAAATAGGTGACATGTAGTGGCAAGCAAGTTTGTGATTCAAAAGCCAGCACATTCTATACACGTGCAATAATTTTCACACTACATATCACAGCCTCTATTTGATTAAACAAAGGAATAGGTAAATTATCTAACTGTAATAGTGACAATGAGTCTGTCACTGGCAAGATATTCTCTTGTTACTTTGGAATATGAGACAACCATGAATATCAGAACTCATCTCATTATGTATGGGCTATGCTGATACAGTTTGACACACCATTTTTACTAATTAGGCTTTCAGTGCAGAATAGCTGAACAATCTCACCATGAGTCTTACCATAAGGTAGCAATTTGTGTGGCACATGCTCATCTGATATGAAGGATGTAGAGTACCCTGTAAAAAACAAAAATAGAAAGAAATCTGGGTTGGATGTCTAAAATGTGAAAGCAAAGCCTATATAACTAATAAAATATGATGAAAAATGTAGAGCGACAATAAACTATCTAGGCCTATCTATCTATCTATCTATCTATCTATCTATCTATCTATCTATCTATCTATCTAAAATGGTCCTGCTATTAACGAATAGATTGCAAAATAAATGACATTTAAAGTTTGTATCCTATTAATTTTATAGGCTCAAACTGCTACATTAGGTCTATCAGCGCATCCCAGCCTTTTCATACATTAAAGACTACAATATCCACAATCCACTTCGCACAATTAATGACGCGACATTTTTTTTCTCCTCCTTTCTTCAGCTAGCGATACAACTCCACCAAAATCTGTTTATGTTCAGAAGAAGCCAGGGAGTGAAGGGCACGCATTGAGTGAAGGCGCTCTACTCTTTTTGATGAATGTAGCAAAATAAAAAAAACAAGGACTTTAACAATACATATCTAAGCATAGAGCACACGATCGCCACGTTCTTTTTCTGTTGTGTTTTTTACTTTGCATCGTTGGAAAACCGTTTACCTGCCTTTGTTAGCTGGATTGGCTAGCTAACATTAACCAAAGCTCGCTAGCTTGCTTGGTAGCTCGGTATTGCTAGCTACGGAGCTGTTGGTTTTCGGCAATTGTTTTTACTGAGCTAGCTGGCTAGCAAGCGTCTGCTGGCTGGCGTTATACCAGCCAGTTCGTCGGTGGACTGTTGTTATCTCAGTCGGTTTGGACAAGTAAGGATCGACCTTAGAGCATCACTGTAAGTAAACAAAACCCCTCAGTTTTTGTCCCCAAGGAAGTGTAAACAGTACACCAAGTTAGTCAGCATCAACATTAATAAAGTCTAGCGTTACTAGACGTGGTTTGTTGGGTAGGATAAGGTGAACGTTAACTGGCTAACGCAAGCTCAGCTGCACACATGTACAAGACGACCATAAATCACACTGTTGGTTCACTCACTCTTCTTTCTTTGTACTTTATTTTAGACTTTTCAACGACTGTAAACTTAGACCACGCAGTTTAATTGGTTTTTATTTATGTCGGAGTTTGATTTGCAAGTTTTATGACAGTTCCCTTGCTATATCAACACTTACTAAGACTTAAGTTTGCTGAGTTGCCACCTAAACATAACGTTACCCCGCCAGCAAGCTCCATTTAGCCAAATTAAATGTTAGTCTATCAGTTGACCCTCTATTTTAGAGTAAATCGTCTTTGTTGTAGTCAGCATTACATGATGAACTGCTACAATATCCTGAAACTAATCGTTCTTAGCATTGGATTTGGACTTTCTCATAAGGGACCTAACTTAGCATAAATAGTAACGTTAATGCAAACAAGAAATAACTAAGACGAGACGGATTGTTATAAAATGGCACTGGTAGCTTAGTGGCGTTAACTTTGGCCAACTTTTAATAGTGTACCTCCTTTACTCCAAAAAATAACGAAAATTAGTATTTGCACATCAAATAGTGTATGAAATGTTGGTAGTTGGATGGATGGAACGGTAACGTTTAATGCAGTTGCTCTTGGCCCACCATGAGGTAACGTTAGCTACTAACTACGTTAACGCTACTATATTTGAGGCATGCTCTAACGCGCAGCAAATTATGCTACTACTTGTTTTGTGTGTCTTGCACAAAATGAGCAGCCATAGTCTTTGAATGTGTTTGTTTGCTATTGTTCTGTTGCCTTTAAAGTGATTTGCATATTAATATAGCGTCCTCTCTTAGTCGAGCATCTGGCTGAGCGAAGCTAGCCATTGTCCCGTGATTTGAATCACTTTTGTTGACATCCCCATTACCACCCCCAACCAACCCTCCTCTCTCTCCAAGAGCGAGACTTCACGCGAGCTGACGACACCTCTATGCACATAGTAGAATTTCGGCAGATTTGTTACGACGATGCAAATTATTGAATTTTCTAGTCTGAAAGTGTTAAGGTTATTGTTTTTGAAGAAGTGGTGAAGAAATCATGTTCGGTGTCTAGTGTTTTTAAGCAGAATTGAATAGCGTGGTTAATGGTCGTCATGGCAAAGAGTTGTTAACCTTGTTAACATTTAGTCCACTGTGGGGCATCTGATAACTTTCAGGAAAAGTACGGGCGCAATTCTCGGTATCGAATGGGTGGGAAACTGTGTTGGGTATGCCTCAATATGGCAATCAGACAAATGAAATGCACGCATCTGAATGCACTGGCCAGCCTCCATGCTATCAGCTTCCCTTTCCGGAAACCTGATCCTTGCCAGTCGCAGCAGGGTGTCTGTGAAGCTTGGGGATGGCGATCTGGAGAGACTCGTCCGCCTGCGCGCGTTCTGTTCTCCTGCTTTTTTTCATGCACTGTTTTGCACTATGGTGCAGGTTTGCCGCTGCTAGGACAAGATGGTGCCACTATAGACGGGGTAGTCAAACATTTCGCTATACCGTTTTTCAGTGTAAGGCAATGTGCTCTCCTAATGATCTTCTGTGGAGATATATCCATCCGGTACACCATAGACAGATAGGGACCGGGGATGAAGGAAGCACAGCACTGCTGCAGCAGTGTAAACATTGTGGGGGAAAAACTCTGTGTATGAGAAACTTTGTTTGGGAAAGGTCAAGTAAAGGTGTTTTCAAAGAAGCTGGGGTGCTAAATGGTACAGAAAGTGGAATCGCAGCTGACGGTTCTGCCCCCCTGACCTCAAGATATGGGTATGGATGAGGGGGCTGATTGAGATCAGTACCAGCTACAAAATCTGTACAGTTTGCATGCAGATGGAGAGTTTTTTTTGTTGTTATTGTTTGTTTTGGGACTGGGCTTGGTTGCATCTCACTCCCACAGGTTTCTTTCCATGTCTGTCTGATCAGTACTGGATTCTGCAGATAATGGTGCCAAATCACCAGGGGGATGAGAATATTCTGGATTGGGCTGTTATCCCTGGAGCAGTAGAGAGGCAAATACACTGTGTCGGGATGGTGAACATGATGGAAGTTTTTTATTTTTTTGCAGGGATTATGTTTGTAATGGAAAGTAGGTCAGACAGTGGCCACATTAGCTGCTGTTTTACTGGGGTAGGAAAGGAAAAGGCAGTAAAACAGAGAAGGAAGCCCCCCCCTCCAAAATGGTGATCTGACTGTTATTCCTTATTTTCTGTCCCTCCCTCTGTACCTTTGCAACCATCTAGTCTGAAAGTGTTAAGGTTACGGACACAGTTTCATTTACATGCTCAGGACTGCTCCAGTTACCTACAGTGCCTCAGGTGCACTTTGTAATACTCTGAAACGGAAAAAAAGAAAAAATAATTGTAATCTATCTGCAAATGTGTTCGCCGCCTATTTTATGCTATATTTTACTTCTGGACTCATACCTAACTCTTAAAAAAAGTGCTAAAATGGTTCTCTCCTTCTTGCATACAAACCAAGTATCCTTTGCACATTTTTTTTTCTGCCTTAATTTTTTCCAACAGGTTGAGTTGTGGAAAACAGCCCAGTCCTTTCTTTCTCTAGGTTAAGCATGAAACTGAAATGGGATGTCCTTCACTCTGATTCCTGAATTCCTTTGCACACACACACACACACACACAAACATAAACATGCACACAAACAGCTGGCCACTAGGGATAGAACCAGTATTACTAGGTCTGGTGTTGCCCCCATATATTCCTTTTTTTTGCATTTAGTGCAAATGGTGGAGTCAGGTGTGTGTGTATGTGTGTGTGTTTACACCATTACAATTTTATAACAAGCTCTTTGTGGTGGTTTTGTGTGCGAGGTGTTTAACTTGCCTAAAACCCTTAGGCCAGTTCTCCTCGTCATGCACTTTCGCTTAACTATACCCCCCCCCCCCGTCCCAAACACGAGCACACACGTGTGCACCAGGTCACCCACAGATCCTTGTACTTGTGCTCTTGCTTGACCCCAAGGACAAGCCAGTCTCCCTCATGCATGAACCAGATTTGTTTCCTTCTGCCAATCCCTGTCCAGTACTCTTTCCCCATCACTTCCTATCTCCCCCCTCCCCCCTCCCCTGGCTCTGCTATGGATTCTGGGAAACATGCACATCATGTTCCCACAGCAGGAAGTTGGTACTTGAGTCATGAGAGACAGGGAGGAGTAATAATGTTTTTGTTTTTGTCTTCTCTCTCTCTCCCCCTCCCTCCTTCTCTCTCCTTCTCTCCTTTTCAACCTGTCGACCACTCATCTGTGATGATGACTTTGAATAATTCAATGGGCCATGAAACTCAAGCATGTAAAATGTCCTCTTATCAGTCACATGAGACACACACACACACACACACACACACACACACACATACATGCATGCACCTTGTAGCAAAACCTAACTTTGATGAAAGTGGAGCAACAAGGGCCAGCGTGCGTGCGTGTGTGTGTGTGTGTGTGTGTGTTGGTTAATTGTCCTGACTGATAAAGACTGATAATCTTTTACATGTGGTGTCACCAACTCTGATTTGTTGGGTGTTTTCGTACATATGGTATTACATATGTGTGAGCGCACCCACATGCCGTCTCAGGATTGTTGAAATATGTCTTACAATCAGAAAATGTAATTGATAGCAGTTCTGTCATACAATTAGCTCAACAAAAACACTTAACAGTATGAGAGAAAAAATGACCACGGTGTTCTCTTTGTAGTGTCCCCTCTATGTACTTTTAGAGTAGGGGTCTGTGTGTGTGTGTGTTGGTGTGGTGGGGGGGGGGGGGTCATGTGATATTAACTTACTGCTGATTGTAAAGCGACACACAAACACAGAATACGTGAGTCAGTCAGTCCAATCACTCAGATGGGGTTGATCACAGTGTTTGGTGGGGCACAGTAATCAGGGCCAGATGGAGGCTGTTTGTAGTTAGGGTGGGCCTGACATGATGATGATATTCAATACAAAAGCACACTGGTGTACCCTCATTATTTTCTCTTTAGAAAGCTCAGGTGCTATACAGAGTCCAGCAGCATGTTTTGTACTCACTTGCATACACACCAATTTCTCTGGCAAAACAGCAATACCCGTGACTTGCAACAAGCCCAAAGCATCTGTCGCTGTCCTGCGTCGCTCACTGTCCGCCTATATTCTCTTCCTGCCTCTTTGCTATGTGGCGCGTAATACACAAGGAGACATGGGAGCCCCTGGGCGAGAGGACACCTTTGTTCCTCCAGTGCTGCCTTAAGCCAATTAGGCCTGCTCTGTGTCCTTGCTCTGAATGGCCTGCTGTAAGCTTTTCTGTGTTCAGACAGTGGCAGCGTCCCTCACTGTCTCCAACACCCTCCCCTTCCCCCCACGAAGAGCCGAACAGGACCCAGGAGATTAGTAGGCAACTGGGGCCATAGGTGTGAGTGTTGGGACAGGCAATAAATCCCCCACCTCACTCAAACCCCTTTTCCTCCCTCCACCCCGCTGTAATCTACAAACTGTGGAGTGTTGACTAGCGATTTGTCATCTGATGACCCAGTTGTTGACTGTTTCCATTTGCTCTGTCTCACTCCTAGGAAGGGGAGAAGGTGGGCAGAGGTTTATAGTCCCTTTTCCAAGTCTGTTTTGTCAGTAGCCAGAAGCACAGCAGTGAGCAGATGCCGAGGCAGCGATCCGTGACCTGGCAACACTTGTGCTCCCTGTAAAAGTTAAACGCCATAACCAACACCTTCTGTAACATGAAAGCGTGTGTGTGTGAGAGAGAGAGAGAAAAACTGGCATTTGTTTGTGTGTGAGAGAGAGGGCGAGAGAAGCACTCATTTCCTGTCACACAGGAGGTCAGTGACTCCTGTGCTTTCCCACGTCTATGCTGTTGTCGCATTTGTTGCAATTTTCGAGAGTACGCATATGAGTGTACATTGTTTGTGTGGCTTTTCTTGTGGTTGACCTCGGTGTTCCTACAATATGAACTTGTTGCCCTTTTCTTGTTTGTCGTCCTGGTCCCTCGCTGTGGAAGGCCTGGTGTGCTAGATGCTGCTGGAGCGAGGAGGTAAGAAGCAGAAGACCCAGGCAAATGAGTGAGTGAGCACGCACACACACGCCCGCTGAAGGGAAACGTTTGATCCGACGCACTCTTCCTGTGGCTTAAAAGGCCTGCTTTCTCTGCAGTTTTTTTTGTGTGTTCCATTTCATTTAGCAGGGGTCACTAGTCCCACAACATCCTGGTGATTCCAATCATTCAGATGTTCAGCTCTGTGTGTGTGTGTGTGTGTGGTGTGTGTGTGTGTGTGTTGTGTGGTGGTGTGTGTGTGTGTGTGTGTGTGTGTGTGTGTGTGTGTGTGAGAGAGATGGAGAAATCCGGTGGGTTGCGCATTTTCCTGGTCCAGCAGTGGTGTGAGGCAAATGACACACCGAACAGCCTTTTTGCGAGCGGCTAGAAATCCTGCATCAAATGTGGCCAACCCTTAGTAGTTAACTCTCTCCTTGCCCATAGAGTGAGGAGATCTGAGCTAATCAGGGAAGCACACCCTCAAGGAGGTGAGAGGAGGAGGAGGAATCTGTCCTGTGAAAGATGGTTGGAGATAAAGCTGGTGCAAAATGGAGGGGTGTGTGTGTGTGTGTGTGTGGTAACACTCCTATCTCTAAGCGTGACTCACGCACGTCAACCTTCCAGATGATGGGAATTTAAATTAGATTTACCCATCCTGTGAACTGACAGCCATTTTCCTTTTGATCCTCCTTTGTGTGGTTGATCTAACACGCCATGAATGTGACATCTAGGCTGTGTCTCAAGTCATGCAGTTCTATGAGTGCACAGTGTTCACTGAACACTTACTGTCATAGTGTGCAGTTATGACGTGTAGTGGTGTTCCAAATGGATCACTTATTTATAACTTTTAATGAAGGTGACAGACAGAACCACACTTAAAATCGGCAACTCAAACAAATATTCATATTATACGCGAGTAGCCTGGTGTATGAAACTTAAAAATGGTGACTGCAACTCCCACCATTGTTTCGAAGGTGGCCGCCATTAATCGAATTGAAACACGCGTCAATGGCTACGTAGCCAAGATGGAGGTCGTTTAGTGCGAGTAGTGTCCATCGTTTCACACTGAACTTTTTGGCCGTTATCAGCACGTCATCCGGGCACTTTCAGTACACTGAATTTCTCTGTGATTGTCAGTGTGAACGCGCTGAACTGAACGCACTGAAGCCTAATGTCTGAAGTGTGCAGGTGTTTTGCGATTTGAGACACAGCTCTGGTGATTGGCGCTACAGTTTTGGATGGATTGGACAATACATAAACAGTGTCTTAATCACCTGGGCATACTGTGTGGTATGGCAGTCCCAGTCCTCCTCATCTCTCTCTCTCCCTCTCCCTCTCCCATCCTCCTTCCCTCCCTCTCTCTCCATGCCAAGCCTTCCTGAAACTACTCATAAGAGGGTTTGTCAGTTTGTCTTGCCAGTTATTCTGTGATGGGTGCACTCTCAAGGGGCTCACCCTACCATCCCATCCTTCTTAGAGGATCTTTGTTCTCTTCATTCTTTGTCCGCCTGTCTCTCTTGAGTACTACAAGGTGATTGTGCTCCCAGGTGATGGCAATGTGATATCTCCCCACCTCCCCCTTTTTTTCCCTGCTGCAGAGAACCACTCTGTTGTGTTTTACAGTGCGTGTTGTTGCTCATTGATTAGGCAGGAAAAAGATGATTGAGAGGAGGACAATTGCACCAGAGCTATGTGCTGTGTTTTCAATTTGTGTGTGTGTGTGTGTGTGTGTGTGTGTGTATGTATGTATGTATGCATGCATGCACATGCATGCTTGATGCTTGTGGTGTCTCCGACCTGCTTTTCCAGGACCGGCAGCCGGATCGATTACCCGCCGCTCGCCGCTCTCATCTGCCCCGCCTGCAAACCTATCCCTCTTGCAACCCAAGCCGCACGGGGCCGCCTCAAGGTCACCCGCCATCGCATGCTTAAAGAACTACGCACAAGCACAAACACAAACACGCAACCTGTACATGGTGAAAAATGCTTTCTCATTTGCTATTAGATGGGTAGAGTCGTTAAGCGGTCTCGCAGTTTCCTCCAGATCATGTGGTCTGTTTGTGCTCTTTGTGTCTGTGAGCCTTTCTTCCGCTGGCTGGCCGGGCGGCCACAACAGAGGATCTAGCGTGATGCCTGCTCGACAGGCCAATTAAAGGCCCATTAGGGCAGCCGTGAAAGGGGGCCTAATGAACCTACACAAAGGTGTTTGTTTAGGGGGGCTCCTCTTGCCAACTGCCACCCATGTCCACGTGGCACCACTTCGTTGGTCGCCTGTGTGTGTGTGTCGGGTGTGTGAGGAGGCTGGTGTGAGCGCTTATCCCCAAAGTGTCTGTTGGCACAGCGGAACAGCTGCTGTAACTGCTGATGTTGCTTTTTTTTTTTTCTTTTTAAAGTGTGATTATGATGGCATAGCCACCCATCTCTTCCTCTTTTCGTTTCCTCTTCCTCCTGTATCAATACTTCCTTCTCTCTGTACCTACCTCCTCCCCCACCCACCCCTCTGGATCAGTGAGCTAACGCACAGGGCTCTTGATGTGGTTTCCTGCTTCACACTCCCCCTCTCCGCTCCTCCCCTCCCCATCCCATCCCTCGCTCCTCCTCCTCCGCAAACCAAACTTCTCTTCCCCACTTCTTTGCCTCCCTTCATGACCGCTCTATTTCTGTCACTCACGGAGGGCAGATTCCCACTCCCTTCATCTCAGCAGGCGCAATCTACACACACACCACACACACACACACACACACACCACACACACACACACACACACACACAGACACTCATTGCCCCAGTAAGAGCTAGCACCAGCACTCCAACTAATTGCTAATAACAGGAAGCCTAATTGACAAGGCTGGAATGGATGATTGAGGTGTCTTCAAATGCTTATTTATGTTTTAAATGCAGCCTAGTCGGCACTGTTAAGAAGGTCACTGCTCAATCCGAACAGCAGATCTGACTCTGTAATGCAAAGGGATTTAGACAAGCATTTTTTTTTCCCCCAAAAGCTTCATCTCATAAATGTTGGCATGTCCTAATCCGTTTGAAAGAAGGCAGACCGTCACAGGGTAAAACCCCACCTTCCCTAACCTTTCCTGGTGCTGCTAACAGCCTGCTGAAATGATATTCAGCCCTCTGGGGTCTACAACAAGGCCTAGTGAGGTGACAATCACTGAAGGCCTTACAGTAGATTCTTATGACATTACCATCTAGGGCTGTCACAATAAGACATCAACATTTTCATTTACAAGTATTTGTGGGATGCTGTGAAATGCATATATGTTAAATACTGTTGTAATGGAATATACGCAATGCTAATATAGCCTACTGTTGTAAGACCTATAAGGTGTGTACTACAGTTTTATTATAAGATAAGCAGCTAAAAGATAGAAAACCCCCACAGTTTTTGTGTTTACATGTCTGAATTTTTCTATGCAGTAGTGTAATGTGTTGACTCCCTAGAAAACGCTGGTATGGTGGCGTAATTATTTCTTCTCTCCCCCACCCCGAGTAGCTATGCATCCTTAAATGGTTGCGTCTGACAAGCCTCCCCTGATTAGACTTTTATAGCTTCTTCTGGTTGCCAGCGACCCCATTGTGAATGTTCAGCGTATCAGACGACACCCCTGCCGTTTATAAACGCGCCGGGGACAAAAGTGAGCTGAACTTTTGGTGCCTGCCAAGAATCACACCCTTTTCCCTTGCCTGGGGCGGCCCTCCCGGGCCCATGCGAGCCTGGGAGAGGGGAGAGGGGAGAGGGAGGCTCTCAGGGCTCTGGGCCTGCAGTTCCCCCTTAGACCGAGGGCCACACAAAAGCCCGCTTGTCTGAGGGAGCCGGGCGAGGCGGCTACAATGGCCCCCTTCTACCCACTGGCAGTCTCCTGCCCTGAGGAGAGCTCTCTCTCCCTCGGAGCCTGGTCTCAGCCTTTGTCTCCCATCCGAGCCTGCCGGCGCAGGGGCAGGCACCCTGCACTCCCAGAAACCCTTGCTAGAGAAAGGGAGTGTGTGTGAGTGACTATTCTTTTTCGTTGTGGTATATGTCAAGGTTACCTTGACTAAGATATCATAATGATTCTACACCAGTTAGATCGAACTTTATGACCGGCAGTGCATTTCATCCATATGCGTATTTTATTACCATTGTATGTCAGACACACACACACACACACTCTCTCTCTCCTCTCTCTCTCTCTCTCTCTCTCTCTCTCTCTCTCTCTCTCTCTCTCTCTCTCTCTCTCTCTCTCTCTCTCTCTCTCTCTCTCTCTCTCTCTCTCTCTCTCTCTCTCTCTCTCTCTCTCTCTCACAGATGGCTAGTTTTCCCCTATACAGGTTTCCCTTCTCTCCCGCTTGCCTCTGGTGATGGGGATCACACGCACTGCCAGCCGTGTTGCTGGTCATGTGACCGCGCACATGCTGGGAATGTCAGGACTGATTACAGTGCCTCGGTGAGCGAAACGAGGCAGGCTTGGGCCCTGAGGAGATTGCCACTGTTTGGGGGTTTGCTTTCCTAAGTGCAGGTTAATGATCAGTTACAGCCAGCCCTGGAAATATTTGTCCTTCTCAGACTCAATCCTTGTGTATACACCTAGAAGTAGGTTATGTGTGTGTTTGTTTGCACTGTGTATGTGTATTGTTCTGTATATTTCTGCTGAAGGGTATTTTGTGTTGGTGTATACGTGTGTTTGAGTGGGTAGGGCCAGATTCACAGTGTTGAAGGGAGATGGGAGTGTCTGGTACACACACGCTTTGTTCAAGTCTGTCTACAATGAGATCATGCCCCTTGGCAGTATGCTTGCACATGCACGCTTGCTCGCTGTGTGTGTGTGTGTGTGTGTGTTTATGCATTGATGGAAAAAATTGGAATTTCCACACTTGCCTAGAAGGAGAAAGACATGATTTGAATCCCTCTGAAAGCATTCGCTGATGACTTCTTCTGGCGGTCGTCCACCGGGCCTTTCTGTCCTAGTCAGCCTGGTTGACTCACTCAGTGTGGCCATCAGGGAACTCTTGTTGTGAAACTCACCAGTGAAAATACACACACACACACACACACACACACACGGAGGCACATACACTTACTCACTCGTATTCTCTTGCGAAAGTAATCTCTTTGCGACCGCATTTGTTATCTGTGCCCTGTATGCAAATGTCAAATCTGATGTGACCTCAATAGTGTTTTCACACCTGGGTATGCTGGGAACCCACGTGGAACACATGGGGAACTAAATGCCGGTACCAGGGAAAGAGGAAATTTTGTAAACACACATGCATATAGATTGCATTTTATACCAACTCGAGTGTCTTCACGCACATGGCATGAATGCCTTGGATGATAGGTGCTCCTATATGATCTTATTCTCACAACGTTGTGCATTCTGCACACATTTATTAGATGCAGGTGGCTTGATGATTGGACAAATGAAGGACCCGTCTGCTGTTGTCTCTCAGACTGACCTTAATGTTGGTGGTACAGCAGTGGTCCACCGTTATTGCCCGCCGCTTCCCAGAAAAAGAAGCTGGTGCTCCAACTGGCACAGCTGTTCGCCGGAGCTCAGAGGCACCACAAGAATCCCACAGCTGGCACGCCACCCTGACAGAGCCAGCCCCTAATCCGCTCTGGCCGGGTTGCACTGAAAGTCATTTTGGGAGGGGACGAGAGAGAGAGAGAGGGAGGGAGTCAAGTCGAGTCATGTCATGTCATCCAAAAGAGACGGGTCAATGCCACTGTTGCTGTAGTGGTTGTTGCTACAGAAGAACACTTGAGATGGAAACAAATGAACAAAAGCCACAAGACCTAGGTGCGAGCTCAGGATTAGGGTTGTGGTTTCTGGGGTGGGAGGGGAGTAGATGGTGTTTTCCTGACATATGGCAATTATAGCCACAGCATGTTCCCAGTGGTCAGGGCGTAATCAAGCTCAGTAGTAAAGTCCACTGCCGATGTTGGCCCACCGCGGTGAATTCTCCTCACATGACGCAGAGTTTGAAAAAATAATCATAATCGTTTAATGATCCGTCCTTAACACAGACAGACCCAGAAATAGCCCTGGCTGTGTGTGTGTTTGTTTTTCAGACAGAGGAACAGAGTCGGTTTGTTACAGAGCGGATTCCACAGGCTGCTCCCCTTAGCGACTTTGTGTTTGATGCTTTTTCTCTCCCCTCTCTCACTTAGATATCTAAAAACTTAAATGTGGTATTCTCTTGAAGTGAAACATGAAAGAGAGACGTACGTGTGTGTGTGTGTGTGTGTTGTGTGTGTGTGGTGTGTGTGTGTGTGTGTGTGTGTTGTGTGTGTGTGTGTGTGTGTGTGTGTGTGTGTTTAAGGAGGAGGGTTGTAATCCCGTAAACATTTTTAGAACACGTGCAATACAGACACCCAGTTGGGCCGAGTGGGAATGAGAAAGCCCTGCCCAAATACCAAGAACTCTGCTGCACTGGGCAGGGCTCCACAGCTCACTGCTGCTGCTCCAGATGATTGTCAGATGTGTGTGTGTGTGTGTTTGTGTGTGTGTGTGGTGTGTGTGTGTGTGTGTGTGTGTGTGTTTGTGTTTGTGTTTGTCTGCAAAGGTGACAGAGGGAGTATTCATCTCCGCTCAGCTCATTATTGATAACTAGATATTTGGGTGTGACTTTGTCCTTTGTTCCTAGTATTGTTCCACTGGCCAGTTGACAAACTGCTTGTTTCGCTTTTAAAGTGACTTGTGGGTTTACATAGAGGAATCATATGGCATGGAGTGTGAGCGGATTATGTACACACACACAGCTGACACTATGTGGTGATATGATTGTCACCCACAAACTCAACACCTCAGTCACACCCTTGCTTTCTGCTCCTAGTGTTCTGTGTCAAGTCTTTCTCCACACTTTTTTTCTCCTTGCAATTTTTCCCCCCTCTCTTTCCCACTTCCCTCCTTATCTTCCACCTGGGTCTTTCACCACGGATCCTTAATAAGTCTTAAATCATTAAAAAAAAAAACCTTTTTTCTGATATTTAAGCCCTGAACTGGTCTTGAAATGTGGGATTGTAGACCATAAATTTGCCATAGGGTTTTGTTTTGGTTTTTTATTAGTCCCACAGCAATGAAGAATTTGTGGTTTTAACAGTGAATAGCTGTGTTCTGGCAAAGCTTTTAGACCCCGTCATGGCACTGCGCTCAGCGTTTATTCTTCAACAATTAGGCCACGTTTGGATTTACATAGAATAAGTCGCCACTGCCTGTATTAATGGCACTGTTTTTCCTTAAAGATCAACCTTTGACCTTTTAATTATTATTTTCATTATTTTTTTTAATAAAGTGCAGATACCCTGTTCACTCATTCTCACACTTTCTTGCTCACATTCTTTCCACTATCTTGAACTTGGCTTTCTCATTGGTGTCCTCCCTTGTTGGACTTGGACTCCCTTGTCTTGGCAGACCCATGCGTGTCCTGTGCCCAAAGCCAGTGTACCGCTCGAACACCGGAGGTGTCGGCTATTCTTCTGACCCGGTGACGAAGGGGCATTGGCGGCCCACCCACCGCGTGCCCGTCAGGTGCCCTTTGCATAGCTTGTACTATCTGAGGACCCGCGTGTGTGCCAGGGGGTTGACGCCGGCAGTGCCCGCTTCTTCACCTAGTCGAGAACAGAATGCGTTCTTGCTACTGCTTTCAGTTTCGCTCCCCTCTCTCTGGTCTGGTCTGCTCTCCTCTGCTCTGTACTTTCCGTCCCTGCTTGCTTTTCTTTCTTTGCTCCTGTTATTTTCCACTTCCTCTCCCCTCCGCTCCGCTCCTTCGCTCGCTTTTGTTCATTCTCTACTTTTGGGGCCCGAGTTGAGTCAGGCTCCAGAGTCATCTAGTTCCCTAGCCAAGTCTATACAGTGAGGGCACTGCGTGGCTGGAGTAAATGTCATGACACACACACACACACACACACACACACACACACACACACACACTTCCTGACTCTGACTCTTGCCCTTTTCCTACTCTATATTCAGCCTTTGGGCTGTCTTCTCCAAATTGCTTTTTCTCCCTTTGTTTTCTGCGGAGAGGGTGTGCTAGTCAAATGACTTGCACACCCCTCAAGCTAGCACTTTTAGTCATTTTGTGGTCATTTAATAATCAGTTGTTCAGTCATGGAAAAACACTTTTTTCACATTGCTAAAGCAGTAGCATGAACTAGGCTATAGCTCAAGGGTCAGCTGTACATTAAGATCTTCAGCAGCTTATATTACCGAATAGAAAATTTCCAATGTCAACAACGTTGACTTTTGGCTGCTACTTTGTGAGAAGTGGTTGCAAAAATGTAGTAGGTCGTCACGGTGCTGTGCCTTTAGAGTCTGTCTGTCTGTCTGATCTTTCAGCTCCTACGAAAGCCAAGCAATTAGTGTGGTTATAAATAGAAGCACCCGGAACTTGATTGTCGCTGCCGACGTCTTGCCTCTCGCCGCAGTCCTGAGACTGAGTTCTCCACTCGAGTCAGGAGCAACAGTTGTGACCTCCAGGAGCAGGCCCGCGTGTCGGAGGTGACTCGTTTTATTTTTGCAACACCGGCGCCAGGGCTCACAAGGTGACTGCCAGATCGACTTGAGCGTGTGCATTTAGCTGTCAAATCTAGCCGTGTGTGTGTGTGTGTGTGTGTGTGTGTGTGTGTGTGTGTGTGTGTGTGTGTGTGGTTTGACTACGCCTCTGAGGTGTTCATCATCCCACGCCTGTAGGCTGGTAATTTAGAAAATCTCAAGTTTGATACCCACACTTAGTGGTGCGTGTCTGTGTGTGTGTGTGTGTACACTTGGAGTTTATAATTAAGCTTAAACTCAGTGACATTTAGCCCATGTTGTGAATATGTAGTGAAAACCGTTTTATCAGACCTTGAGCAGTGCTCTCATGCACATTAGGCTGGATGTGTGGATCATAGCAGTGCATCTGTTGTGTGTTTGTGTGTATTGGCCTGTATAGTAGGTGGTGAGGCAAAGCATTTCCCTCTTGGTCGCTGCATGATTTGTACCTGTCAGCGAGCAGCATTGGGTTAGCAAGATAGTTGTGGTTCAGTGGAGAAATAATCAATGCGGCAATCAATAGTGGCATGAGAACGACACTCAAGTGCACAGATGCTTGTACTCGCACGCATGTTCAAGCCATGGCCTTGTGCCAAAATGTGTTTGTGTGTGTGTATAAATATCTGTATATATATATATGTATGTGTGTGTGTGTGTGTGTGTGTGGTGTGTGTGTGTGTGTGTGTGGTGTGTGTGTGTGTGTGTGTGTGTGTGTGTGTGTGTGTGTGTGTATGTATATATGCCTCTGTTGCAGACGTGTGTATCACAGATGTCGACAAGTGCTATACCACAAGTGCACACACACATGCTGTACTCTCTTGCATCATCATTTCGTCCTGTTTTTCCCTTCTTTTCCCATTACTTCTGTGTGCTCTTTTTCACACACACACAGTGCTAGTGTTTAGCCCATATTGAGGTTGGGTGAGGTGGTGGAGGTGGAGGGTTGGGTTTGGGGGAGCGGTTGGTGGGGAGGACGATGTAGAGGAAGTGTGAGCGGCCCAGGGGGGTGGACGGCGTGGCGACTGATTCCCTCAGATGACCGACTGATCAGAGAGCCAGCGGGGGGTGGAAAGACGAGAAACAGACCATGAGAGAGAGAGAGAGAGATGGGAAGAGAGAAAGGGAGTTTGCGGCGCAGAGCCTCTGGGGCCCCTGATGGCAGCGTGCCCAAAGCATTGGCGAGGAGGAGACACGTCTGGGTGGGACGGAGGGTAATCAGGGTGCCACGTGTTTGGATTGGGAGCCCGCAGACGGCGAGGTTAAGCCGGGTGACCCATCGTTGCACACACGACCTCAACAAGTCCCTCATGCCTAAAATACAAAGCTGGGAGCAATTTCTGGTACAAGGACCGTGCGTGCGTGCATACGTACGTACGTGCGTGCGTGCGTGTGTGTTTGTGAGATGGCCTAGTCAGTTAACCCTGCATGCTTACTCATAGATCCCTGATAAGTGCCAATGTGTCAGTTCAGTAGATAGAGCCCCAGCATCCTTTATACATCAGTGTAAATAGCCTGTGTCTAAAGTGGCTGCCTCCCTCTCTGAAATGGCCAGCAGGGACTCAGGGATTTCAACAAGACTGTCTTCTACTGACATTTGTTCATCACATTTTTTTCTTTCTCTCTGTCTCTTTCCTTTTTTGACTTTCATCTTTCAGTCCTGTTGCCTTTCTTTCTTTGTCTCTCGCCGCCTCTCTCCTCTGTTCCTCTCTTCTCTGCTCTTGTCTCTCTGTCTGTTCCTCTCTGCCTTTATTTTCTCACTTCTGCTCAGGAGTCAAAATTAACTTGTAGAAATGTGAATACCTTCATTAGATTCATTAGTAAAACTTCATTAGCAGCCATTCGATAGGAAATAGTATCTCTTGTCTACAAATTTACCAGCCACCTTCAAAATGTATCAGCCTTTGGCCGGTGGCTTGTGCTACGTTTTAACCATGCCTCCGCTAGTCCTCTTTCTCATCTGGTGCTGTCTAGTTTAGTAGAATTCAGTTGCTGTAAGTTCTCACGCTATCGCAGTCACAGTCTCTTCCCCGCACATCTTTTCTCTCGCTTTCACTTAGTTAGTCATGGCCAGCATCATAGTAACCACACTTAAATAGCAGATTCCCTCCTGGGCGATAACCAGTGAGTTTGCGGTCTGCTTGTATGCGAGTCATGGTAATTTTTGTGGAGATTTAAATATACGTGGAAAGTTTTTCTCTGTTGGGGCTAAAGCAAGCTAGTTTAAGCGTTCCCTATAAAACACCATGTGCTTTTCTTTTTGGTGCCTGTTATTCACACACGAGCCAAGCTACACTATACCCATTGCCCGTGTGGAAACCAACATTTTAATTAAAAAGATTTATTCACCCAATAAAAGTCGTTTAATTACCTGGGCTTTTGCTATGGCCAAAAACCCGTGAAGGCTCACACTTTGCATGTTGTACAGGCAAGCTTGTTTTTAAGCTGATTTGATCAAGTTTGCTGTTCCTTCCCACACAAGTGTAACCACACTGCCCTCAGTCCTTTTTCACTCAAGCAAGGCCTAAAGCTAGTGTTTTTTCCCCACATGTCTAGTCAGAATTAGTCATAGAAGTGCCTGAGTGCCAAGTGCCATGGGAATGCTGGTCTTCCATTGTCATGTGGAGGTGAGGTTGCATCATTCAAAGGAATCGAGTGGTATCCGACTAGTCATTCAACGGGGCATTGCAGCCATGTCTCAAATGGGTCCACAAGGCTTTATAGCGGGCTCATTCGCCTTTTAATTTTATTTCCTTTTTAGTCTTATGTGGAATAGCTTTTATTTCTTCTAATATTTATTTATTTATTTGTTTATTTATTAGGTCATTCTTCTTTGCCTGTTTCTTACATGTTCTGTTATCACTTCACTATGAGTCTTTTGAGGCTAATTCTAAACCCCGCTGAAGTGTTACTCAGAGGAGGGCTTTAGTAGGGCCGAAAGGGGTTGTGTTGATTTCCATCTCCGTGTCTGTCCGAGTCCGAGTGTCAGTGCGGTTCAGAAGAGGCTCAGGCCGAGTGGCTTACTGTCAGCAGTGCTTGTGTGTGTTTGTGTGTGATGGGGTGGGCCTGACGGTAATGTTGACTAATTTCCTTGATCAGATAAGACCCTGGAGCCGTGCAACTACACAGACAGAGAGAGCGAGCGAGCGAGAGAGAGAGAGAATGCATACATGAGATCTACATTTAGATCAGAAGTTGTGACTGCCTGCACACACTCCTTGGCACCTCTGTCTGTCTGTCTGTGTGTCTGTCTGTCATTGTTGGTGTGGTGTAGGTGTGAGAAGCAACTTGGTTGGATGAGGCAAGCTTATTGGTCTGGATTTGCTGTGTGTCACTGTAATCAGATAGTCAGAATGTCAATGTAAATGATCAGGTGGTTTCTTTCTAATACTCTGAGACAGGCACAGTAGGTGAGGATGCGTAGATCTCGTGCTCACAATGCTTCCATATTTGGCTTTGAAACCACCATTCCTATGAAACCGGTTTGCTTTGTTACAAGTGATGAGTGTAATCAGTGGGGAGAGGGCGATTAGTTGATTTCTATCAAATGCACCCAAGGTTATTGTGTAATAATAGTTGCACTGAACACAGTGGCAGCTAGGCTGGTTCTGTTAGAGTTAAGCTAATGACTCAGTGAGAGAGGCTTCTCACTCATGAGCGTCAGAAAGCCAGCAGGGCTTTCAGCAGAAGACTGTGGTTGGCTGCTCATTGATCTCCAGCTCAGCCAACGCCTAGGGCAGCACTCTGTTGCAACAGGTCACATGGTGTTTGTTTGTGTGTGTGTGTGTGTGTGTGCGCGTGTGTGTTTTCCATGTAGCATGAGACTAATGTGTATCTACCTCTTTGTCCGCTCCTTTCCCTCTCTTTCTCTCTCCGTCTCTGCAGAGCACGTGACGCGGAGGCTGGCAACAACACACAGCAGCATGCGCGGGCGTAGCTGAGAGAGCGCCGCGGCGTCCTGACGTTCTCATAGCAGGGAGGTACCGGCTCCGGTCTACCTCCAACAACCCTCCCCCTCTTCCTCCTCCTCCTCCTCCTGCTCCTCCTCCTCCCGCCCTGCCCCTCCCCCCTTAACCTCTTCAGCCGGGCACATGTTCTCGCCAGAGCAGGAAAACATCTCCACCGCCTCCACCAAAGTGCCAGTCAAGTACGGAGAGCTCATCGTGCTGGGGTAAGCCATCCCGACCTCTCTGCGAACTCTAACCCCCACCCATGATGCTCCACACGGATTCAGACCAGCTATGTCACTGATTGACTTTTATCAGCTTGCCAGAGCTGGACAGACATGTAGTATTATGCGTGTGTGTGTGTGTGTGTGTGTGTCCTTTTAACGTGTGTGCAGCTGTTCCCCTGTGTGTTTGTAAGCTGCCTGTATCCGATTAGCAAATCTGAACATGCACATGCAAATTTGACCATGTGTGTCTGCTTGCGGGTGCTGTTTTTTGGTTTGCACATTTTTTCCAGTCTCTCAGGTTTGCAGGTGGATAGCGTGCAATGAATTAGGGGTGTGTGTGTGTGTGTGTGGTGTGTGTGTGGTGTGGTGTGGTGTGTGTGTGTGTGTGTGTTGCGTGTGCGTGTGCGTGTGTGTGTGTGATCAAGGCTCTAACAGCATGCAGTTATGAGACCCCCATAGGAAAGGCTTTGTGTTGTCTCAGCCAGAGGGACCTCAGACATTCATGACATTGTGTTGATGCAGGATCACATTACAAGCCCACATCACACAGATGATATGGGGCCGCCTTTGTGTGTGTGTGTGTTCGTGTGTGTTCGTTCTCATGAAACTCACAGTGCAGCACTTTTCATTGGGTGCATGGGACTGTCTTGGCTGCCTCTGCCTCAAAGGTCTCAAGAACAACCATATGCCTGGTCTATAAGATGACAGCAGATAGACAGCATTGCTCTGGGAATCCCCCTCGCCCGACCAGTGCACCAGTTCCTCTCTCTCTCTCTCTCTCTCTCTCTCTCTCTCTCTCTCTCTCTCTCTCTCTCTTCTCTCTCTCTGTCTCTCTCTCTCTCTGTCTCTCTGTCTCTGTCTCTGTCTCTCTGCGCGTGTGCGCACCAGGATTGGCCGGATGCTCTCTCATGTTCGTAAGTGTCTTGGGCTCAGCTGTGTGAGACCATAGGGGGGGTACTGAGTAGGACATTTACTCAAGGTTAGCATGGAATCTATTTTGGCTCGGTGTTGTAACTCTGTGCTACAGATTTGCATCAGGGCTGTCGCAATCCCCCCCTATTTTCTTCCATCAAGGGACAGTCCCAGCACTCTGTTTCGCCAACTCTGGGTAGGAATTTATTAGGTCACGGTGTGAATTCCATTGCCTCATTTCTCATTTCGCCTCGTTAAAGATCTTTTAAGAACCGTAATTGGACTTCACTGTCAACTTTCAACAAGATTGAACTTGTAGGTCACTTTATCTAGCTGCCACTGAAACGTAGCAAAGAGAGAGGCACGAAGAATGGTTATGGCTTGAGATGCCATTTTGTTTTGATGGCAAGCACCAGTAAGCAAAGAACACTAAATGGCTGAATATTGAACGCAAATTTCATGCAACTTTGACTAGGCATTCATTCCAGCTATAATTCAGTCCTCCACTGAGTGTTTTATCCATGTGGGAATAACAGTGCATGGTTAACACACACACACACACACACAGCTTGTAGGGAGCCTTCATTGGGTCTGCAAGCAAGAGAGGATGTCAATTGCCACATGAACGTACATAACCCCACACACACACACACACACACACACACACACACACTTCCGTGCGTGCTAGCATTTCATGAGTAGGAGGGAGTCGCCATACAAAAAATGAAAATAACTCCTAGTCCATGCCTAAGGTGACACAGAGAGGATTATATTTTCCTGCTGGGACCCCCACTGCCCTCCATCCAGTGCTAATGCTTCTCCTTCCCCCTCTCCCTCAAAGCTCCCTGCAGCTGACAAACAACAACCCCCCCCCCCCCCCCGTCACGCATCTCAACTCTGACCCCCTCTTGGCCCGCCCTCCCCCTCACCTCCCACGTCCCCCCTGAGCGGAGCCGCGTCAGAATGCAGAAGTGGTGGACACGTCGTAAAACGGACCCCTCGAACACCCCCCCCAACCCCCCCCCCCACACACACACACCACTCCCTTTCCGTCGTCATCATCATCGCTGAGTCACAGAGTGGCCAGTTTTAGCTGTGCCTGCTTGGGGCTTGAACTCACCCACCTGTGAGGAGTTAGACATGGAAGTGTGTGTGTGTGTGTGTGTGTGTGTGTGTGTGGACGGGGGGGGTCGCCTGCTGACTGGAAAAGAAAACATGTTTACGATGGCAACAGAGAGAGGGGGAGAGGAATGGGGGGAGGGTGGAGTGTGTGTGTGGGGGGGTGTGAACAGGCCAGTGGGAAGAAGCTTAGTTAGCTGGTCTTTAAACTTTACTGCTGGTCTGGGTGAAGAAAATCATATTTCTGCCTTAGCGTTGTAGCATAGCTATGCTAATGGCTTAATGTGCTGGAATGTGCACACTGAGGCTGCTTGTTTACAGGCCGGCACACATCTCAACATCTGCGGCCTCTTTTGGCTGAGGGGCGATAGCGGGTGGAGGGGGGGGTGGGAGAAGAAGCCTGCATGGAATGTCAGAATCGTGACGTCAGCCCTGTGTCCTCACGCCCTCAGTAAACTCATGTTAAATCAATCTCAGACCCGCACAAACACATCCAGCTGTGTCTGCTGGCCAGGACACACAATCGCCCCTCCTCCAGCCCACCACACACACACACACACACACACACACACACACACACACGTACAAACACATACATACACGTCATAGATGTGCTCACGGCACAGTGCGCTAAGTTATGATTAATCTCAAATGCCTCTTGTTGACATTCTGTCTTTGCATGCTCACACACTGTGTCGGTTTCCTTCACAAGGTGCTATAGAAGGAGACAAACAGGCTACCTGAGACGACGGGCTGAGCACACACACTTGGCGAGCGCCACACTTTAAAGATTAAAGGCTCTCTTGTCTTTCTCGTGACTCTCCTACTCACCTCTCTTGGTCGGCACTCTGAAAGAGTTTCCTATGGCGCTTGTGTTGCTGTGCCCTGTGGCTGTAAGAGTGCAGGCTGTGCTGTTGACATTTGTTTGGTCTGGAGGACTGATATGGAGCTAGGTCGGGCTGAACCTCTGCTTGGGCTTTAGACTCGCTGGAGCAGCTGAGGTGTGTGTGTGTGTGAGATGTGTGCATACGTGAACGACAGTGCAGTCTGTGCAGATCTGTGGTACGATTTGACTTTTGAATCAAACCGACAAAATGGCTTTTATATGCATTAGCAGTGAGAGTGTGTGTGTGTGTGTGTGTGTGTGTGGGGAGCAGTGTTCAGGGATGTATTATGCTGTTAATGATGCGTCTTCACCCTGTCAACATGAGATTTAGAGCCAGCCAAGAGAGGCGTCCAGTTGGCCAGGGCCGCTGCTGATGACTCCATTAAACTTCCAGGCAGGTTAGGCTGCCTTGACACCCCCCCACCACCACCACTGTGTCCTTGTGAGTCTGGGTTGCGGTACATGCTCATGTCCACATAGACACACACCCTGGATGAATCGGCCCCAAGGAATGCCTGGACAATTGTGTCTCTTTATACTCGCCTTAATACGGCTTTGCTCCATGAGTAGAGGCAGTTGTTTCCTTGGTTAAGCTGGCTTGGCCTCAAGATAAATATGCACACACACACACACACACACACACACACACACACACACAGTAGTTTTAATCATGAGCTGGTACAAACTCCTCGGGTGTGATGGCGGTGGGGCCTAAGAGGATTGGTTGCTTTCAAGACTGCTTTAAGCCCAGAGACAATGGACAAGTCTGTAGGTGACTGATGACAAATAAACACACACACACACACACACACAGAGAGCCCCTTGCACTGAATCACTCTATTGTCACGACCTCTTCTCAGAACTGTGTTCCCGACCCAAAACACTTTGGGCTCTTTGTTTTTGTTTGTCAATTCTTTTTGATAGTTGTTGACATTTGTTTGTGTTCTGGTAAATGAAAGGGGACAGGTGCTTGATGGGTCTAGCTGTGTGTGTGTGTGTGTGTGTGTGTGTGTGTGTGTGGTGTGTGTGTGTGTGTGAGTGAGTGAGAGAACCGCCTCTGGCTGTTGTCTGCTCTGGCATATGTCTGGGATGGGAAAACTGTTTGTCCTTTTTGATGGCTTATATCATCTGTGTGTGTGTGTTTGTGTGTGTGTGCGCGTGTGTGCGTGCGTTCGTGTTCACTTGCTCAGGTACAATGGCTCTTTGCCCAACGGAGACAGAGGAAGGAGGAAGAGCCGTTTTGCTCTCTTCAAGAGACCCAAAGCCAATGGGGTGAAGCCCAGCACAGTGCACGTAGCATGCACCCCTCAGGCAGCCAAGGTATGGAACCATCCATTTACACACACATACACACAGACACACACTCACAAAGACAGAGATATCGATGATGACCTGGCAGCTACTCTGCTGTGCCCTAGTGTCGACCATGAATGCTGATCTCAGTCCAGCTCAGTCAGTAATTTAGACAGACGAGTGAGATCTGCGCTCAGAGATTCCCATCCTGCACAAGAGATTGTAGACTTCAAACAGCATGTCACTTTCCCACATGTGGGTAATAGAAGTAGGTTGTGAGGTCATTACTGTGGGCCTGTTGCAGCTGTCAGTGTTCATGTATGGAAACCTATGTCATAGGGGAGTGTGTGTGTGTGTGTGTTTAGAGGCGAGGAGAAGTTGGGATAGTGATCACACTTGGAGCTTTTGGAGCTGGTAGTCTTTGTTTTCACACATCTGGACAAAGTTTGAGTGTATGAATGGTTCCTCTGTGGCCTGCCTCCACCCCCAACCCAAATACACATGCACTCCTACACACACACACACACACACACACACACACACACACACACACACACACACACACACACACACACACACTCTCCTTCACACACTTCCATGGTAAGACACTACACACTTTTTTTGCACATCAGTACAGCACACTCACGTGAACATGCATGTGCTTGCCTCAGGTCATACACACACACACACACACACACACACACACACACACACACACTGACTCTCTCTTTCTCTTCCAGCAGCAGAGTATTCCACTGTCACACATGCATGCATGTTTTCTCAGCAGCACCTCTGAACGTGCAGGAGTCTCGTAGTGTGTAGTTGAGTTGAGTCCAGCCGAAGCTGCAGGTGGTCTCCATATTATGCCCGTGCTGCCGTGTGCCAACCAGCAGGCTCGGCTCGCTCGCTCGCCTCTCATAGGAGGCTGCAATTGAGTTGAGGAAGTAGGGGCATGGACTGACTTCCTTTTCATTTCAGAAGTGGGCCCAAAGAAAATGAATTGTGTTTTTTTGTGTGTGTGTAAGTGTGTGTGTGTGTGTACGTGTGTGTCTGTGTCTGTGTGTACGTGTGTGTGTGTGTGTGTGCGCGTGGTTGAAAAACAAATATGTCCTTTTAATATCCTCTTCCATTGTTTTCCATCTGCAGGCCATAAGCAACAAGGACCAGCACAGCATCTCCTACACACTGTCCCGAGCTCAGACGGTAGTGGTGGAGTACACCCATGACAGCAATACAGACATGTTCCAGGTACAGCGTCTCTCTCTCTCTCTCTCCTCTCTCTCTCTTTTTTTCTTCTCTCTCTCTCTCTCTCTCTCTCTCTCTCTCTCTTTTATTACCACTTCACCTCCACTTACCACTCACCCCTATGCAAGTCTTTGCGCACACTGACTAACTGGAATCGAGCGTGGTGGAGCAGTGGTTGCGTCTCGCGACTGACTGATAATTTGGCGACCTCGGTTAGATCCGTGTCAGCTGTAACTTTAACCTGCAGATTTGGCAGGGTGCTCTTTTTGACGATGACCTGTCGCCTGACCTGTTGCACAGGCTAGCACAAAAGGAAAGCGAGGAAGAAGCAGAAGAGGAATGCAGGGCACTGCACCGCACCGCACCGCACCCAGCACGTCACAGTACGCACGCAACGCCGGCCCCTTAGCTCACTATCCTGTTCTGTTAGATCACGCAGCACCATATTAGAACGACCGGGGGAAAGCTGTTAGACAGTCACTTTCAGTGTTTTATTCCTATTCAGATGTTTTCCGACAGCATTTCATGTCTGAACAAGTGGAATTTATGAAGCTCAAGCTCATCTCCCTATAGGGCAGTACAAGACGAGTCCCGTTTAGTGTTGGGGGTCCTGAGCATCCCGCTGGTTGTATATTTTGGGCACAGGACCATCTGGCAGGACATCATCCCTTATTTATTTACGTTTGTCACAGCACAGCACTTCACCTAATCATAGAAGAAAGAGCAAGACGACAGTACCGGGGGAAAAAGGGGGGGGGGGGTGGAGTGTCTCTTTTCTAAGGACAAGTAAGGGAGTGTTGCTAGGTATGCTTTTAGCACAACCTGCGGACGGGAGTACATGTGCTGGCAGACTCGATGTGTTCCATCCACCCACTGAAAGCCTATCCATCCAGCCTGTGCTTTTCTTTAAATAACATGCCACCTCCAGCAGCTGAAATTCCCTTCGAGACATTTTTCTCCCCCTCACACCGGTGGAGGTCCTTTTATTCAGTGTCTTACCACAGCTATGTTTTTCCCCTCCCGCTCTTTCCATAGTTATCTGTCTTTATTTATTTTTGTTGTTCTCTGGATCTCTCTCTCTTCCGCTGTCTGTGTATCCGTCTCTCTTTCTTTGTTTATCTCTCTGTATCTCTCTCCTTGTGTATATATATCTGTTTCTTTCTCTCTCTCTCTCTCGGTCTCTCCATCTCTCTCTTTCTCTCTTCCTGTCTCCACCACCCTCTCTTTGGCTGTATCAGCCTAATGGTCCCAGCAGTTAGCTGTGCCAAGGCATATACAATTATCCCATTATCCCACTAAGAATGGAACAGCCCTGCTAAATTTAATTCTCTTGTCATGCTCCCACTGTCCGACCACACACACACACACACACACACACACACACACACCACACACCACACACACACACACAAAGTATAGGCTTCACCTTGTCCCTTTGTGGTATTCTCGTGTGCGATTGGGGATGTTGATAGAATGGACACACGGGCCTACACAGTGGCAGTACTGTACAGCGACTGTTTGCACCGTGATGACTGACTATGACTATGAATGGCCTCCAGTCTGCTTTTAAAGCCCCTCCATGACTCACGCACAGACATCCACAGAGTCCACACACACACACACACACACCACACACACACACACACACACAACACACACACACACAACACACACACACACACACACACACACACACACACACACGTTCAGAGAGTGTGTCTACCATTTCGTTGCTCTCTGGCACTTTGTTTTTTGGGCCTCCTATGTATAGGGGTGTGGTAGCCTGGTCTTGCCTTCCTAACACTTCCACTTGATTATCATCTCCCTACTGTGCTAGTCTGGATTCGATCCCATTGAGCTCGTTGTCTCAGGGGGCATTTTAACCTGTCCAGTCAGCGAACAGAGGGAGTCACTGTGAATGCAGAGCTAGAATGCTATCAGTCAAGGCAAGCTATCAGTCAGGGGCTAATCCAATCTTTTTAAACTTAAACATCTGATGCAAGCAATCGAATCTCACTACTGAATGTCCAGACCCTCTGTATGGAACAAAAGTGTTGAACGAGGGACTGTTTTATTACCAGGCTAGGGTTGTGGGGTCTTAAGGCTGCTTCAGAGGGAGCCTCACTGACAGGTCAACTCAAGCTCCCCCCAGTAATAGTCCCAGTGAATACTAGTGGCTATGTTTTATTTGTTCTCATTCTGCCTTCCTCTCCTCCTTTCCTGTTCTTCCATCCCGCTGCCCCCCGCCTCCCCTGTCCCTCAGATCGGGCGGTCTACGGAGAGTCCCATAGACTTCGTGGTGACGGACACTGTGCCCGGCAGCCAGAGCAACGCCGACACGCAGTCGGTGCAGAGCACCATCTCGCGCTTCGCCTGCCGCATCATGTGCCAGCGCACCCCGCCCTACACCGCTCGAATCTTCGCCGCCGGCTTCGACTCCTCCAAGAACATCTTCCTCGGGGTAAGTGTGCTTGCGTGCGTGTCGCTAAAGGTGATGTCGTGTAGGGCAACTTCTTGAGCAATGTTGTAACCGGTTCCATGTATTCCGGTTGCGTGATCGGTTTCATTTCCCTGCTGATGATGAGTGTTTTAAATTGCCTGCCGATGACTTCAATTCTCCAGAAGAGAAGTATTGCGCAGTTGGGGTGGCGGTGGTAGCGTAGTGGTTAAGGAACCTGACTAGCGTGCAAGTAGCCTGAAAAGTTGTGGGTTCAAATCCCAGCTGTCACCGTTGGGCAAGGCACTTAACCTTAAGTTTGCAACATTCCAACATTCGTGGAATGTGCCAAACAGCAGCACTCTTGCTTAAGAAGTTGCCATGTGAGTCATCAGCTTTAGGCGTCAGATCAGAAAATGGAGCAAGTATTAATTTGTTATAGTTTGTCTCCCAAAACAACCTCCAACTTGACCTTTGACCTTGCCTCTCTCTCTCTCTCAGGAAAAGGCAGCAAAGTGGAAGACGTCGGATGGGCAGATGGATGGCCTGACGACTAATGGGGTGCTGGTGATGCACCCGCGGAATGGCTTCATGGAGGACTCCAAGCCTGGCGTCTGGAGAGAGATCTCCGTCTGCGGCAACGTCTTCACCCTCCGAGAGACCCGCTCGGCTCAGCAGCGCGGCAAGATGGTGAGCCTACGACACACACCACAATATTTACATCATTTTCCACATGAACACTTGATGCAAAACATAATGCACAAGTGCAGACACATAATACTGCAGCTTTTGCATGCAGATGTTGCTATCACATTTATTATTTATATATATTTCCAGACATGTTTGAATTGTTGGGTCTGATAGAGATGCTTGAGAGACTGCAAGCAGCGGCCTCCCAGCCAGCTGTACCAGCAGCTGTTCAGAGGCACAGTGAGGCATGGTGCCGAAAGGAAGGTGTCAGATTTTCGCAGAGGACGCTGGGAGAGCACAGACCTGCGCCAAGATCAAATGCTTTATCTTGCACCGAAAGTGATTTATATACGCCCTATCGACCCTGTGGGGGAAATTCTTTCTTTGCATTTGACCCCAGTGACACACACACAGTGAATACACAGTGAGGTTACTCACTAACCCTGAGGAACCTGCAGCTGTGGATGTGGGCATGGGAGAGCGATGTTCAATCACTTCCCCCTGTCCACATTTCTCCTTTTGGTCGGAGATCAAACCAGCCACCCTTCGGTTCCAAGTCTGAGGCCCTAAGACTTCACTAGAATTTGGATCTGGTCCAAATGTTATAAGGGCTTCTTCCTTTGGACATGGTTCATCTCTCCACCCAGACTAATGAAAGTCAGGCTTGTACTTGCACAGAGAGCATTGCCTTGGTGGGTTTAATTCAGCCTTGGCCACTCCCGTCAGACTTGAACTGCCTGCTCCCCAGACAGGTGCCAACTGCTGCCCACATTGTTGCCAGGTTAAGTTTGTGTCGCGCCGTTTCTGCAGTAACAGCAGAGAGGTGCCACATGTCTCCAGGCACGTACGAAAGGCGATCCCTGTAAGAGAAACCTCGGGCGAACCTCATCACGGTTGTCAGGTCTGGCCACCAATCACAATGCTCCAGCACTCTACTGGCCTCCCCTCCCTAAAAAAGAGAATTTTCCCATTGTATCAGCTTGTATGATAAAGCAAACCTGCATGCGGGAGTGTGTTTTTGTTTATATGAATGTGTATATTATGCTGGGTTCACTGCATTGTGGCATGACCGTGACCTCTGCGGTAGCACCATCTGATGGCTAAGTCCTCTCTTATAGCTCTCTCCCCATGGCTCATTGGACACTGTCAAAATATCCAGCTCATCGCCCCTGACTTCACACTGGATTCCCTCCATGTCACCACACTTCAGAACATTGTTTGTCCTCCCTCCCCTGCCCTCGCTAAAAAAAAACAAAAAAAAACTGGCAGATGCACATTCAAGTGGGGACATCTGATGTGAGAGCCCTGTTTTAAGTACAGTGTTGTCTCCTTTCTGATGCTTTCTCTCTGTCTCTCTCTTGTCACACTGTTTCTCTCGTCTCGGCCATTGTCTGGTTATGTTTCATACCCGTGGTGGTTTGTTGGGGATGTGCGCAGGGCTGGGACGTGGGGCGCCACGCTAATCTCAGTCATCACAGGCAGAGAAAACACTGCTGTGCCTGCCCGCCTGCCGGCTCGCTCGCCTGCTTGCATCGTTCGCAGCCTCCCACTGGTCCTCAGGGGGGGGGGGCCCCACCAGGCTGCAAAACAGGCCAAATCTAAGCCAAACACTGCTCTAATACTGAGAACATTTCACACACAGGCACACACATACACCAGCTAGACGTTACCAAGACAACACTTCAACACGTTTATAAATCTAACCAATTCTGATGACAGTTGTTGAGGAACCTGCCTAACCTGCCAGTTAAGACCAAACACACACACACAGAGTCTGTCTCTCTCTCTCTCTCTCTCTCTCTCTCTCTCTCTCTCTCTCTCTCTCTCTCTCTCTCTCTCTCTCTCTCTCTCTCTATATATACATACACATATACATCTATCTCTCTCACACACACACACACACACAAGCATCCAGGCTTTGTTCATTTTACCTGCACATTAGTGCTGAAAGGTGCATTGTTTAAGAATGCTTTATCTGCAATCACGTGTGACTATACATTAAATGAACTTATTTGTCTAATTTCACTTGATGGGGCGGTGGTAGCTTAGCGGTTAAGGAACCTAGTTAGCATGCTAGTAGACTGGAAATTGTGGGTTTTATATGCGACCCTGTGAACTATCCTCAAACCTCTCTGAGCTCTCAACAGCTTCCTAATGTCCTGCTGGTGTGTTCAGTTAGATGTCTTTAGGTGTGTTCTTGCACTCGGAGGTTGGAAGTTTCCAACTTCCCAGTTCACCATCGCATCATTAATCAGTAGAATTTACGCACAGAGAGAGAGAGAGGGAGAGAGAGAGAGAGAAATGAGGAAATCAAGCAGAGGCCTCCTCCATACTGCCTGCAGTGCATTTCCTAATGGCAAAGCCCTTGTAAAGACCTGCTGATGGGGATTATTATTATCGTTGGTGTTTTAATAACTGCACACCTGCACGCCACCTCTCTGCGCTGCCGTATGCAGATTGCCGCGTTATCTGCCACGGTGCCGCAGCTATCTCTGCCGTAAGCAGCCGTGCAGTAATTAAGTCTTCATTTGCTGATTGGAGGCAATTGGCTCGTCAGTAAAATAGGCTTCAGTGCAAATGGAGCGAAAGCAATGTCGACAGGGGCAGAGAAGGTTTAGCCGCCATGTACCAGGCATTGCGAAATTTGTTTAGTCTCGTTAAGCCTACTAAATATGCACACATGCACACACACACACACAAACACACACACTCTTGAGATCATTCCATCACCTTGCCCAGCAGATTCCTGGCTGTTAACTTGCAGGCTAAAAGAGTGAAGAGACACTCTGCAGCGGTGTGTGTGTGTGTGTGTGTGTGTGTGTGTGGGGGGGGGTTCTGGATGAGTGACACATGAGTGCTGAGCAGAGGGAAAGAGCCAGCAGCAGTTTTCAAGCCTCTCCTACAGCTGCGTCCTTCAGGGACGAGGTCGGCCTGCCCTTCACACACACATACACACACACACACACACACACACACAAGCTCCCCCTCTCATTCAGCAGAACAGCATACAAAGATTACACATGCAGTTACATCGCTTGATACTTACACACACGCGCATATATAATCAGACTTGTTTCATACACACCTCAAATCTCCACTTAAAATTTGTAAACAGTAATGGAGTCGCTTCAGCTGCACCTTCTGCCATACTCTCCATCTCTCTCGCCCCCCCCCCCCCCAACCCAGCACGCACGCACGCACGCACACACACACACACACACACTCACACTCACACTCACACTCTGCAGCCGATGGGGCCCTTTGTCTGCTCTTCTCTGTCCTGCTCGCGTGGCTCTCCTCCCAGCTAGCTTTGAGTGTACACACAGCTGCAGCTTTGTGTGTGTGTGTGTGTGTGTCGGGGGGGGTCTCAAGGTGTCTGAAAAGAACAGCTTTTTTCTCTGATTAATTATGGCCCCTTTGGTAATTAAACAGCACACTTCCTGCGTGCCTCTTAAATCCTGTGTGTTTTTGTGTGTGTGTGTGCACTATTGGCATGGCTAATATTGAGAAATAGCAGGCAGATGTGTGTGTATAAGGGCGTTGGCAGTGTGACGAGTTGTTTTGAAACGTGTGTGAAATGATTAAGCACAGCAGCAGACATGTTTCTGAGCACTGCTCTAGTTTGAAATACTGTGTGTGTGTGTGTGTGTGTGTGTGTGTGTGTGTGTGGTGAGTAATATCTCTTGTAAGGATTGCGTGGCTGTCCGGAGGAGATGCGTGGCTGGCTTTGTGTCGGTGTGAATGTCGGGATTGTCCTGTGTGTGGGCAGCATGTGATGCTGACATCAGGACACACACACACAGTCTCTCTCTCTCTCTCTCTCTCTCTCACACACACACACCACACACACACACCATAAACTCTGCTCCTGTTATTTGCGCACATACTTGCTCCCTTTTCACTGTAGGCCGCGATTCAATGATAGCCGGTCTAAAGGTGTGTGTCACTGCCAGTTAAGACCACACACACACACACACACACACACACACACACACAGTCTCTCTCTCTCACACACACTCTCTATCTCTATCTATCTCTCTCACACACACACACACACACACACAAGCATCCAGGCTTTGTTCATTTGGCCTGCACATTAGTGCTGAAAGGTGCCATTGTTTAATCACTCCCAAGGCAAATGAATCCCAGCAGTGGTGCCTGTGAGAACAGTGGCTCTGATTGAGAGTGGCTGGCCCACGGCTTCCTTCATACCCAGCCATAAATCTGACAAGACCCCCAGCTTCTCTTTGCTTGTGGAGCCTTCAAATATGTGCAGACAGTATCTGAGGTACCCCATTGCTCTCTCTCCTCTCTCTCTCTCTGTGTGTGTGTGTGTGTGGTGTGTGTGTGGTGTGTGTGTGTGGTGTGTGTGTGTGTGTGTGTGTGTGTGGTGTGTGTATAAGGAGAATTTCTCCAAGAAATGGTACCTTTCATGTGAATCAGACAATCAACCATAGTGCCAACTTGAGAAGAGGTCACTGAGAGAATGAGATGGGGCTTATGGCTTTGAGGTCATTAAGAGAAAAGTTGTGTTGCCAGAGAGAGCTGGACATGGCAGACCCATTGATGTTTTAGACATTCCTACAGGGCATGTAAAGAACATGCCCATTTTCCTGTTGCCTGTTTTTGCTGTCATTTGAATAATATGAAAGTGATTTTCAGCATCCTGTTAATCCAAGGCGACTCCTGGCATACTGGACATTTTTCGGTATTACACTGCCATCTACAGGGCTAAAGGAAGCATTGCAGTCCTACAACACTTTGATGCTATTACTCCCAGGCTCTAAGATCAAGTAGTAACTTGTGTTATTACATAGTTGATTCACAAAATTTCAGTTTTAAATGTTCTTAACTGTTTAACTGTTCTTATGTAAAAAGCTGAACCCACTCTTCATCTTTAAGCTTTGAGCGCAATCTCAGCATAACAGCGTAATAATTTTCACCCTCTCTCTGTGTTTTGTTGCTCTGTCCCAGGTGGACAATGAGACGCAGGAGCTGGTGGACGGCTCGCTGATCGACCTGTGCGGCGCACGCTCCTGTGGCGCACGGCCGAGGGCCTGTCGCGCACGCCCACCGTCAAGCACCTGGAGGCGCTGCGGCAGGAGCTGAATGCGGCGCGGCCCCAGTGTCCCGTGGGCTTCAACACGCTGGCCTTCCCCAGCATGCGCCGCAAGGACGTGGTGGACGAGAAGCAGCCCTGGGTCTACCTGAACTGCGGCCACGTGCACGGCTACCACAACTGGGGCAACCATGATGGGGAGCGAGGCGGAGGCGGTGGCATGGGAGGCATGGGGGGTATGGGGGGCATTGGGGGCTTGGGTGGTGGTGGAGGAGGAGGAGGAGGCATTGGAGGCATGGGTGGTGGAGGAGGAGGTGGGGGTTTGGAAGTGCGGGAGCGCGAGTGCCCCATGTGCCGGGCCCGTGGTCCCTACGTGCCGCTGTGGCTGGGCTGCGAGCCGGGCTTCTACCTGGACGCGGCACCGCCCACGCACGCCTTTGCGCCCTGCGGCCACGTGTGCTCAGAGAAGACGGTGGCCTTCTGGAGCCAGATCCCGCTGCCGCATGGCACTCACACCTTCCACGCCGCCTGCCCCTTCTGTGCCCAGCAGCTGAGCGGTGAGCAGGGCTACATCAGACTCATATTCCAGGGCCCTGTGGATTAGAGGGCAGAGAGACGCCCTGCACTGGCTCTCCCGCTTCCATTAACCCCCCCCCCCCCCCCCTCTCTCTCTCTCTCTCCCCCCCTCCCCCAGTAACTCTATGCATTTTTCTCATCTTTATGTCTGCTCTCTCTTCTGATCTTCCCTCCCTCTGTCAAGGGATCCCTGGTCAAACTATGCTTATAATTACATGTACAGTATAAGCTAGTGTCTCCTTTTTGATTTTGTATTCTAAAAAAAGTACTACTGCTTGTCCATTGTCAAGACGAAGCAGATGTTTGTTCTGTTTTTTTTTTTTTTTTTGAGGGGGGTGGTCAGTGAGTGAGATTCAGCAAGTCTCAGTCTGACTTTGGTTAGACTTCACTTTCTCCTTTTGGGAAAAAAAATTTGCTCTCTCATTTTTAAGTGACCTTTCTAGTGCTTTTTCTTATCCAGAATGAAAAACAAAGAGTATATTTTCAACTAAATACAGACGTAAAATTACCAAAAAAAAAAAAAAAAAAAAAATGATGTCCTGTCTAGCAACCCGCTTTGCTGGATTGATTTGTAAACAGTGTTCATTTACTAACAGGCCATGAGGGGCCGTTTTGATCTTAAGTGATATGATATCTGTGTTGTCTATGAATCTTGTGTGTTCAGCAGACTCTCACACACAGAACACTCTACTTGTAGTTCCTTTTGTAGGAAGCTGTTGTTGATGTTTTTTCCTCATTTACTGAATATGCCTAGAAATGAAATACTTGGTAACGTTTTTATTTAAAACAGCCGCATAAAATGTTAATCCGATATAATCAGTTAATAGTGTGTCTTGGGAAGTTTTAGTTCCATGTTCCTCTTTCATTTCATTTTTTTTTTTTTTTTGCCTTTTTGTTGAATTCCTGTTTTGGGTCTTATCAGAGTATATATTTTCAGCATTCTATTGTAGATGATGGATACTTATCATTTTTCTCTCTCTCTCTATTGAGTTCAGTAGTGTCTCTCTCTCTGGTGTTTGTAACACGTTTGTGTTTGCGTGTACTAAAATACTGTATCTCTCATGCATTATCACCATGGCATTTCTTCCCCCATACTTAAAGCAAGCAATAGAATCAGGGTTTCACACTGACATCAGACTGTGGGAGGATTTGTAGCCCACCGTAGTCCCTCAGAAGCCTTCTTCTCTTCAGTCTGCTCTCCCTTTAAGCACAGACCGACACATTCAGCCCTGTCTATACTCGTTGTGTCCTTAACGTCTGGGTGTGTGTTTGTGTGTATGTGTGTGTTTGTGTGTATGTATTTATGTGTGTGTATGTATGTATGTGCGTGCGCGTGTGTGTGTGTGTTTGTATTATGTGGCCTTAAATGTTGGCCACTCTCAGGCCCCCACTTCCAGGTTTTTCTGTCCCCACCTCCGTTACGCTCCTTTTGGGGTGACCACTGAGTAATCTATTCTTCCCCTCAGCAGAATTCCAACACCACCTGTATTGAAATGCTCTTGTTTCGTCGCTCTTGTACAAACAGGATCTTTGTGTTCCACTGTGCTGTAGTCATTGCTGAGGTGGCCACAGCTCAACGGATGGTGATTTGCTTTGTCAATAGATCTCCCCTCCCTCTCCTCGGTCATTTGCTCAGAGCCCATAGAGAAGTGGTTGGCTCAAATGTCATTTTATCACCCTTTTTAAGACCTGAACTGATGTCACCTGAACTGACTTGTTTCTAGTATGTGTTGGCTTTGCCTGCGAAACAAAATGTAATTTGAAAAGAAATGAAATGGGCCTTATGAATGATCTGCATTAAAACTCGACAGATCCTTTTAAAACAGATGGAATTTTAAGTGTTTGCTCCTGAATGTAGTCTGTGTGTGTGTGAGTGTGTGCACATGAGTGTTTGTGAATTTACACCCTGCACACATGAATGTGTTGGGAGTCTTACGACTGTATGTGTTTTCCATGTGGGGTGTGCGCGCATTCATGTGGGACGTAAGCAAATGGGTGTTCTTTGTACAAACATCTTTTGCGCTAAAAGTATGTAAAGTGATCAATACACACAGAACATTAATGTAGCCAGGTTGAGTGTGAGTGTGTGCACAGCACCTGTACACAAACCATACAAGTGTTTGTATGTGTGTACATGCCTGTCTCCCCTCTGTCGACTGTCTGTCTGTCTGTCTGTCTGTCTGTCTGTGTGTGTGGTGGGTGGGTGTGTGTGTGTGTGTGTGTGTTGACTGTATTGGGATTGGTCACAGAAGGTGACTTTGGCCGCTGTATTGAATGTGAGGCAGAAACTTCAGCGCTGCGTTCCCTCCCACCCCCAGCTCAGGAAGGAGCCCACACCCCCCAACCCCCCAGCAGCACACACACTCACATACAAACACACAGCTCAGGAAAGAGCCCACATCGGCCTGTGTTCAACACCCCCCCTACTCCCCCAGCACACACACTCACACACCCACACACACACAGCTGGCTTTCTCAAGCCCTTCTGAGGAAGTCTCAGTGGCATGACCCCAAAAAAAAATGTCTCCATGTCCCCCACCCCTGCCATCACCATGTTCATGTTTTGTCCCACAGCTTGCTCTTCTGTCTTAGATCCAGTATTAAATGTATTCAAGCTGACCTGTTCAAAGCAACGTGTGTTTCTCTCAGTAGAAACCTGTGCGCAAAGGGCTTTATTTTCTATGTCCGGACTGTTGTGTTTGTCCCTCTTTCTACTAAAGGCTGGCCTGAATGCATGACCCTCCCTACCCCACCCCAAACTTACAGCAGCGCAGTGGTTTTCTGTACCCCCAAACCCCCTCCATCCAAGTCCCAGCTCCCTCTTCCCAAAGCCTGCCTGACCTTCGCTCTGGAATTTTCCAATGCTTCACAGCAAAAAAAGCTGAGAATGTTTTTGATTTACCTGTTCTTTTTGTACCAACTTTAAACAATAAAGTTTTTAAAATGATTATGTGACTGTTTTTTTCCCCGTTCATGATCGTGCACATATGTAGGCTAGAGGGAAAGCAAATATGTTGAAAGATAAAGGGGGGGGGGGGGTTGGGGGTCAGGGGCTCTCCAAGGCTGGTTTTATTTTCTGTATTGCAGGGTTAATATAGTATAGGCGCTAACACAAATGCTCCTCTGAAGACATGCTAATCATGATTTTACAGGCCAATACCCTCACAAATCATTTGTGACTCTTAGGATTTTTAAAGGAGATGTAGAATGGAAAACAATTTTTGCCTTGGCTTTGATAAATTGGAACTTGTGTGTTGCTAGAGCTATCGTGAATATGAGGCATTGTACCCTCCTTCATATGAAATTCTCAGAAATGGCCACCAAAACTTGGGTTTCTGAGAACAAACCTTATATGTGACGTCAAATAGCACAAAGCAGCCAAAGAGGGCACCATTTATCCAAAAGGACCATTTAAATAACCAGCTAAAATATAAGGTTTTAATTAACTGGGCTTGTAAAATAGCACTTGAGCTTTTTTTTAATAAATTAAAGTTGAATGTTCTTTTTTAGTATCAGAGAGCCGGGTAAAATACTCCATTCATTCATTCTACGTCCCCTTTAAAGACTTTATAGTCCTTACACTAACATTTCACGGGGCTGAGAGGATGTTGCAGGTAGTTGACTAAATATCTTTTTTGTTACAGTCTGTATTCTGTGCTATAGTTGAAACCTAGCAGGACATGCGATTCCCATAGGATTATCTGGGTGTCTTAGCTCCATTTTGAGTAGGCCTGTTTGGTTCGATTTCAGCCGAACAAAGGTGTATACTTGCATTTTAAAAGTGCGATTTTAGCCGAGGCAAAAAGACAAAAAATCGATTTTGTCTTTGTACAAGTAAAGGTACTGACTAAGGCTGTTAGTTCATGGTGCAATGTTTTGCCTAATCCACGGGGAGGCATCGTAGTGCCCTCATTTTGCAGTGATGTGCAGGCAATGTAAGCTACTTGTGAAGGGGTAATGTTAAATTCTCAAATAGACTAACAAGGGATGTGTGAACGTCATTTCTTCTGTTCTACGACCACCATAATTAACATCGCTTATGTCGGAAGATTTAGACGAGGTAGAGGAAAATTAGGACTATACGTAAAAGACCATCAATACCTTTCATCCATAACGCAGACCGTGCTTGGTATGGTTGCCCCTTATAACCTTAAACCTCTGCTGCGCCGAGTCAGGGGGATAAACAGGAAACTGTCCCACAGTCATTAGGGACCCCACTGCGTGTAGAGGAGGCATTCGCGGTATTGCAACATGGCAACAAGTATGAAAAGACTGCACATTTGCACGGAGTCCAGAGGCCTCAACAATGTGAAACATTCCTCCACGATCGTTCTGAAGCGAGGAGGCCTTACAGAGTGCCGAATCAGTGTTTGGCTTGTGTCTAGTTAGTTTTAAGTGGAGGTTATTAATGGAAAACCATTGTACTGTTCATGATGATTAGTTTCATGTCACTATTTACACAACATAGGCTGCCACTTTTGCGAGAGGACCATTATATCGCTTGAAATGGTTGGTTATGAGACAATAGAAGCTTACTACCTTAGAGAGTATTCATTTCAGCAAAGTAAATTCAGAACTTTGTGTAAAGCCCATCACTGTGTACTGAAGTCGTAGCTTATGCCTCCATCTAAATACAGGAAAGTACCCCTGGATTAATAAGAAACTATTTAAACAATTAGGCTAGACGCTGTCACCGTGCTGTAGAGAAATGGCTTACATTGTGAGGAGTGCAATTTGCATTATGCAGCTGTGTGCTAGAAGATTGTGACCGGAGTGTAAAGAATGGGAAATGTTGGACTGTTGTGGTACCTATTGCATAGAACACGCATAGAACATACAGGTGCTATTAGTGGGAATTGAATACAGACGACTCGTGGCAGCATCAACCACTAGGCTGCTGATAAGGAAGGAAGTAGAGAAGCATTCCCTGTTGACAACCCACCAGAGCACTGCCGAGGCAACTGTATGATATGGAGCCCACAGAGATAAAGAAGTGCCTGTTATCCTTTTGGTCTTCAGAAACATGGTGAGCTCATTACTGACTCATGAATTCATTCACTTGAAGGGTCCTTTGATGCAGGGCGGAGGGCTGCCTTCCATTACTCTTCAGAAGTAGGCTACATTAGCGACGAGTGACGTGCTTGTCATCTGTTAGGGACTGCCACATGCGTCAGTGTTGTTCTTCGTGCACTGAGCCTTGGCATTGTAAATTCAACATTTATCTTGATTATAGGGAGTGACGGCGTGGCGCTAACTATGCCCAACACGGCTTGAAATGCTGGTTCGGCACATCAACAGTGATGGAGACAGTAGGCTAAGATTATTCACTCACAGACAGGCAAGCCCTCACTCACAGACTCACAGTCTATCCTTAATTAATAACCTTGTCAGCGTCCCTTGAGTTAAGTAATTTATCAACAAATAACTATTTGGCCTTTTCTTGAATTCAGAAATTGGAGGAATCAGTTTACTGCAACTTTCTGCTTTCATTGTGTATATCCAAGAATTGAAATACCTAGGTCCTACCAGTGGTCAGTCTTCTCAAAATATATCTCAGCAGAACTGTTGCCTCTGGAGGGATATGATTACGCTTGGGTTGCCAACTGTTCCGAATTGTCAGGGACATTCTGAATTATGGGTTTTGATTTGTCCCGTCAGTGACAGCTCTAGTCCCGTATTCCAATCACAGTCTTGTCAATCAATAATAGACTAGACTTACTGTAAACGCGGCAAAACTCACGCAAACGTTGCCATGGCAAAAATCTCAAGTTTCCCGGAGGCTCCAGGAGTCTCGCGTATTTAGATAGTGGCTCCCGGATGCCCGCTATGATAAAATCTCCCGTAAATTGTGCTATCGTGCAAATTTCATTTGCGAGTGGGAGAAGCGGTCAGAACAACTGGCAGAAGCAGCGCAAGTGAGTGATGATGAGACGGGGGAGCGAGGGAGAGAATTTTTTGCAGACAAACCTGAGCAGACGACTTCTGTCTCTGTCGTCAAATCATTTCATCATTAAAATGAAAGCTTCTTGCAGCGCGATAAAAAAAAAATTATTTCCTTCATTTTAGGCCTATATGTAAAACTATATTTCCACTGAGTTTGGTAGAAATATGAAGGCTACAACACCCTATTTTGACTTCCACCCTCAGCTGATGAGAGTTTAACAGTTCAGCCCATTTTTATGTATATAAATGTACATTTTTAAAATTTAATTTCATTAATTTTTTTAAAAAAATATTTATTTTATTTATTTATTTTGCTGCCGGGGGCGGGAGACCCCTCCACTTGGAAGAAAATGTCCCTTATTTGGGGTTGAGGAAGTTGGCAACCCTAGATTACGCTGTATATGCTCATAGTGCTCTGACATGACAAAAACAGATGTCTTGGGTGAACATAGACTTCTTTTATGTAGTTACTAAAGAAAGCATATTTTGCCCACCGCTTTCTCTAGATAACACAGCCACAACATTTTACAATGGCATACATTTCCTGAATGTAGATCCCTCTTACACAACCCCCCATTCTCCCACCAACTAGGCTATTCTCACAAAATCCAACCCTACGCAAATTGGAAATATGGGACGTTGGCAGCGATAGCCCATGGAGCATATGGGCTCTGAAGAATGACTGCCTACTGTGTCTGCAGTGTGGACTGGGCCAGCAGCCGATCTCCAGTGTGGTTTGTTGGACTTTACTACCCCTACTGTGATAGGCTACAGTATCAGGCTTAATGTTTTCAAGCTTCTCTCCATGCTGCAGTTGAAATGCAACCTTTGCAGCTGATGAAACCTTGTCTCCAGGCTGCAGTCTGGATGAAGCCCTCCTCAGGTGTTATGTGGAAAATATCCCCTGTGACAAAGCCTGTCAAGCCCCTTGATACATTTTTTTTTGTAAATAAGTCAAGTAAGCTTTTGATAAAACCCATGAGAGGGGAAGAAGGGCTTTGTTTGATGCTAAAATCATCTGATGTACCCTGGCTTGTTTGAGGGGATTTCAGTAATGAGATCATCTTTTCTGAGAGAGAATCATGGCTTTCGGTTTTTAATCTTACCGATGTGGCATAGATAGATGAAGGGATTGCTTCAAATTAGTCTGATGCAGAGAACATCAAATGGAGGACTTCAAAGAGGCAACCAGCACCACGAGAATGTGACTGACAAGCAATAATGCACACAGTGGAATCTACTTTGCTTAGTCAGTCAACCTGGCTCTCCTCGTGTGTGTGGGAACGCCTTAGACAATATGACCTTGTGTGTATACACAAACTACAAAGAGAGGAGTACCTAGCTTGTTCTGTGATGTAACCAGCCATCTTAGCGACTGGTCACCAAAACAGTCCAAGTTTGCTATGGGAGGTAGCTGTATATAGCAGATAGAGTATAGTGCTGTACACAGGGCACGTGTAATACCCAGTGCATGAATCCCTTGTGTTCATGATAAAGCACATTTTTCACGTTGACCTTGTTGAGTGCGGCAGCTCGTGGTCCTGGGGATAGCCCACTGCTGGTGATACGCTGAGTCAGCACGCGTGTTGACACCATATTTCCTGAGCCACTGGGTTGAACAGCCGCGCTGAAATGCACAGCCGTGGTTGTGACATGTTCCACAGGTCTTGGGACCTGACCTGAAATAAGATTCATTACCAGTCCACCACCAAAATGCATCTGTTTTTTCTGAGCTATCCTGGAATTCTCCTGGGGTTGGTTTTTGCGGTTTTTAACCCTGATATCCGGGCAGATGTAGTGATATTTATATAAACACTTTTTTTTCTTCACACTCTTTCCGTGTACTATTCTTCGTGACGCTTCTCAGTGATTTTCTAAAAGAAGAAAAAAATGCTGTGTCAATTGTGATTACGCTGTTCTCATTAACCTCACATGTTTTCTTTGCATACCGAGCATTTCTACTTGACAGTTTCACAACTTAAAAAAATAGTACAGCCTTGTGGTTTCTGCTCACGAACAACTGAACTGAAGAGAGACCCAAATGGATGTGGTCCACAAAAATTGGACTCTATTCCCTTTTTGACCGTTTCTAATTTTATCAAACAAAATTGCCTAACTAAAATTCCTGGTTGAAAAAGTCATTCTATCATGTCTATATTGTTTCATATGCAGTTAACACCAATACTTTTGGGTTTGTGTGTGTCAAGTCAGGACTGGGTCATTTTGACCAGTTCTGCACAACTGCAACACTTCTCTCTCTTATGAGGCCTATGTAGAACACTCTCCAGAGGGAAACTCGTTAGCAGTCAGTTAACCCTCAGACAGTGCAATGATTTCATCTGGCTGAAGGCTTTTTTTATGCATCTACTAAGTCTGTCTTGCTGTGAGCATCTCACAATCTCAGTTTCTCCCTGCCTCGCTCTCATCTCTGTCACTGTCTGTCAGCGTCTGTTTCTGTCTGATGTTCATTCTCTGCTTTGGTCCGTCTCTCTGGCACGAGTTTCTGCTACGGCTTTTCTGTCCTTATTAAATCTGTTAACTTTTACTGTCTGTCCTCTAATGACAGAAATGAGTAAGGAGCACTGAGTTTTCAGTGTTGATTCATTACCTCCCTTTGGTGGTGCTTGTTTCTGCACAGGGCTCCAGTCTGTTACCTGGAAGTAGATTTAAGGTCTATATCAGCATTTGTACCCAGCCCCCACATTACTGAAGGCAGCTCCGTGCACCACTGAATGGCACTGGCTGTGTTTGTGTCTGGGGACAGATGTGTAAATGATAGCAGAGATGCACTCACACAGACTGCTTTCACTGACTGCATTAATTTCCTCTGTTGCTATTCTCTTCTCTTGTTTCCTAGGGTCTGTATGTTACTGTCTTTATAATTCTGTCTGTTCACCTGAATCTCCGTCCAGTATTTCTCTTATGTTCTCTCTCTTTCTCTCCCTCTCTTTCTTTCTTTTTATCTGTCTCTGAAGTGAAGCAGTGAAAATTGTCTGACACAGTGGCCATGTTGAAATCCATATTGCACTTTTTTAATTTTGTTCAAAGGACAAAAATGGTGTCTCAACGAGGCTCAGACACACTCAGCTGTAATTGTCGCCGTTGCCAAAGAAACACTTATTGCTTGCAGACTCCCAGTCCACAGACAACATTCACATTTTCACAAGTCATGTTTGCCATTTCATTTGTAAAAACAGACAAATAATAAAAAAACATTAAAAAAACAGCTTGTGATAATACTACAACAGAAATATTTCTGTCTGGTTTTTCTCCTAAAGTGAAATAAAAGCAGAGGTCTTGCAGTATAACCTGTGAATGGGAGTGTTACATAAACTTGAAGGTCTGACATTTTGATTAAATGATGCTGCGGATTTTTTTCTTTGTGGAAATAAAAAAAGTTCTTAACACCAAAACTAATTGGCTACATTAAAATCTCAATAAAATCTTTTTTACAGTGAATGTGAAATGCATGTTGTGATAGTGGCACCAGCCTCTCCTCTCAGTCAGAGCAGGGAGGCTGGGGCTATGGAGGCTTCTGTGAGGATTCCCAAAAGTTCCTAAAAGGCCTTAGTGGTCAAGAATGCGCAGATTTCCTGACACAATCTTGTTCTCCAGCATTGATCCAGCCGGAATGTCAATCCTATCTCCATGATTGGCAATGATGATGACAGTTCCCTGCACAGAAGCAAAGGGAAATAGGAGACATTAAAAACTGACAGGACAGTTAACTGGCAATAATATTAAGAGCTTTGCAAACTATACTTTCATGTTCCAATTACAACATTAAAGTCTGTACATCATCTTCTCATATACCAAATAGAGTTTTATTCTCAGTGAATAAGTTTTAAAAAGGTTCTAATAATGTTGAGCTATTTGTCCAAAACAATGAACAGTTGAATGGCTAATTGAAACTGTGAAGGGATCTTTACTTTGAGCGAGACGTGTTTTCCGAATGTGACATCTCCAGATACCGTGAGGTGGTCCAGCTCCAGCATGTCTGGGATGCTCTCAAACCTCGTTAGGAACTCCTGAACCTGCAGCAGCACAGCCAAAGCAACAGCAGTCAGCACTCTCTATTCCATACACACACACACACATACTGTACATACATACACACACACACACGCACTGTACATACATACACACACACACACACACACACACACACACACACACACACACATACACACACACACACATACTGTGCATACATACACACACACACACACACACACACACACACACACACATACACACACACATACATACACACACAAACACACACACACACACACACACACACACACACACACACACACACAGCAGCAGCAACTGCAGCACCTTCTGTATCACTACTGTAGCACTAATTTACACACAAACATTCACACACACTTGCACACGGGAGTAAGCTCAACCAACAAAGAAAATCTTGCTGGGATTTTAGAAAGTATGTACAGGGATTTACAATACATTATATATAGTCCTTACATTACTCTTTTAGGACAGATATGAATCATGTACGTTGTCAATAGAACTTTTTTTAAATACAGACGCACAACTGCAAGCTCCCACTCCACCTTCCTAACAGAAACACCCTGTACACATACATCCTGTAGTCAAAGGAGATATGCTCCTATATCTCAAGGGCAGCTGTGGGTGAGGTGAGATCATCTATTATGTGCATCCAATTACCACAGCTCACTGCCTTTTTATAGATGCCATAACTTTAACTGGAAACCTTAATCGAAAAGGTGTACAGACGAGGGAGATGGTAGACAGAAGAGGACTGCTTTAGGTTCATTTCCATGAGTATGGAAGACATGCGGTACATTTCCTTTGAATATTTGGTATTAAGCGAAAGAAGTCAAAATAAGCATGAAATAAGTGGGCGATTTCACAGAAATTTGACTCTTTTGTCATTTCCGTAACGCCAATAGAATGCCACTGAATTTGTATGATGTGAATGATTGCAGGAAATGTTTCATACAACTTTGTCATGCATGTCCTAGAGCCAAAAACAGTGAATTGTCAAATTTCATGTCATCATTCACATTATACAATACAGTAGCATTTTATTGGCCTGATGGACATGACATTTTCAGCAGAATTTGCATTTGAGAGAACAGGAGGAAAGAGAGAGGGAAGATGAAGACATTTGCAGTGGTCTCTGGCGGTTTGAAACATTAACACTGTGTGCTAAAATCTTCCTCCTGTGAAGAATCTTCACAGTGACACTAGTAGAGAATGTGGTACCTGAGAGTGCTGAAGGGGCAATTGGCCACTTCCCTCATAATGTGCTTCTGTGTGTGTGTGTGTGTGTGTGTGTGTGTGTGTGTGTGTGTGTGTGTGTGTGCGTGTGTTTGTATAACTGGGTGTGTATGACAGAAAGCTAGTTCACACGTTATTGATTTCTGCTGTAATTGTGCTGGGATGTGGGGATGGGGTAGCGCTGCTATTTCAAGACCTCTCAGAGAGAATGGTTTCCAGAGAGAATTCAGTGAACCACAAGGTGCCTTTTCAAAGCCTGGGCTTTCAGCACCAACAGTTAGCCTGGGCTTTTAAGTAAATAATCACAATGAAAGCCATTACAAATGTCCTCCATGTGTGTTTCTCAGGCTATTCATCATGGACAAATCACTGGTCCTAGCCTGGTGGACCAGACTCTTTCTATCCGCTTTAGTTTTTGCAGAGTCTGGACACTCTCCATAGGCATACATTTACTTCATGGGCACTTAGTTTGAACTTAAAGGGCCTCCGCACACTGGCTCCAACAAAGTGTGGAGCGCTTTGCTTCTGACATTCTATTCAATTGCTTTCAATACAATACCGCACACCAGTATCGACCTCTGCTTGTTGATTACGACTGAGATCAATTTTTTTAGAGCCGTTCAATAAAATCCTCTTACATGCATACATACATGCTTATATGTTGTTGAAATGAACACATTTCTGTTAATTCTCTCTTTATGCTGAAGCACTGGGCTATCATCCTTTGATTCTCTTCTTTTAGTGATGACTAGCCTATATTTTCAAACCCTGCAACAGCGATTAAAAGAAAGTAGAAGAAAGTATGTTGTAGTTTTAAGATCTAGACCATATCCCACAATGCAGAGTTGATGAGAATAATAATTGATGAGAATGTTGAGACATTCACATCACATCACTACAATTTGTTGATAAAAGTGTAAATACTGAGATGAAAAGTTTGAACAACCAGTTTCAACTCACACAACCAGACAAGCTGTGACAAGCTTTACAAACACGTGTACTCACAAAAATGAACACACACAGACACACACACACACACACTCTAGCCTGCACACACAGACATAATATAGATGTGCTCTTTCACCCTGACTCACACACAATCAAAGACTGAGGCAGCCAGGTGCGCATTGCCATGGGAACCGTCTGGCGGGCTGGTTACCTTGGTGAAGGAACTGCCCAGCTTGACGTGCGGCGTGGTGGGGAACTCGCGCTTCTGGCTCATTGTGAGTGAGCCAGCCTCCAAACTGTAGAGGTTGGACATGACCAGCAGCAGGTCGGAGGTGGTCTTGACCGGCAGGAAGCGGCTGCGCGGCACGTTGATGCCCAGCGCGTTGTCGAAGCTCTTGATGGCGGCGCCAACGGCCGTCTCCAGCTGGATCACGTTCAGACCGCCATCCAGCGTCTGTGAGAGTACGTGTGAGAGTAGGGGAGGGTACTTAGGGGTGTGTTTGTGTGGTGTGTAGTACAGACACAGAGGAAGAGTGAGATGTGTGTATCTCACCATATTAAAAGTCCCTTACAGGAGAAATCCGGTGTAAATCAATTAATAGCCTTGTTGTTTGAGGTCATTTAGTACACTTAGTACAAAATTTCATACAACATAAGCCAAATAGTGCATCAGCAGCAAGTTCTGCGTTGACCTACTGCAATGCCAATTATGAACAGCTGCGGCCCTCTCAAACAGAGCAGTGGCAGCCAGATATACCAGTGTCAGTAGACCCCATATCCGACTTCTCAAGGACACACCTCACAGGGAAAACAAATCAAGAACTAATTGGAGGGAATCTAAAGGCACTAACAAAGGTTAAGCCTAAGGACACGATGACTAGGTGACAGGACAAGAGTACCTAACCTATCACCAGGGAAACTGTGGTACTTGTCCCGGAAGGGTACTAGCAGTTTTCTAATCCATCCATCAATAAAAGGTTACCTTCAAGTTAAAAGTTCATCTGAGAAGAACTGGGAATGTATGGAATAAAACATGAATTAGTGGGGCTGTGCAAGGAAGTGTGAGCTATTTCTGTGTGTAGGATAACCCCATAATAATGCACTTGTGGGGTGACAAACCCTTTGAATCCCACCAGAAGTCATGACAAGACATAAAGGACAAAAGCTCTGAATAAAGCAAAGTCCACAAATGTATGCAATGCAATTATACAAGTGAGATTTATTGTAGAACTCTAGGGGTCTCGATGAGGTGTGAAAGCTACCAATCAGATCAGCTCAATAAAAACAGTAGGATTACAGTCTGATTATTCTTCGTAATCCGATTAAAGAATGTAATGTCAACCAGTGTAATCCCACCAAAATCTAATTTTATGAAAAAAGAATAAATTTCAGTTAGATTATTCTGTCATGTAATTCTCGTGTTAATGAATGAAGGCATGTTGCTGCCTTGCATTAACCTGCGTTGTATTGGATACAGTGGCCACACATGGTAGACCACAGTGTTATAGGAAAGCTGGTGCAATGCTGGTTGATTTCCATGCTAACTTCAGTAGATATCTAATATCTAACATGATGCATGACATCTAACATGAGGTGTTTTTTCAATTCACATTCTTCATGATCTGTTGTTGCTTTTATGTCATTTTTGGAAGCTTCAAGTAGTACATGTATTTATCTCCTTCCATGGAAACAATATAATTTTTATTCTTTTTATGATTCATATTTAAATTGCATATGAATTGGAATATTCAATATATCAGACTATCAGACAATCAAATTGTTCTGAGCATTTAACTACACTGAATGTCTGAATATGGGCACTCATCTCTCACCTTGGGGTTGACGATGATCTCCATGTCAATGGCATTCTGCTCCTGAAGCCTCTTGATGGCGGGCAGGGAGATCCACAGGTTGTTGGTGTTGAAGATCTTGAACTTGGTGACGGACTTAAACTCGTCCACGTGGGCCTTGGGCACCTGGGCGATCTCCAGCAGCCTCAGTTTGCCATCGTACTGGATCAACGTGCCACCCTGGGGCAAAACAGAGAGAAAGCTAAGTTAGTTGATGGGATTCATTTATTACACATAGTAACAATGTGTATTGTGTTAGCTCTAAGGGAGTACTGCAGAGATGTTTTTTTCTTGTGCTGCTGTTGGGACTTCCCACAGTGACCAAACCTATTATGCAAATATGCAAAAACAAACCCATATCAACACAACTGGATGTATCACATACTCTACATACCTGTACAGATACTTTACAGATACAGAAGACGTAATTAATTCAGAGGTTTACAAGTAGGTATCTTACTTTCAGTTCAGCCCAACTCACCAATTGGTGTCTGGTGTCACAGACTCATTCCCAGTCATAGTGCCTAGCACAAGTATCAGGATCTGACATAACATGTATATGTACATGCAAAACATCTTGTCATATGTGAATTCTTCACATAATTCATGTCAATTAAAGTTCTCTTGAGTGGTTTATGATATCTCAGCCTAAACCACTGGCTTTTTTCAGAGGCCTTTGTTCACTCGTTATTGTCGTGGAAAATTCCACTCTAATAGAGGCAATTAGATCAGCACCGCATCCTCTAATATGTTGTGTGAGCATATCCCTTTAACACAGCAAACAATGTACAGCTCAATCTAGGAAAACACCATGTCTGGTCTCATAGCAGTCACAATCTTACATTGTGGAACTTCAAGGCTAGTAGGCTACGGTTCACATATGCCAAGTGTCCATTTGCGAGTGTGGCCCTAGCCTAAAGGTTGACTGCTTTGCATACCTTGACATCAGCCCGGGTCTTGTCGGTGACTTCCATGACGAACTCACAGCGCTTGCCATTGGGCTGACTCATCAGGTGGTTGAGGATGGACAGGTCCACAGTGGCTCCAAGGTTGTCGATGTTGGACACGAAGATGTACTCCTTGCCCTCTGCGATGAGCTGGTCTAGCAGGCCCGAGTTGTAGAAGCTGGCGTAGATGTCACCGTGTCCCGGCGGGTACCACACATCTGCGTTCTCACCCGTCATGCCCATGTCCTTTGCCACCGGTAAAAGGGACTCTTTGTTGATACGTGGATACCTGAGAGAGAACGACAGTGGAGAGAGATGAGGAGTTAGCAAAAAAGTCTCCATGTGAGAAGAACATACACAATACACTTATTGATTAATAACATATTATCAATTAATAACATATTGTAAGTCATGAACATGTTTAAAGCTGTGCATATGCCTGGACTATAAAAAGGACTCCAATTTAATACAATCCTGAGCAAACCAACTGGTCCAAAGTCCCATTTACAGAGTTACTTTAATTATAAATAAATGTATTTAATTCTAAATAACTAAAGTACAGTCTGGGAATGATTGTGCATAAATAAGTGAGGAGATATGATGGCTCAGTTGGTACTCAGAATCATAAACAGCTCTCCCATGGAACTACATGTGATAGTCATTAGCAAGTACGGATGCAGCACTGCTGAGTCCCATTTGCAGTAAATATACAATTCGTCATGGTCCTGCATGGATTATTTAGCATTCAGTCTATGCAGAACCAAAAAAGCAAGTACATTAATGTTTTGCTATTACTGCTGTGATATCACAATAGCGTGAAGAGGATCATTTAGGTGTTTACTGAACAAATATGGAAACATGGGAAGGACTGGGACTGGGATGAACAAATATTGGCTGTGTTTGTTTAATCAAAATATTTAGGTAACGCTTTTTGCATTACCTAAGTGACCCTGCTCTCTATGTGTGTGTGTGCACGTGCGTGCACAAGAGTGCGAAAGTGAGAAAGAAAGAAAAAAAAGGCACTTTCTGCTTAAATACTTGACACATTCTGCTTAAATGTGTAAAAGTGAGAGACAGAGAGCAAGAGAGAGAGAGAGAGAAAGAGAAAGAGACAGAGAGATAATACAAGTGTGCAAGAGGAGGGATGAGAGTGTCAGACAGTAAGCTCGAACAGGGACACAGTATCTGTAGGTGTTTCACACACTGACCACAGACCAGTCCCATGAGAAGAAACAGCAGCAGTCGTGCAGTATGTGGGACACAGTAAAGAGCCTACTGTTGCATCAGCAGCACGGTATACAGTACAGTACATCCAAGGTGCCTGAAGCTGTGTGGTGGCGTTCAATGAGGGACCGTGACAGAGGATCACATGGAACAGGGGACCCTATAGCATGGAACAGGGGACCCTATAAGCCCACCCTCTCACTCCCAAATTCCCTTATCCTATTTCCCTTAAGTCACAATTTCCCAACAACACAAATGCTACCTCCTATCCCATCAATCCACTACAGCCTTCATTCAAAGGCTTCAACCTCAACACATGCACAACTTGTAGCTGTAAATGACAGTTTCATAAACACTGGTGTTTCTCCAGTCACCATATCCACCTTGGGGTATGAGAGTTATAATTGTATCCCTAAGGAGGGGCACATGGTGCTATACTGTTCCCGTCCAGTGAAATATTTAAGTCTTCCCATTAATACAGAGAGGCTTCATTAATCTTTCATAGTTTGTTACCGCTCAGCTCTCCCAGGCTACTTCCTGCTACTCTATACATTATTAGAAAGAGCTGCATACACACTTAGAGCTTAGGCTAACTCTCATATATGTATTTACAGTGCTGACAATCACTCAAATTAGCTTTTAGCCATAACAGTTTTGTAATGTTAAATACATTCAATTCAATTCAGTTTTATTTATACAGCACCTTTTACAAAAGTGTTGTCTCATGGCACTTTACAGAAAGAGCACCCAAGAGCAACAGGGGCAAGGAAAACTCCCTTATGTTCAGTTAATCTAGGAAATATAGGCTATTATTTTGGGACAAACATTTATATTTTGGGAATGTCACACTATTTGAGACAGGGACCTCAAACTAGCAACATTTAAGCTCAATGTCAGAAAGAGTTTAACTGTGGAGCATGAAGCATGTTCACCATTGTTTACCTGTTTTGTATTGTTTGTCCTTTCCTCATTTCCCCTTCATTTGCACTAAGCCATTTGTATTTGTTGGAAAGGTTTAATATAATCCATGTGAGGAAGTATTCTACTCTTTTTCTCCAACACATCCTTTGACTACTGAGCATTTAGTATAGTCAACATTGTCTCCTGTTCATTAGCCAGTCTATTAAATTGCTCTGACAGTTTCTCAGTGTGTCTCACAGTGTGACATTCCTCATGCTTACTGAAAGACAGTGACACATACAGGTTATAAGTGAAGTCCCCCCCCTCAGCAAAAACACACAAACACACACACACATGCACACACACACACACACTCAAATACACTGACACACATCATACCATCTGCTGTCCTTTCCTCACTACACTGTGATTAAAAAGATTGTTTTTTTGCTTACTCTATTTTTGACAGTTCACCCCAGATTCATCCAGAGGTAAAGCAGTAATGAACTGGTTTTATTCAATTCTCCCAAACTCAGAGCTCCCCTGTTAGAGCTGGGAGGGACTGACAACAAAATCCGAGTAGGTGCGGCGGCCATCTTATTCCCTGACAAAGTCGGACAGCTTGGACCGGATGTCTTACTGCCCACGGTGCCAGTAAGACATGTTGGCAGCTCCGACACAACGAGCCAGAGACTACGGCCTGTCATCTCCTCCTCTGAGGAAGCTTATTAGTGCTCAGCTGATCTCATGCCCTCTGACTATTCTGCAGACCTGGACTGACACGAGTGCAGTTTCTTTTGGGTGCCCTGATACTGGCTCTGTGTGTTTGGGTGGTGTGTGTGTCTGGTCGGATTCAAATGTGCTGACAGGGGCCTGAAACAGCGCACCTCCACCCCCCACCAAGGCGTGGGTTTGGGCTTCAGGTCTTTCAAACCATGCGCTCCAAGTGAGTGTAGGATGAGATGGCAGAGGCTTAAACCACATAAACATCCCCTTGCTTGTGAGGCTCTTAAATCTGTGTAACTGCCTATACAGCCATATGAGTAGAATTCCACCCACCTCTCATGCTTAGGACAGACACAGAGACAGACACACACACACAGTAGTCTATAAGCTTCCTGCCTGTGCCTTAGTGGAGGTGGTATGCTTTAGCTCTGGGAGTGTGATTCTCTGGAGGCTGCTGCTACTGCTGTTGTGCAGGTAACTGGGTGCAGAAAGTCAATAAGATGTCTACAGGCGTTATGGCATTACTCATTACAAGGTGCTCTGGTGTTCTGGATTATATGCTGTGCAGCATGAGTGAGACAGATAAAGAGGAAGAGAATGTAGCAGAAAGGGGAGTGTATGTGTGTGTGTGTGTGTGTGTGTGTGCGCGCGCGTGTACTTGGGTGTGCGCATCAGTTACCTGCTCTGGTTGAAGGTGTGTATCTTGACTCGGTGGTGTGTGTACTTCTGCAGGATTTTCTTGGTATCCTCATCTGTGTTAAAGGAGTTCATCAGCACCAAGGGGACATCAGTGTTGTAGGTCTTATTCAGATGCTGGGAGAGAGAGGGACATACAGAGGGAGAAAGAGAGAGAGATACAGAGAGAAAGACAAAGAAATGAATACGAAGTGCAGACAGACATTAGTAATTAATTGGGATGTAATGAAATTCAGACAAGTATGAAATTCTTATTTCAAGTATGAAAGTATTATTTTACATACACTAGTCAGAATTGCAACCAATACAATACAAGAGTGAAACCAATGAATCACATTATTCATTATTCTCATTACTTGTTATTTAATCCAAGAATCTTCCACCTCAGCATCTCCTAATCTAGGGGGATTAGCACACAATAGGGAATAGCACACAAAGTCCAGCACCACATGTATCTAGCTATATGCCTCTTGGAATTTGCTACAACACTCAATTCATCTCAGCATGGACGAAGCGCAAGAAAGTTTACAGTAATGCTACCAACATTGCACAACATTTCACAATCTGCTCACATTGCAACATGGGTCACGGACACTCCTACAGGGAGGTGTGGTTGGGATATGTGTGCCAGACTTGAGTGGGTTGCATAAGGGTGGGACATGGGCCAGGCCAGGCCGGAGCAAGAAAACATAAGGAGCATTGAAATGGTTGGCTAGCCCTCATGTCAACGTCGTAGCCCCCATGATATGAGTCACGATAGTCTTCACTATATACTGTGTATTAAAACACACACACACACACACACACACACACACACACACACACAAAGAGAGGGAGAGGGAGGGAGAGCCATATATCTTTCAGACAGAAAACACACATCTGCAGTCATGTTATACATACTGTACAGTCTGCCTCTCTCTCTCTCTCAAACACACACACAAACACACACTCTGGGGAGGGTGGGATTCATTTCTCCTGGTAAATGGGCTGTATTCAGTCAGTAGGTTATTTGAGCACCTCGTGGAGGTGAGCTGCCGCTGGAGTCAGACTAGGAGACACAGAGGACAGAGTGTTCCACTCAACAGAGCAGCTCTCTGGATCTCTCCCCAATTACACACACACACACACCACACACACACACACACACACACACACATACACACAACACACACACACACACACACACACACAGAGGAATTGAAAGTACATTTCTTGCTATCCCATGGTGAAGAGATGCACAAGAGATAAGACATTTCCTAACACTAAAGGAAAAAGAGCATAGCATATAAGGACACTAAACAAGACAAGATCGCAAGTCAAAAACACAAGAACGTCACAAACAGCAAAAAAAATGTCTCAATTGTGCAGGATGATGTGCAAAAATTAAATTGATATGAACATTGTTGTAACAGTGTAAAAAGGAATGCTACATACAAAACAGCAGTAACGTCTAGAGTCTAGAGTTTTTTGGGGGGCAGAGAGGAGAGGGTGGGAGAAAGGGGACAGAGTTCAGACACACAAACACACACACACACACATCTATGCTATGCTGTGCCTACTCTCTCTTTAAAAGATCTCTCACTGTGATTCTCACCCTCTTGCTGTTTTTGTGTCTTTGTGTTTCACTCATTTGACTGCTCTCTCTCTCCTCTCACTGTTTTGTTTCTCTCTTTCTCTATTCGATCACCGTCTCTCATTTCCCCACTTTCTCTTTTTCTCTCTTCTGTCTCTTTCCCTCTTTCGCTCTACACACACATACAAACACACACACACACACACACACACACACACACACACACACACACACACATACACACACACACACTCACACAAGACACTGAACACAGAATGCTCTGTCTACCTACTTATACTCTCTTCTCCTTCGACCTGTTTGGCCCTGAATCATCTCTTTCACTTCAGCTGAAATGGAGAGAGAGAGGGAGAGAGGGATATAAGGAAAGTGGGAGGGACGGAGGGAGAGTTTCTTTTGGGCTTGGGTTCAGCCATTTCCAACTCTGTGGGCCTGTTCTGCCCCTCTGCTCAGCTGAGTGAGTAATGAGAAGCGTGTGTGTGTATGCGTGACTGTGTGTTTGTGCGCGTGTGTGTGCGCATGTGTGTTTGTACATGTGTGTTTGTGTGTGTGCTCGTGTTTGTAAGTGTCCACCCTTTTCTATGGGGTTAAGGAGGGGGAATGAGAGCAGAGAGAGAGAGAGAGGGTGTAGATCCAAGGCGTGAGCACACATATGCTTGCAATTTCCAGCTCAGCAGAGGGTGGGAAGGGAGAGAGAGAGACAGACGGAGAAAGAAAGGAAGAGAGAAAGAGATTCTCTCCCTTAAGCACACATTCATATTCGTATTCATTCACTCAAACGCTATGACGTCTTTGAGGCAGACTCATTGGATTCCCTTAGGCCAATAAGGCTGGGTATTGACCAAACAGTAGGGAATAGTTCTGGCTGAAATGCGTTGGTATTACTGAATACCAGTTCATATTAAATCAATACGTGCCTGGTGCCAGGTCAAAATAAGCTAGAACACGACACTCTGCAAAGTAACAGAAAAATGCAAGACCACACTTCATAGCTCCACTTATCACACTAGATACCCTCTACAGTTATGGATTCAGAGAACTGTACCGAAACTGAGCGCTAGGTACCAATATCAGTTTAAATGTGAACTATCTGGATTATAACTATTGTAATTATTATTATTATTATCAGCCCAACTCTAGCTAAGAGAAATCATCTGTGCCATGAATACCTCCCTGCTACGGACACCCCCACACTGTAAAAACGAAAAAGTAAACCTTACTTGAAAAATTGCTGGAAACTCTTTGCCTCAAACGGCTTAAGTAAACATAACTAGTCTCTATTGTAAACATAACTTGAAAGAAACTAGCTATGTTTACTTAATTCAATTGAAGCAACCAGTTTCCACCAATTTTTCAAGTAAGCTGTACTTGAAAGAGACTAGTTATGTTTACTTGACTCATTTAAAGCAACATTTTACACTAATTTTACACTATTTTTCAAGTAAACTGGACTTTTTAATTTTTTACATTGAAGTAAGCATTATTTATAGTTTTTTCAAGTGCATCACATGTGAAAATCTGCATTCTTAACATAACTGCCCAACTATACCACTTCCTTCTGTCTCACATGACCTGAGAGAACAAATAAAAATAAAAAAGAACTTTCAGATCTCAACAACCGCTTGCTTCCTCCATTAATCCCCAATACACGGCCTGACTTCTTTGCTCCAGCCCTGCTTTGCCACCTCACGAACACCATGAATCCCAGCAACACTGGGAGCCTCAGGGAACAGAAAGCTCTGCCCTTTGATGTGTTCCACCAGACCCTCCAATGGGTTCCTGCTTTGGAAACACTGCAGTGGACTGTACTACATGGGGGCAGGGGGGTGACAGACGGCATACAAGCTCCTCAAGAGTTGTTCGAACATGAAACTACGTTTAGGTGCTGCTATTATACACCAGGTTCAGTTAAAAGAAGTTATGGTGCACATGACAGGTGTGGGACAAAATGCGCCAAGAAAGTTTTTTAAAAAGCTAAAAAAGCGTGAAATAAATAAATAAATAAATAAAAATTCCTAAGAAAAACATTACAAGTGTGCAGACTGACTGAACCTGCTGTTCACCAGGATCTCGGTGTTTAATCAGGCAAACATATTTGTGGCATGCAGGTGTCAGATGACGCAAAATCCAGCCAATGGCTCCTAAACAACTGGGTACTTTCTGCACACAGTGTTCCCAACAAGGAGCAGACTCACCCGTGACACCACTGCTGGCAACAAACAGCAGAGCACGTCGTCAAGAGTTCTGACTTTTTGGAAGCTTTCTACTCAATCACTACACAACGCTATCAAAAGATCAGCTTCTAGATTAAGTTGCTTGCAGGTTAAAGGTGATGTGAATTTGCAGCTCAATTCAAAAGTTTTACTTTAATAACTGGGTCTCTGGGTTTGGGTTTGGGTAACATTTTTAGGTTTCTTTGCGTGAGAGTGAAAGTAAAAATGAAAATGAAAAAAAAGGGAATCAACAGGTTATCACATGTTGGCTAAGTCATCACTCTAACATCCTAGGCCATTACTGATGGCCAATACCCCAATACCCTCTGCTGTACTTTGAACCGTTGAAGACATTTGGGAAATGTCAAGTTGCTTGAAAATACTCTATTCCTTTTTTTTAATGATAATGCAATGCTCAGTTGGAAGTGAGCGAGGTTATAGGAGGAAGGGAACTTCAAGGAAGGGAAGTTCAGCCACTCTGAAATTAGACATTAAAGAACATGGGGGGCAAATGTGGAACAGCAACCCTGTAGAAAAGAGACTCTTCATTGTTTTTCTCAACATGGTGGTTTTCTGTTTGCCTCCTATAATTGCCCTGAAGTGAATCTCCCCTTTACAGTCTAACAATGACATTCAATGAAATCCATCTGGGATGATTTGACAAGACTCATACTTGGGTACTCTCACATGGATTCTTATATGTACTTAGGCAGAGGGTTTAGTGTTAGGCTGACGGTAATGAACACGTACCGGCACTACCATCTATTCACATAGCCAATGCACAGTATCACTGCATAATAATGACATTAGACATAACAATACATGAAAGACTACTCACTGCAATCTAAAATAAGATCAATCAAACTGGCGTAAAATTAAGGCATCTGCTCTGTATTATTCTAATGAGTCCTGGGTGATCTGGTGCGGTTCTGGGGACTGAGCAGTGTATGTTCTTGAAATAAACATAAAAACACACACTCTCTTTATCTTTTCATGTAATCAATTTATTGGACCATGTCCACAAACAACAAATGCGTTTTGGCGGTAAACCGTCATCAGTGTGTGGAGTGTGCGTGTGCGTGTGTGTGTGTGTAGTTACCTCAATCTGCTGCACTGTGAGGTCCAGGAAGGTGTTCTCGTTGCGGACACTGATGAGACTCTTGGGGCCCTTGCAGCCCATGCTGGTGCCCAGGCCTCCATTCAGCTTCACCACCACCAGCTTGTTCAGGCTATCGGCTACGTTATCTGGGAGGCCCTTGGTCTTGATCTTATCATACGGCTGAATCTGAGGGGTGAGAGGGAAAGGAATCAGAATGAGAAAGAGAGAGAGAGAGAGAGAGAGGAAAGAGAGTTCTCTCCTATCCTATATAAATAAAGCCAAAATGCTTTAGAAGACAAGAGAGGGAGAGAGCTGCACTTCTCTTCTAACTACTGTAGAAGATGTAAACAAAAGCTCAGCTCAGTGAAGAACTGCACATAGCTGACAGAAGCTCTCCTCTCTGGCAAAAGACCAAAAGACCAGTTTTTGGTTCATTCTCAGTATGTCATATTTTGCCTTCAGTACAGCTTCTCAGCAATAGAAGCAAACATCGTAAACTAAAATAAACTTTGCAAAACACATCACAGCAGGTACCTTCAGAGCAAAAACTCTGAAACTGAAGGATTGATTAGTAGCTTTTGGTCACGCATATTTTTACTAACCCATGTAAATCTACCACATGACTCATGTAAATCTACCACACTGGTGGATTGTGGTGAGACAGTTAGGCAAAACATGTGAAAAGTCCCCTGCAAGAGCATGACTGCTTTTATCATCTACTGCTGGATTTGCCCTGCCTGACCTTTTTGCAAAGTGTGATTTCAGGTGCTGAAATCTCCTAAAAGGATCTAAAATCTGATGGATTCCTCATGTTAGCAAACCAAAACTAAGGATGTCTCTGGATAGACAACTGACCCAGCAACCTCTGAGAGGAGGTTTGGAGGCCATGGTGACACTGCTGGTGTGGTCAGATGAGATTTTGGAAGAGTCGGGTTACGATTGTGTGACACAATCATGACTAAGCCAATTCAGTTTGCCTCATGTGTCACACTCCACCTGGGACCCAGATGAGGAGAGAATGGTCTTACGGTCAGTGGTTATGTGGGGTAGGGATGACGTTGTGTTTATGTACTGCATGAGTGTGTGTGTGTGTGTGAGAGAGAGAGAGAGAAAGAAAGCTAGACAAAGACAAAAGTGTCTATCAATAAGACCAGCTGGTAGAGAGAAAGGTGTGTGTGGTGAACAGAACTCAATTTCTGCTCTCCTGCAGTGATATAATTAGTTTTCTCAATCCTGATTCCTGTATCCTGGATCACAAGCTTTAGGGTTTATAAAGGTCATTCACTCCAAACTCAAGATCTATTTTGAACTGTGATGTACAATTGTTAAAGACCACAGGCAGATGGCTGACATTCAGTCTTTGGGTAGCACAGATTAAGCATCCCATTTTAAGAGGTATTTCTTTCATCATGCAAGACAACACCAATTGAAGTCCAAACAAAAGATACTCTTCCATCAGTGTTCATTCAGTTGTCTGTACTGCTCTTTTCCAAAGACCACAAAAAAGTTCCATAAAACCAATTTACATGGTTTACAGCAGAGGAAAAAAACGTTTCCGCTGGAAGCATCTTCCATTACTGTTAGAGTCTTACCAATAAAACACACTTCTGCTAATGTATTTGGTGACATTTTAACTTGAACTCATCTGTCACTGGGGATGATTAAAGAGTAGTTGAAGACAGAAAAATGACACCACTTTTAGAACAACAGTGCTAATACGAGTGCTTGAATAACACAAGGACTAAAAGGCTTCCTCGTCATGTCAGTGATCTGGCTTCATTTCAGGCGGGTGTCTTCACTGTTCCAACTGTATTTGTTGACAATCAAATATGATGTGTTGAACACCCTGTCCCAGGCTTTGTCCTCCATCTAATTCATTTTCACCACCAAGTTATCCACATGACCAAGTGGTTTGGTTCCACTTTCACTCGAACCAGCAACCTACTCACACGTACAGTACACACAGACATAGCCCATGACTCCCTCATGCACAAGCCATCAGTAATAATCCTACAGGACAACCATTACAAACATGAAAAGCCATATCTGTCCATATCTAATAATCCCCCCTAACTGTCACCCCTGATCTGCGCTCTCTCTTTCCTTGCTCTTTCCCCTTCTCTCTCTCTCACACTTTTTGTCTTCTTATCGTACAGACCACAGTCTCTAAATCACCACCCTCTTTTGCACTCCCTGTCTCAATGTCTTCCTTCCCTCACACACACAGGCAGGCAGACAGACAGACAGACAGACAGACAGACAGACAGACAGACAGACACACGCGCGTGCGCAGACACAACACCCTAGTTTCCCAGCAGGCCCTGGGACAGAACAGCTCTGGCTCTCTTCTCTCCTCTCAGGCAACTGGGAGCCAGATGTCCTCCAGATGAGGCAGCCAGTGCTACACCACTCTGAGTCACTCGATCAGTTGTGACAGGGGCTCCGAGGGAGCATGCCGCCCAAATGTGAGCCTCCTTGTTATTCCACCCCCATCCCGAATGCTGATGCTCACACAGGGTGGGTATTTTTGCAGACACATGAGTAACTCAGGGCAAGGCCCTGACGTCTCTGACTTGGAAACGTAACAAAACAGGAAACTGGGCTGATGAAGTCCTGGTTCAGGGGAGGCGAGGCCACATGAGAGTGATTTTGCGCAAACAAGAGCACCACGCAGGCATTCCGATGGGTTCTGGACAGGAAGGTGCTACTCGACACGGATTTTCAAAGATGTTTCAGGCGAGGTGGAAAACAAGAGCTGGGCTCGCGGTGAGAGAAGTAACCGCAGTCACGATGCAGACGTAATGAACAACTGATGACGATCCTGTGAGTGAGCTAATGCATGCCAAAGCCTCTGAAACGAGTGTGTGTGAGAAAGGCTGCTGTCTTTTGGGCTGGAAACTCACACACACACACACAGGCTACTGTGCTGACAGATAAGTTATTCAGCCTGAGGGTATTTTTCTGCCACTTGGCATGTTTCAGCTAAAACCTCATGCTACACTTTAGACTCCAGGCAGGTGAATATTAATAAAGCTGTAACTATGTGACTAGTTGGAGTAAAGTTGGTGAAAAATAAAACGTAGACGTCCAAGCATGGGGACAGGGACTGGGAGAGGGAAAAAAGATAAGTGAGAGAAGGAGAGGAAAGAGGTAGAACAAGGAAGAGAGAGAGAGAGAGAGATCTAACATGTGGCATCTGATCCCACACTGCCTGTTTCCAAGTGCGTGGGCAGAGCTGGGTTCTGCACGAAGGCCGTTTAATCCAGGTAAGGCCTTCACCTAAGCCTCAGAGAGCGAAGACTGGAGAGACGGATTAGCTTCCCGGGGAGGATAGGAAACAAGATGGAAAAAAAAAATCTGATGTCAAAAGGAGTGAACCAGAAGATGAGCAGCTGGCAAGGAACCTATCTCCCATGCCAACCATCACACAGAGCCTGCCTCTCCCCCACTCACTCCCTGGAGGAGTGAGTACTGGGGTGGGTGGGGGTGGGAGTGGGGGGTTGGGAGGGCAGGGCGGGGCCCCCTGAGGGGTGCAATTCCTTCCCTCACTGACGGCACAGTGCCCTGGGAGATGGGCATGGGTGACCATTAGGGTGACTTGCCTAACAGTGACAGATTACAAATACACACGCACACACAATCTACACATACTTCATTGGGTATGCTCCTGAACTCCCAATGTTCTCTGACTGATATAGCTGCCTCTGCCCTGTGCTCCTGTGCAAGCCATACTGACATGAGCTATAATAGACGTGGGAGGGGACATAAAGCTTAGCTGTCTCTCTGCAAGCCTGATCGCAAATTGATTGAAATTAAATCTAATTCCCCTGTCTGAAAGGCAGGGCAGAAGATGTTTTCCTGGAACACTTATTGCTTAAAATCCCCTTTACACCCCGATTGCAACCAATACATTAAATGCTCTAATGCAAAAATAAAAACTGTTAGTCACCTGTGGCACGGACAGGACAAGAAAAAAAAAAACACCATCCAATCATTTTGAGCGACCCATGGAAATGATTGAATAGTCAAATGTCTATCAAACTCAACGGCCATTTGTGCCTACTCCCTCTCCCCACTCTGTGCTCATTCCTGTACTCTGGAGGCGTGGACAAGGGGTTTGGACTGTTGAATTGTGCATTTTAAAAATGTAGCTTGCTCAAAACGTTTTTCCAGGATCTCCTTCCTTCCCTACCTTTAAGTAAACAGTACCCCTCCTCGCTGTCTTCCACCTGTCCTAATGAAGTGCTACCATAAATCCAGACCAAAGGTGAAGTAGGTGACGGTGCTTACAGTGTGAGCCATGACAAAGCGTGAAGTCACTCTGACGCCACTCCAGCGTGCGTCAATAGTGTGCGAGGGCTATTTTCCCTATTTTTATGCTGAATACACACACACACACATATCCTGAACATTGCACAGACCTGGACATGACACAGGTTCTTCCAAAAGCCTTTTAACCCCTGTCCTTTGCACAGGGCGTGTAAAACATTACGCCATCAGCGAGGACCAAAAGAGTCACTCACTGATGTAATCTCGCTTCTATTTACTACTCTGTTTGTACTGCCATTTGTAGTTGCTATGGCCGCTAAGGACCTTTGGTTGTACTAATTCTGCAAAACATATGACTGATAAAACAAAGCTTGATGGAGGTGGATCATTCGTTGATTAAAAAAAGTACAATTATAGCGATTGAGAGAAATGAACGATGGAGTGGAAGAGAGAGAGAAGGGAGGGACAGTGAGGAGGGAGGGAGAGTGCTGCAGAGAGGAAAGTCAAATGCATGACGTCAAGGACACGGCAGACAGGCTGAGTTATGGAGGGCGGCAGACAACCGCCACCGGAGAGGAGAAGAAAGGAGAGGAGGAGATGAGAGGGCCCAGGGCTGCTTGGGATGCCAGGCAGGAGAGGGGAAGCCTGGGGATAGGTGCCTGTATGCTGGGGTGTAGCCAGGAACACAGTATATATATATATCTGTGTGTCAGATCTGCAACAAGATCTAAACAGAGCTTCTCTACCCTCTTTCCCTGTTCAGCTAACCAAAGGCCCAAGACCTGAGCTCCAGCCAGACCATATAGAGTGCAGGACAATAGAGGTCTTCTTCCAGGCCCCAAAGTCAGTATACGACTAACTGCCTGGTGCCTGCACACACACACACACACACACACACACCCAACCTACATACCTGCATTAAATTAACTAATTCTGAAGAGACTTTCGCATTCACATTCCAGACTGATCTGCTATAAACTCATTAAAGCATTAGCTAAAATTTGTTTGCTCTCTCATTCATACTGTCTCAACCCCCCCCCCCCCCCCCCCCCCAAAAAAAAACCTCCTGCAGAGCAAGAGTGGCTTCAGTCCCTCATAGAGGAGTTCAGTGAGACATTTCAGGTAAACAGCATGTGACTTTCAGCATTCATCTATCCCCACTTTTCTGTCCAATGAAGGAGCTGTCCCACAATCTTTACATCAATTAAATCCAAACACTAAATCACAGAGAGTATTCTGTATTCTCTCTGTTCTGCAAGGTAGCTGGAGTTCCCAGACCCTCTGAAGTCCAGCTAGAATGAGAGGGAGGAGAGAGAAAGACAGGCCAACAGAGGGTCTATTTTGACTATATCTCGATCCTATTGCTGTTGCCACTGTATGTCAAACCTTAAATTCCCTGACTTTTCCATGACTTTCTCTGACTAAAATGCAAAATTTCCATGGTCTTTACTATAATTAAACAATAGGCCCTGAGAGGCTGTTCGAAACCGTGAATACAGCACAGATAAGGGGTGTTGTTAGGCACAAAGCGAGCAGAGCTGATTGTTACATTTGGTCAAGGATTCCTTGTACACCAAAACACCAGGCCAAGTGAAACTCCGTGGGAATGTAGATCCACTTCAGTTTTAATGTGTAATAGATTTTGGTTCCGAGGGGGTTACCCGATAGTCCCCCCCCCACCTCCCCACCCCCAAGCACCCCCATGCACCCCCATGAACCCCCCTGAATAAAGGGTTAGTCAGACACACTTTGTGTATTTTTATATGGATTCAAAACCACAACATGACATGAGAGAAGTTCATACTCAATAAAAAACAAGAAGCAAGCATGAACCCTGAATCCTGAGTTAAAACCAAAAACTAAGCATTAGTCGGTCTATCTAATATCACAAGTGACCAATAAAGATCTGTCTAATGAGTCTAATGCTATGAGTCTGAGTCTAAGTCTAAGGCTAGTCTAAGTCTAGGCTTCGTGAAGGACATTAATTCTGTGAACTGGATTCTGGTTGGATTAGGTGACCAGGGAAGGTATGGTTCCCACTGCAACATACCTGTCCTTAGGTTACCTTAACCACCTCCCCCATAAGTACTCAGTAAGAACCAGAGCAGAGCGTATCTACTGAGGTGAGAGGGCAGACAAAGGCAAGGCATGTGCAAAAAACTGTTAAAAAAAGACCAGTGACGCAGTGAGTCATGAAACAAGTGACACTCTCAAGATATGCCGTTTGATGCTGGGGTATAAAAGAGTACTGTGTTTTAACAATGTGTTGATACTAAGGAGTCATTGTGGACTTTAATCTCTTGTATAAAACTGAGGTGATCCAGTCTTTTATTTGATAATTTCTGTGGGACATCACTGCCTTATTCCCCCTCAGAAGGCATGTCAGCAATGGCTTTCCTTCACCTGCCTTCTATGTGCTATCTGAGGTGCCACAAGCAGTCCTCAATCAGAGTCAGAAGAGATACCAGGAGTTTGCTATCAATCTGCAGTGTGGATGAGAGCCTCACATGACCATGACCATTACCAGCTTTCCAGAGAGATTGTTAAAAGCTGTCTTTAAAATGCTAACTCATTGTGACATAAACTACTGGCAAACACATTGGCCTCTAACAAGGCACTGTTTTTTATATGCTATTCATTAATGATTAATTAGTCTTTACTGGACGTTTAAAAGCGAGAGGCAATGAAAATGCCTCGGTGGAAACATATCAGTCCCTGGGAAGGCAAATAAGCTCAGGTTTCATGGCACTTTCATTCAATCCCAGCGTCTTCAATCCATCTATTTTCGCCCATTCTAGCAGATTACAGCAACAATTACACCTATTGAAGGTTGTGTACAAGAGAGATTGACCAACAGGAAACCAGTAGTCAAATCCACAATTCAGGGTCACTTACCACTTCATGTAACACTGACTAACACTGACTAACTATTAGTCAATTTCATGACAGTCAGTCAGACCATTCTAGTATTTTCAGGCATGGTTACTTCATTTGACCCGAGTTTGATTCTAGAGCCCTACGTTGCAAGTCCATGTCCCCTTAGATAAAAGCGTCAGCGTACCAGTCAACCTTAATTTTCTTTACTTACTTCACTTGTTTCTTGTTGTTTTTACTTATGATCTTGTCTTGGTTACTGTTCAGTGTTAGGAAAAATGTCCATATCTGCACCATTTTACTTTAGCGTTAGGAAATGTTATGCATTTCTGTTGAATATCAGTCATATCAGCAGGAAAAACACTTTTGATTCTTCCGTATGTCTGGTTCATGTGGAGAAATCTGACTTTGACTTTTTTTGACTTTGACTTTTGAATTCTTATTTGACTATTTCAGAGCAGTGTATACAAGCACATGTGGTTATGCTATGTGCCTTCTCATGAACTGCAGGCCTTTTTGAACTGCAAGCCTCCCTATGCAGGATTGGCTATTTCTTTACTCTTTTCTCAGTTTGTTCCATGTTTGTGCGCACATTTTTGTCCACAAAGCTCACCCTACAGCTTTGGACAAGATATTTTAAAACACTGTTTCTCTGTTCCTCCGACATCAGCTTTCTCTGTTTCTTTTTCTTTGGCTGTTCCATGATGAATGTTTGAGTCCCCATCACTACGTTGTGTTTGTAGCTAGCAGGTGCCTATCTGGGAGCGTTTTTTGTGTGTACTGCCATAAAGCAATTTGTTACTTCGTAAGACCTGAGACTTCCATGAGACTTGGCTCAGCGTGGCTCGCTGTCTGAACCTTGCATTTGCAATATCACCACTGATATCAATATCAGTAGCAGTTGTATCACGGCAACTGCTACTCCTGCTACTTTCAAATGAAATGTAATGCTTATTTTGTGGACATGTGCAATGAGTACCCAACACAGAAGACCCACCCACTATCCTTACAAATAAGGCCCTGTTTACACGTATCTAGATATTTTTATCCATTTGGGCCTCTCATTTATACATCTCCACATACGTCACCTCAAAGAGAAGATTTTTCAAAATGCTGTAATGTCTGGATTCCACTGGATATGTGTAAACGCAATTGAAGAAATAAATTGATAAAAAAAATATATCAGTTTATAAAAAAAAATATCTAAATATGTGTAAACAGGGCCTAAGTCTGGCATAATAATCAAGGAACAGTGGCTTAGACTCACTGAGCTATGCTTGGACGACTTGATCTATGCCTTTAACTACTTGCTCTGCTTGATTATGATGCTGGAATGAGAGTATAGTTCCATGTCGTATTGGTTTAGAAAATCATCAAATGTCATTTTCCATCGTTCTTAGTACGCCTTATGACTACAGAAGAGTCAAATTTAAAATAAGCAAAAGACTGGAATTCTGTGGACACTTTTCAACAAGACGTTAATGGATGAGATGCTAGTGGCAACCAAAGGATTCAATGATATATAAGCTAAAAACACTACTGTCAGACTGACAACAGCTAGATGAACTGAAGAAAGGTAAAACTCAATTGTTTAACTCCAGGGGAGGTGGGCCAAAACTGTGGCGTATCCCTTTAGCAATAAAGTATGCATGCTAATATATGCTTCACAATAGGCCTAGCCCAGTACATACACCTTTTATCTTTTGGCCTTTTCTGTCTCTGGCTGGGTCACACCCTATACCTTTGTCTCTCCATTGAATGGGTGTGGATGTCTATCTGACCATCTGACCTCCCAGTTTGCACTCTGCAAATGGAGTGCTTCTATTACCAGCTAGATGCAGTAATTCAGTTCCTCCTTGACTTACCATTTTTTTCTCTGAAGAGGCTTTTAATGTCCTATCTATAAATAACTACCTGTTGTTCATTAGACTGGGGCATTTTTTTATGGTTTGCTTCATTTCACATGAGGACAGGAGAGTGTATATTAATTAATATACTGTCATACAGCCTTTAGGGCCCAGTAATCTTGTGATCTGTCAAAGCAACTTTGTATGACCTATATAGCTATTGATAAGAGAGTGGCTTCATTCTGACAAAGAAAATGGGTCCATTGCTTCATCTTGGAAACCTGGTACATTTTGTTTTATAGAACTTACCGAGTCCTCTGGAGGTCTGTTGATTTTTGGCCACTCTACTGATGGTCCCTTCACTTGAAGGAATCTATGGAAAAGTTTCTTGAAACCGTCAAAGTCCTTCTTGGAAACCTGGAAAAGTCGACAAACAAGCTGACGTGATTACACATAATATGTTGTGGGGTTTAAACCAAGAATCCTGCCTTTGGAAAAGATTGGACTTTTTTTTGGCTGAAACTGTAATTATCCTCCAAAAGCATTCTCATGCTCTTGTAATCAGTGACATGCACTTAGCCCTACCTCTCTCTAGCACAAAGATGAGTGTGATGTAATTGACCTTGGCCTCCCTATTGAGAGAATCATTATAATCTCCCTGGTTGATCTCTCCACACTTTGGCTAAATTCAGCTCATCAATGTGGACCATCACACGATGGTAACAAACATGAGCAATACTTTACTTGCAAATGAATATGCCCAGAGATCCAGTCGATCTGAAGAGAGCCTCGGGGCCAAACTGGCATTGTTATTTGGAATAAAATCATCATACAGAGCCAGAGTCTATGGTGCTTTTCCGTTATTTTGGAGTGGACAACACCTCATCAGTAATCTTTGGTGTGTGTTACATTTCTGTTATCAATCAGAGGCCCAGCAACATTACATCTTGACAAAACACACAGTTATAACAGTGTTACAAACACTACACACAGTTTAGATCATTTAATGAAATTGTAATGGCTCCTATGCAGTCCTATTTGGAGAGTGAAACTAAATATTTCAAGAGATTGTACATTACATGAAACAATGTTGCAGCACATAGTTAAACCTGTAAACAACCTGTTGCATTAGTTGTGCTGCTAGTCCAATGCTTCAAGCTGTGAAGTTGCTTAAGCATTTAGGACAAGGTGTGGTAGTGTTGTCTTTAACGAAATAAAACTCTCTTAACATGTCAACAATCATTAACTTCACCCAGCTTGTTGTTCTGTTTCCCTGATCAACTGTTTCTTTCTCACACAGGGGACAAATCTGGTCAGGGGTTTAATTATAGTGTGAATTTGTTTTTGGTTAGTCATGTCAGACAGACAAAGTGAGTAGCCCTCTAACCAGTATAGACCAGTCACTCAAATGAGTGACCACCTGGTCAAGCCAGGCCAGCCTCAGGCCACACACCAGAACACAACTAGCCTACTTCCCAAAAAGTCATAAGTGAGATAAAAGGGTCTAAGTGTAGAGAAAGAGTTACATTTTCAATCATTTACTTTTTTCTTTTTATGTCATTTTATTCTCTATTATGTACTGTTCTTGTTTACCTTTAACTTTGTAAAGCATGTTAAACTACCTCTGCGTATAAAATATACAAAAACTTGCTCTTTCTTAATCCCAAGGAAGTTTCAAACAACACAGTATCAAGCAACAGATGGTGAAAAAGGGAAGAGTACACCAAGAATGGAACAGATTCCAGACTGAATGGGGGACAAACACAAAGAAATGAGCTGAATTACAAAATTCTAAACATTGAGAAACACAAAGACAGATTAGAAAAAAACAATAAACCCAAGCCGACAGATATACAGACACAGACACACAAACACAAACACAGACAGACCGTGAAAAAGAAGACTTCTGAGTACAGTGAGGAAACCAGATCATGCAAGTCTCATCTGTGAGCTAATTGGATGGCGAGGGGCCATTGTGAAATCTCTACCCAGTGTGACACCTCATTTGTCAGGCCCTGTATGCCCTGTATGGCAGCCTGTACCATAGCGCTAGGAGCCCCACTCTCTGGACAGAGATGGATTGCTCCCAAACACGTCTCACTGACCCTACCAGGGATTTAGGAGGAGAGAGGACTGCATCCCTCATTCAACTCAAAAGTCTACTCAGTGTACTAAATGCTCTCAATGAAGCAGCAGGCTGCAGGCTATCTCTCCCTTCTTTCAAAACATCAGGGTCATGATCACTTCCATATTGTCTTGTACTCTAACTCTCTCTTACTCTAGGGGTAAGGCTACGTTTTACACCTGTTTGACCTGTTCTGCTTATTTTTTATCATAGCATCAGCTGAGAAATTACAAGGGCTATCTGACTGAAGAGGACTATCTGGTGAAAATGCAGAAATAAATAACCATCAACCATTGCATGAAATTTACTTTCATGTTATTGAATTGTGTAAAATTCATTCATGTCAGAAAGGTTTCAAGTAGCTTTCTGCACAGAGAGGTTAGTATATCTTCCTGGCATCCGTGTAATTTAACCAACTTTCTTTCCTGCACCCGCATGGTATTACTAGTAAAGAAAGGAAACATTTCCTGTTTTTTAAAACTTAAGTCGATGATTACAGAGCAAGAACAGATTTTTCACAGCACAAGAGAACTAAGACAGCTTCAACATTCAACAAAACAGGGGGGTGTATTAGGCTGCTTCTCATATGTTAGGTATTGCCCTGTGAAATACTGTTTTGTTAAAATCATTACACCAAACAAGTGACCTTCAACTAAAATGTAGTCTCCCATGAGGAAGCAGTTTTACTTTGGCTACCTTTTTTAACACACACAGATGCGTTCAACAGTTTATATCCAAGGGGAAACGTGCTGCTTAAGGACCTATAACTATAAGTGAATTTTCTTTATTATTGATTTTATTAAAAAAATAAAACCGTCATGCAGGACTTGGCTGAAATTGACATTCCAGGGAGGAGCATCAGCACCAACACACTCCTGTGTGGCTGCTCTCCCTCTACAGCTGTTCCCCAGCCAGTGCCCTCACCTCTGCGTCCGCTCCCTGGGCAGTGCCTAGCAGCTTCTCCAGCTCACTGTGCAGTGAGCTTTCCAGCTGCTGCTGCATCACTTCTTCAAACTGAGCCATCCAGCCGTTGGGCACCCTCTTCCTGAGACCTGCGGGGGTGACCGAGAGAGACGAGGGGTGCACAGTCAGGTCTGTGGTTTGGTATGGCTTAATTATTGGACTTACATTGATTAAAACTGAAGGATCGAATTATAAATGTGTAAATGTAATGAGGAATCCCCCCCCCCACACACACACACCCTATAGAACATGACTAAACTTCATTTAGCATATATTGTTCAGAAAATTGAATTGGAATACTGAAGATCAAACACAGAATGAGATGAATGTAATGTGAGAGCTGTCCAGTAATCTATGAGACTATAAAAAAATCTACAGTTTACCAGATGCAGTGGACACATTTTAAAAATGTACCGTAGCTTATTCAAACACAGCATCTCAACACCTTAGTTACATACAGCTATTCAAACAGGGCCAAGGAATAGAACTTCACATTATGATTACATTGTTTCATAACATGATAATGGCAGGCTACTGACAGAATATAATATATAATAGTAACCACAAAGAAAGGCCCATTTCTTAGGCTACTTGACAAACAAAATTGCAATGTACGGTGGGCCTACAGGCAGGCAACCTGGAAATGACAAATGACCTCATGCATTCTTCATTACAGATACTTCAGATTCAATGGCAGGGTGAACGTTTACATCATTACAGCAACGGCGATGTAGTGTGTAATACATCTGTTGACATGAATGGACGAGCCAATATAACAAAACTGAACAGTTGGGAACGTTGTAGCGGTTGCTAAGGAGTATCTGACAGTTCAAGCTGTGTAAGACGGACAAGTTCTAATATTAACTCTAATCAGGTTTATTGATAAGATAACTGCACAGGTTGGCTTCGCCAGGTAATGTTTCAGTTTTGAAACACAAATTCTAAGTCTAGCAGTAGTCCCTTTGGTTTGAAAAAAACGTATCCAACGTCGCCCTCAGGACATAGGCCTATTAGACTTCAGCAGAAAGTTAGGCCTAAACTATTTCATCAAACTGGTGCACAAACTTCACAAGGAGATGAAAATTGAGGATAAGCTGTTATAGCCTACGCTGGTTAGGAATGCCGACGCTTCATCTTTGAGACAGCCTAACAGCCAGAGTTTGGGTATGAAGTAGCCATTCCTATCCAACGCTCCAAAAAACTTACCTTCTGCGAAGTACATGCTGAAAGGGTAGTTTAGGATATTGCCAGGTTAAACCACAAAAGAAGTACAAAAAAAAATCCAATTAACCCAGAGTATATTCTAATATTTCCTTTTCGTAAAATGTTCCAGTCAGACTGGTGTAAAGTAAAAATTTCCGTATTGAAATAGAAAAGCAAAGGCTTTAAAGCTTAAGATATTCATTTGAGAATTGATGTGTTCAATCCGCTCTCAGTATTGACTGTCATCCTCAGATCAACTTCGAGCAAATGAACCATCATCTCACCCTCCTCCCTCATAACGCAGTTCACTGTAGCCTTGCTTACGAAGGGGAGGAGGGCCGTTTTCTAAGAATATCCTTTGCTACCTTAAGTTAAATTTTAACAAAATTAACATAGGCGTATGTATTTTATGATGGTTAGGCTCCAGCCTAGAAGCGTTGCCAAACACGTCACATTTTACAGTCTGTTTCAAGTTTGCCTGCCAGCATCGCAACATCTCACCCCCATTTTCTCAAGAACGATTGCTTTCGATGGTCTCTTACCCCAGTAACCTGATCAGTGTTAACTGTAGGTAACCAAGTTGTTAAAACCCAATATCAACAAAAAGGCCCATTGGGTGCAAGTACTGAACCGAACGGAAGGTTCATGGGATTCTTAAAAGGGCATATTCGTTGGAAGATGCATCGCGCAATCCGTGCAGATATTTAACCTAGGTTGTGTAGCCAACAGCCCGTGCTAAAACGCGGAAATGAACGGGGATAATACCATCGGCCGTGAGATAAGGCTACATGACATTGCAAGCATAGTCTACAAAATTAATCTACCGTCAAACGAAATAATCTCAACTTTCACAACACTGGCAAAGCACAAAATAGCCTATGCTAACTGCGTGCCACCAGAGACAAGTTTAACCATGTTTTCGATTCACAAGTGCCTTCCTTTAAGTTGACGCTTCTTGCTCAAGATTGTCGAGGCTACTATGCTGATTAGTGCTGCACATTTGTAAATCTGTTTATAAATGATGTAGGTTTATGCAAATATTACTTTACAAATAAATCTGGATCCTTACGCCTGGTCTTGTATGATGCTGACGGTCTCGATGGTCCAACCCCAAGCTACAGCAGATCTCTATAATGAAGGATAGCCTACCACGAAACTGCAGTTCGGCTTGTCCTGCAAGCACCGACTGTGGGATTCTACGGAAGAGTTTTTTTTCGGTCTAAGATACAGAGAAGCGTATTTCACCAACATATGGTCATCACCACATTGTCTGTGTCTATTTGCCAAGTCTTCTATGCAAGACAAATATGTCACTAGTCCTATTTGACACATTAACAAGCGAAAAGGCGTAGATGGACAGTCAGTGATCATGAAGCCCATTCAGTAGCCAGAGTGTAATTTTCTAGGGACACGTTGTAGCCTTAACATTAACTTAAAATAGCATGGTTGTGATCTCTCAGAATGAATGAAAAGCGCACGTGCCACTTAAATGATAGCTGATAAAACATGAATATTTCTCCTGAAATAAAAATGTAGTTTGTGTATGAATTCCCGAATAACTGCCACAGCCAATGAGGGCGCATTCTCCGCTTCTTAAACCAATGATGTCGCAGTATTTCCCGAAGATCCCACCATCAGCTTGTAGGCAGATTTCTTAGCGCCACGTCGACTGTCTGTCAGGCCACAAAGGCGTACCAATGGAAATGTAGGCTTTCGCAAAAACCACGTCAAGTCTTTTATGGCAATGAATGGGCAAGAAACGTCACATCACAGGCCTGAAGATAAGCATCCACAAATACAGTGATTTTTCTGGCATTTTACTCAGATTATAATTATGCTTATATCCGTGGCTATTAATTCAAAGATGCAAAAAGGGAAGCAGCAAAGCCAAATAGGTTGCAACAACAATAGGTCTAACACATTTGTTATTGGATTAAAAAAATGTTGTTGGATTATGGACTAATGCCCTCTTGTGGCAGTGAAGTGTAATAACTATAAAAATTGGATCAAAACTAATTTGACGTCTCTCAGCATAAAAAGGTGGAATGATGAGGATAGAGACATTTCTTTGCCCAAATATACTCATCTGTAACTGGGAAGTCAATCGCTCGTCTCCAAACCCACTCTCAATCTCGCTGAAATGCTGTTTTGGTTTGTTTATTATGGTTTGTTTTTACGGGGTAACTTGAGAACTGGGAACTGTTTTACCCAAACACTACAGATTTTTTGGTGATAAACTAAACTCGAGTAATTTGTGATGTAGCACTACCGAGTGAAAGAGGTAAACGCAAAAGCATGATACTTAAAGTGCCATCATCTTTTGTTTGACATGACCACCCAGGCGTGACACACACAGTCTATACACACACACATACAGTGGCACCGTCTCAAAGCAGCTACATTCAATTAATGTTATTAACAGTTTATTATATGCCATACTCTCACACAAAGAACTAATTCAGTACAGATTTGGTCATTAATTCTGTTGCGTACTGTGTATCAGTGGAAACATGTTTAGTGTTTCTAGCCTCATCTTACTTATTCTTGAGACACTGTCTCATTACAGATGTAGTTGCAGTGGGATCGCAATGATCACATATGTGACCCATCCTTTGAATTCATTGGAACGCTAAAAATTGTGTGCTTCTTATATTTTAGCAATTTTTGCATGTTGTGCCAGCCATTCACAGTGTATTATTTCAACAGGTCTGTTATATAGACCAAATCCCAAACTGGGTAAAAGTGAAGTTACTGATAAAGGTGTTGTTATGTGCTGTGTAACAGTGTGTGCACTGTATTTTATGACCTGAAGTTAAAAATCTACTTCCATGTTCTCAGGGGCAGAATAGTAATCAGACATGTGAGGCATTATGCCTGAGTTACTATTCTTGAGGTTTGGAGCTGGATGCATCGGAGGATTTCTCATTTAGAAACAATATGAATCTAGAAACAATGACACAATAGGAAAGTTTGGCCCCATATATCAATTAAATAATTCTGCCTTTCCCTGAATATCTGATATGCAGGACTCCGTCAAAAACATAGTATGTTTTGGGGGAGCATGGGTACAGTATACCTTATACTTGAGGATCCAGGTTTGATTCTGACCTGAGGTCATTTTCCAACCCTTCCCCATCTCTCTCACTCATTCCCTGTTGCTCTATACGGTCCTGCTTGATTAAAGGTGAAAAAGCCCTCCCAAAAAAGCCTAAAATAATATACATTCTTTAATATTGCCATCTCTGAAATTTGAAGTTTCAGAATTTAGAAGTTTTGTACAGATCATTATTACATTATATAGTTATATTTGACACCATATCACAACTTTCTTTGAATTGGGGTTGTAGGTGTATCAGCTGTAACAAAAGGAACTGATGTGATCTAAGGAACTGATGTTTTTTTCTTTTGTTTTTATTTAAATCAGCCATCTTGCTGGTCATTAAAAGTATGGAAGGGCATGGCTTAATGAGACTATAAGCTGTATAATGGGTACAAATACAACTCAGAGCAAGTGGAAAAGTATGATGTGGACTTTGTTTTTTAATTGTTGGACTGAATAAGTAACTGTTACAGTGATTTACATCTAGTGCATCATTAACAGCTGAAGAAACATTCCTCACAGCTTCTTTAATAAGGACCTTTTCCATTTTGTGTAACAGATGAAATGTCAATGTACTGTAGATATAGTTCAACATGACTCAAACACATATTTTCTCGCTCTCTCTCACACTCTCTCACACACACACACACACACACACACACACACACACACACACACAGAACTGCGAGGAGTGCTTCACAGACGAGGGTCTGGAGGTTTCTGGCTGTCTAAGTGCTGTGATGTTGGTAGTTGGGGCTTTAGTCAAGCAGACAGGAAGGCGACTGCCATGTCCCTTTCCTCAACTAGCTCAGCAGCTGTGGCGTCCATCTTTGCGCGAGAGAACTCATTGATTGGCAGCGCATCAACAATCTTCCAGCTCTTATCCTGTGAAAATATGCCATTTAAGCAATCGACAGGAGCAACAACTTGATAAGGTGTGTATTCTACAAATATAAACGCGATCTTAAGCGTCACAAATGCTGAAAACTGATTGATGTACAAGAAGTTTATTAACAGAATCCTTACAAAACATTAACTGGCTAATTCTTGGCAATTATAAATCTCTGTATGCAAATCAAACTGTAACCAAACTAGATACCACAGTAGACTGATATAGACTAAAGATGATCAAGCATCATAGCGGTATGGGTGATCAATGTGACTAACTTGTCTTACAGTCTTACCTTAATAGTAACAGGGAAGGAGTAGATGAGGTCATCAGGGACGCCGTAGGAGTTCCCAGAAGAGTAGACACCCATAGAGATAAACTCACCCTGGAAACAGAGTTAATCTACAGTTAATGATCACAGCCCATAATTTCCCATTGGACATAGACATGCTACATTATTGGGGCTGATACTGAATAACAGTTGCCATGACTTGTGTTAGCCATAGAAACTACATCTGATGTTTGTAAAAATAAAAGGAAAACTGGCTGGTATTTAGCACATGCTTTTATCTACAGACAAACAGACTAGCAACTACTGACAGTATTTGTCACACTAAGTGCTTAATATACTGTGAAAATGCAGTACCGTTGAGACTCAAGAGCTCTATTTTTATTTATTTCTTTAAACACGAGAAACCACTCCCTAGCTGCCAAAAATAGCTAAATACCATGCAACTAGCAAATTATGCCGCTACACATTTATCATTTATTACGCGTAAAAATAATATTTAATCGATATCAAAAAATTGGATGCAAGGGAAAAAAGATGAAGTATGCCCCCCCCCCAAATGTGATTGATACTGACATCAGCGGTGCCCGTCCAGATGTCTCTCATGTGGTCACAGATGGCCTTGGCAGCGGACATGGCGCTGGACAGCTTCCTAGCCTTGATCACTGCAGCTCCACGCTGCTGGACCGTCTAAAGGAGGGAAGCACAAACAAAACAAAAGAAGCACCTGATCAATATTCATCTACTCTACTGACATGACATTTGGAACATGGAAAATTTTTCTTCTGAATACTTACTTTGAGGAAATTAATCTGCTTCAGTGTCTAACTGTACATTCACATGAAAAGCTAATAGAGCTGCAACATTGCATTTGTTACTCATAAAGTATTGCTGCTGAAATATCTCTGCTTGCTCATGTCGCTCTAAGTGCTCAAGGCGAGACCACTGCCACATTATATAGTGTGGCACAACTAATTTGCATCAAGTTGAGTAACTTTAAACTTTTTTAGTTGTTCTGGTCCCCCAAACTTGGTTGCTCGTCACTTTTGTTGCTATTGGTAACAGAAAGTGAATTAGTTCTGCTGATTTTACAGCTTTAGAAGCTCTTGGTGTGAATGCACAGTAAGCTAGCATTTACATTTACATTTATGCATTTAGCAGACGCATTTATCCAAAGCGACTTACAACTCATCAACTATCAATTGTTCAGGGCCAGTCTCCCCTAGAGCAACTTAGGGTTAAGTGCCTTGCTCAAGGGCACAACGGTGGCAGCCGGGATTTGAACCCACAACTTTTCAGGCTACTACAAACACAGCCCCAGCTACTACACCCCACCACCAAAGCTAGCAAACTTTGCAGTTTCCACTAGGATGCATCCCTTTGGACATGACATCAGAAGAGAGGTTTATGAAATGATACCAGAGTGGTTTGATCATCCACCACATCTGCCCTCATTTTAACTAAGGCTGTTACACACCAAACAAGAACACCTGTTTTATCCTTTATCTGTTCCGCCATTTCATCCATGGTCAGATAAAGACTGAGGATGAACTTACAGAGATGAAGTCTCCTTTCAGCCAAGCGTCGTCCTTCACCACGTCAAAGGCTGCCTCATCTTTGCCCTTAACGTTAACCTTGCAGTGGTGAACATCAGGGTACTGGGTGGAGGAGTGGTTGCCCCAGATGATCACATTCTTTACATTGTCTGCTGGAATGCCACAGTGCATCGCCACCTAGTGGTGCCAACAGGGACAGCAAGCTTCATTTGTCAACAGGTAAGGCCAGCCACAGGTCTGTCCAGCAAAATGAACCATCCACTATGTAACATCCAAATTTAGGTTAGAGCTGCTTACCTGGGAGCGGGCCCTGTTATGGTCCAGCCGGGTCAGACAGGAGAAGTTTTCCTTGGGGATGGATGGGGCGGACTTGGCAGCAATCAGGCAGTTGGTGTTTGCTGGGTTGCCCACAACAAGGACCTTATTCAACATAAATGCATTACCATTATTACAAAAAGACTTTTTAATTCCAAACAGGAGAATGAGCCTGTAAAAGTCAAAGTACAAAAAGGAATTAATAATAGAGTAATAATAATTAAAGTACGCTGAGTTAATTATTCATTTTGACACTTGAACTTAGTCATTAAAAGGCGGTTTGCACAGGGTTTTATGCCAAGGTATTCCAGTTGCCAGGCTTGAAACAACAGAAACAACAATATACTGATCTCATGATAATGACAGGTAATTTTACAGAAGGTTAGAGCACAACACTATCAGTTAAGATTACACATCTTTAGGATGTATTGATTTACTCATAGTTTGATCCAGAATCCTAGAAAGTATCAACATGTAGAATCACAAGGTATCTGGACAAATCTCCCACATCAATGACCTGATTGCTGATATTATCACTTAGTCCAGTACACATAGTCATACCAATAGAAGAGATCTAAATTGTATGCTTACTGGTTTTTGATAACCCTTTTTTTAGCGCCCTAATTACTATTCACCTGGTCACGTAATAAAGCCAAGAATTTACATTTTAATTAACACAGGAAATAAAATATATGGTAACTACAGAGTAAGTAGAAATGAATTACTTAGAATTATCTTAACTATTAAAAAATATCCTGCATTAATGGGTAATTACTAGTGGAATTATGAAGGTAACGACTGGGAAACTAAACCATGTAAAAAGAGAGAAATTATGACCCAGTTATCAAGTAGTATCATCCGATATCTCACCAACTACTGACCATGTATTTACTGCAGAATAGCTTTTAGGTAATAGCTGAGGTATTTCTAGGCTTTTAGTTTCTATTTATTCTGTAGAAAGGGCTACCATAACTTTAACCTTTTGCCATAACACAATCAAAAATTTACAGTCTGCCACATTACCTTGACAGTTTTCTTGGCATATTTGTCGAGGGCTGACCCCTGGGACTTGAAGATGGCAACATTGGCCTTCAGAAGGTCCTTCCTCTCCATACCGTCCCTCCTGGGCATAGAGCCCACTAAGATGGCAACGTCAAGGTCCTTGAAAGCGACCTCCTCCTTGTCTGTGGGAATGACCTCTGCAGAAATCAACACCCCAGGATTATGTTTAAGAGTGGAGCGAGCTATGACACGGGATGCTTTTCATGTTACCTTAACAACCCAAATAGCAGTGGCTGAATTTTTGGTGGAAAAAAAAACACGTCAATATTGTTTCAGTTTGAATGAAAGCTTCAGCTCAACTTACTGAGCATACGCATGTTTTGGTGAAACACACATACTCTCTAATTGAAGAGAAGAAGTGTCATTGGATGTGCCTTATCTGTCCATTGTGTCTAAGCTTGGGTAGGGTTTCAGTGAGGTAGGGGACCAGAAAGCAACCAATCAGGGTTCTGCAATTACACACACAGTCTCTGAGCTCACATTGTGTTTGTGCATAGACATGGGGGTCTCTGACACTGGAGGCCCCACTCACAAAAAGTGCTAACAGAACAATTGTGGAGATTAAATAAAAATACTGGCTCACAATACTGTTTGCTACAAGTGCCCCATGCTTAAGAGCATCACGTGAAACAGTATTCTTAGTTAATGGAGTCTAGAAAGACATCCAACATGTTGCCTACAGGGACACACAAGGGACATGCACCTTGTATTTTAAACTTCCTCTATGATTTGTTCGGATTACATTTATTCACATGTTGATGGAATTCTGCATGAAAGAATGTGTAATTTTGACCAGTGTGAGTTGTTTTTGTGATCTTTGACAAGTCAAAAACAAACACGTGTGGGTCACCTTTCAGAAGTGGGAGGGCACAGTCCTGCAATTCCATAACAACACCATCCAAGACTGGCATCATGGGTGTAATGTCCAACAGGACAAGGATGAGGGGCTAAAGATGGGGAAGTGAGCGTGGCAATGTGACATTCGCCAGATGAAGATTAAATGTCAACCAAGTAAATCCTTAAACTCAAGCTGTGTATGCTTAATGATTTACAGCATACAGTACTCTGTTTACCTGATCTCTGCCGAAGACATCTCCCTTCGCAATACTGTAAAGGAGAGAATAGGCAATCTGCCCGGCGGCGCCAGTCACCAATACTTTAATTGGGTCAGACTGTGGAAAGACAACATAGCTGTTGTGAGAAGGCACATTATCGGTGTTCGAGCTCAGACATATCAAGCAACCAACCCGTGTGCACTCTAAAGAAGCTCACGAGGCTCACCACGTTGGACTTTAAAAATAGACTACATTTCTAGTGAACAGAGCTTGACTTCCCAATGACGTAGTAAAGGAGATGTATTTTTAGCCATGCAGAAACGTTTTCCATTCATTCCACCCCCCGCTCCATGTATATAGTGACCTAGTCTATTCTTGGAAATAAAGTTAATTGAGAGAAAATAAGATGAATTGTTACTTTTTCAGTAATCGACAGGTTGTAAAGCCAGCTAGTAAAGCCAGGTCAAAAGAGGCTGACGATAGTCTACAAACTAAACTAACGTTAGAACCGTGGGTCACGGTGCGAACAACTAGCAAAACTTCATAGGCTAACGTTAGTGCGCCTCAACCTCACCGGAGAGCCTAATTAGAAAATCAGTATCCGCTGCAGAGCAACTAGCCGGTCTCCACACACTCAACAGCATCATAAAACAAAATTGTATTGTAACGCTACTTGGCCAGCTTAAGTTTAACCTAACTAAATCAATGAATGTTGTTCGGCAACCTTTAACGCTTCATTGTAAATTTGACGCTAACTTTTAATAAACGGATGATGCAAGTTTACTTTGCTAGCTCTCAGTTACCCAAACTTCAACAAGAATTCAAAATTAAAATGGGTGCATACTAAATTGAATATACTCAATCAATGTCTAACGTTACAAAGTCGTTCTCTAAACTTCTTCACACATGATACTAACCATCTTCGGCTCACAGCAACTCTCAACCACAGCACTCCCACTTCTCAGTTCCAACCGACACGGAGGTCACCTTTCCGTCTTCTGCAGGCTACCAAGTTGGTTGGTGGTCACGGCTTAACAGAAGGCGCAAACAGGTTTCCTCTGGATTGTGGGATTTGTAGTTTTCTAATTCGGAATAGCCGATACGAAACGTTTGATTAGATCATTTAAAGACTACATTGCCTATAATCAATCGCAAAACACCAACAGCGCGAGGCAAGGACATATGGCGAGGACGTGCATTATTAGTGAAGGGAATGTATTTTGTAGAGCAAAACTGACCAGAAACAATACGATAAACAGCAACCACTAATTATATCATTAGCGTGCCTGAAGTATTTTCAACAGCAGGTTGCAGCTAGAGGGTTGTTATTACCTGAGATGATTAAATCAGAGAGGAAAATCATCCAATTATATTTGATTAAATGTTTAAAAAATATGAGAGGAAATTCCTGTCAAATGTTCACGTGAATGGGCCACCGTGATAAAATATATCAAAGAGTGTCACCCACTACTCTCCATGTAGAAATTATGTAGCAAAAAAAGGCATTATTGTGATCAACCCGGAAGGTCTTATTTGCGTAATGATATTTACAGTAAGTATTTGCTTAGCACGCCTACTGCAAAGTCGTATCAAAACTCCCGGGTTTCCTTTTGGTTGCCTAGACACGAATCACTCAATCCCTGCACATAGTTTAGCTTCTTAGCTTAGCCGGGCACAGAGCTACAAGTGATAGCAGCTAAGTGCGAACATGACAGATACATAAAATAACGTTTCTCACTCCAGTTTTGCAATGTTATTCTGTTGCGTAGCAGGCTACCGCCGATTGTTGGTAATAATTTTAATTTAATTGGTAGGCAAACTGACTAGTTTGTCTCTGTGGAGTTTGGATGATTTGCCGGTGCAGGACATCAACAGCAAATGCTGGCTAAATGTAACTTTTTCAGCTGGCCTCATTCTTGTTTTCTAGTAAAGCTATGAGTCCATCAACTAACCAGATATAGTGTATCTGAACTGAATTTCATTCAACAAGTAGAGCACCAGATTTTCCAGGTAAGCCCACTCGTAACGATAGATGCCAGTAATGATGAGGTGATAAATGTCACCGGTTTTCATCTCAGATATCTGCAAACCTTATATTAATGTTTGTGGTTCAGAGCATTCTGTGTTGGGTATGTGTGGCACAGCTCGCGCGCGTAACTGCAAAATTCTGTCTATGGTTTCTTGGTGAAGTTTTTGTCATGATTCTTTTCATCAGTATTTGGCTACATTTCTTTTGTGTTTATTTTGTCCCGTTTTTATATTAAGTTGCAATAACCGTTTCACACGGCATATTCTCTGTCCAAAGTCAAAGGCTGAATTAAAACTTTGAAGTCAGTTAGTCTACTTTATAATTATAAAATCCTTAGTCCCTAATTTGGCATTCCTTGGGGGCAATTTGGTCCCTTGTCAATTCTCTACATATTACTGTGGCGCACAGGGTGTGGCAGTGCAAGGGTGATTTAGGCTCTCTGGTGGGACAACAGTTCTCTTTCAGGGGGCCAAGGATAAACGATCCTGTTGTTGAATATTGCATGGTGTCATTACAGCCTCATTACACAAGTGGAACAAAGCAACTGTAGATTCTGTTTCACCTCCTCACCTTAGACTTTGTTTTCCTCTTTAAGAGCTATGGCTGACTGGCGATGGCAATGAGGCAAGGCTATTATTTTGTGTCTAAGCACTTGTTTTATAGAACATTTATTGCAGCTGTCACACATTACATTCACTGGAGTGATATCCTTTTAGTCAGGCAGACAAAATGTAGGCCTGTGTCTGTCTTTCTCTTAATCAACAGGTGTCTGAGGCAGTTTGCAGTGGCATATCTGCCCATGAATTCAGGAATTAAAGAAATGAACAAACTCAGCATAATAACGTAGGGTTTTTATGTAAGATGCTAGCCTGGTAATAAAACCAGACCCTCATTCTACACTTTCTTTTCGTACTGGTCTGGAGATTCGATTGTTTGCTTGAGGTGTTTAAATTTAAAAAGATTGGATCAGCCCGTGACTGATAGCTTGCTTTGACTGACAGCATTCTAGCTCTGCATTCACAACGCAACACACCATGTCATGGCTGGTTATACCCCTGCAATTGGTCACTCATTTGCCACCGGATTCTACATCTTCATTGATTTGGATCTGGTTCTGGTTACAGGCACCTAGCAATGAATACATGGATAAGCCATATTTGATAAACATATCAGGTCAAGGTGTTCCAACAGCCTTTCACTTTGTGCTTTTCACTTTGTGAGCCTGACCCTTAATCACATCTGTAGAAACAGGCCTGTATGAGATGCAGCTGGCAGGTACATAGGAACAGTTATTGCTAGGGCTGTGACCAATTAACCAATAACCAATTCCTAAAGGGTTTTTCACCTATTTTAATTTTTAACTAGGGTATTAATAAGATGTAACCATTATTTCTGTTATAACTGCAAAGTTCAGTATTTTACCAGCATTCTTCAGCATCTCAGCACCTTTTACCATTGTCCACACTGGGGGAAACACTGTGGTAAATTTACATAAGCTCCTGTCACACTGGTGAATAGCCTGTCCCGCATTTAATACCTGAGTCTAGCATGTCACCTGTTCCTTTCACACTGACCGCCACGGGTCTGTCAGACTGTTTCAAGAGAGTTTGATTAGCTGTTCCCTGGGCTTCCATTTTAACATTCCATATGCTATCTTAATATAGCAGAAGTAGTTTGGGAACGAAATAGAACCTTCAAGAATTATTTATCACCTTGGTCACATAATATTCAGTTTCTGTTTATGCATGATCAATTACAATCATTAGATAATATGATAATTGTCACTAATTGTGTTGTTAAATTTGTTCATTACATCCCTAGCAGTTACACAGTGCAACAAAGTGTAGCAGAGGAAGATGATCAGTTGTAGAGGCTAATGAAAGTTTTGTGCTCAGGGGAGTTTTCATGAGATAGCACGAGAGTTTGTGAAATCATCTGTTTATCGTTATATAAACTCAAGACAAAATTGATTCATTGACAAGGAAATTATTATTAATAGTTGTTTGTTTCTTGAGACGTCTCCAGTTAAAGGAGAAATCTGGTGTGAATCAATCCATAGCACATAGTGGTGTTGGCAGGAAAAAGAACAAGAAAATTTGATACAGCATAAAACCAAATACTGCACCGACAGATAACACTAACTTAATGAGGCACAGAAACAGATTTTCAGTTTAATTTTCCTATGCCCCATGCAGTTAATGTAGCTGCCGGTTTTCTATTCTGTCGGTGTATCAGATTTTTTGTTGTTTTTCCTACAGCACTTGGTGGCCTCATACAACAGGGCTATGGACTGAATCACACCAGATTTCTCCTTTAAGTTATGGTTGTATTTTGTGGTGAGATTGAAGTGCATTTGGATTCTCGAGGCTTAGACTTATCACTTATTATTGATGCCAGTCTAAACCTTTTGGTAGTGTTTTTTTTATTATCTGTCCAACTCTATTACATGCAGCTAGATACTCCCCAACCCTGAGACCCTTGGTGTCCCAAGCCTATTTGGAAAACAATCAATTGTTGTACTTCTACAGTTGTGAATTTGAGCTGTCTGTCACTGAAAAAATGGTGGAAGGACAATTTTCAACAGTTAATTTGTTTCACATTTGCTGTATACTCACTTGCCATTTTGTTGCAGTTTTTGCTGAGCTACAAAAACAAAACTATCTCCGTCTTGTCAGTTTACACATGCTACACCATCTAAAAGGCCCTTTGTTTATTTCAGTTTGATTGGCAGCACCAACACCCTGTGATATTTTTTCATCTGAGTAAGATGTGCGATGAAAGAGAAATTAAAAGATTAAGGGATGTGTCTGAAACTAGATGCCACAGCTGCCATTTTAAATTGGGCAAAGTGTTTGGGGCCCTCTTGTCATTTGTGATTATGGTATGATCAACAGCTGGTGCATCTCAGCTGTGAGTGATGGCTGCAGCTGCATGCTTGTTAACATGTGTGACTGTCCTAGTAACCTGGTCCACCAAGCACCTTTACAGTGTTTCACTTTGTGCTAAGCTTTTGGAATCCCTCCACTGGCATATGTTTCCTTCCTTGTGGGCAGATACTTTCTGTGAACTTTCAAAATATCGGGCATACCAGAGCCCTCTGTTTGCTGATTGCCCAGGAAGGAAAACATCAGATAATGGAGATATCCCTGACTATGCTGGAGAGAAATGTGATATTGTGCAGAAGCACTAGGCGACGCTAGGCTGGTTGCTGCACTGTTGGATTTAGTTACTCCTTGTTATTTAAGCAAACATTTTTTGACACTTGATATAGGCTTAAATTATTTTAATTGAGACCCTAATTAGCTATAAAATACAGCTGTTTACCTATAAAACTACAGTGTTATGTAAAAGAAGATGTGAAAGAATGTCTGCAGGGTGGCTGATCTTCAGGGCCTATATAGCCCACGCCCACTCTAGGTGTAGGCAATCCTTATTAATAACCCGCCGTTTCCCCCATGTTTCCACGTGTCCTACATAGACAGCAGGGAGCGTAGAGGGTCATCACATCTCCTTTCCCAGAGGGGGTTCCTTTAGGAAGCCTTTAAGAAAAACGAAACCTGGGCCCTAGGAGACTGAAAGTCGGAGAGAGAGAGAGAGACAGACCACAACATACAAAACATGTTTTCCAAAGAAAAAAAACGCCAAAAATACACCAACATTACTCAGTAACTTTTAAACATGGTGTTTGAACTACTTTAGACTGTAAGGATATAACAAGGATATCGTTGTAGCCAGGCCCCGGCTTGACGTTAGAGGTCCGACTTCTGTCTATAGAGACCAGCTGGATTCTAGTCAGTGATGGATAGACAGTACAAAACTAGACAGACCAGATGTTGTACAGCTCAGACCAGAGTAAGGACCTTGGGCATGGCATAGCGCAGAGTGTTCAGTGTAGCAGAATCAGATCCTTATTGGATGTCATTAATAACACCTGTGCTTACCCTGTGACTTCTTGGTAAAAATGGCTGCTATGAAATAGGCCCACCCCCCATTATACAGTGCAGAGGCACATTCTATATGAGTATTTAAAAGTATTATTTTTCTGAGCTATGGATGTGAATTTCAGACACGTTGCAAACCCTCCTGCCCATTAAGGGTAAATGTTGTGATGTTTGACCCTCCACTCTAGAGAAATTCGACTTTAATAGGCCTATTTCACAATAATTCAAATAAAGATTATAATCATGGGTGTAGTTGTAGGCTTTCTATTTCAAAGCAACTAGTGGACACCACAGTGCTTTTTGAAGAGTGTTCTTCTTCTTATTTGACAAGTGGATTGTCATGTTTATTTTAGCCCTTCACTCTGCTCCCTCCCTCTTGACATACAGGGGATTAGGCACACTCTCCATGTAAAAAAAGGAAATCATAACACCCCCCCCCCCCCCCAAAGACAACAGGCACAGCGATAACATCTGGTGCCAGCTCCCGCGGCGACCTGCCCTGAATATGTGTGTGCTGTGAAAACAAGGCTTGGTGGTCGACAGGCTGAAAGGGACAGTGCAGGGTCACCATGCATGCAGTCTCCAATGTGGAGGTCCTAACTGCTGAATCAATCCCAGTGTGTGTGTGTGTGTGTGTGTGTGTGTGTGTGTGTGTGTGTGTGTGTGTGTGTGTGTGTGTGTGTGTGTGTGTGTGCTGAGAGAGTGGTACATGCACTGCAACACTGCCCTGAATTTCTCTCATCTGTTACTCTTCACACACTCTTGTTCTCTACCAGATCCTACCTCTACCTCTAGCTCACCATTGTGATGGTACTAATCTATAACCTTTAAACAATCCTGATTTATTATAGGCAGACCTATAATTCATACCTATGACTCACAGACTGAATCACAGAGGCATACCCACACAAACCACTGTTTTTCAGTCTCTCTATTAAATGTTAAGGGCGGTGGCGGCGTAGTGGTTAAGGAACCTGGCTAGCTGGAAGTAGCCTGGAAAATTGTGGGTTCGAATCCTGGCTTCCACTGTTGTGCCCTTGAGCAAGGCACTTAACCCTAAGTTGCTCTAAGGGAGACTGGCCCTGATATAATTGATAGTTGACAAATGTAAGTAGCTTTGGATAAAAGCATCTGCTAAATGCATAAATGTAAAATTTTAGCCTGTCACTGTTGTGGTGCTTAAGGCATGAGATTGCTGTGACAGGTGTTCAACACTAGATGTCAGCATTGCTTTATTTTGTGACACACTGAGCGAGAACTTGTTTAATGGGCTGCAATTACTCCCCATTGGAACATATAAAACTGGTTTGGTTCCACATTTTGGCAGCCACAGCCTATGCAGTAATACCTGTTCTGGCGCTGACGATGTTGATTGTAATTGTTTTATTCGTTACAGCTCAGTGTTTGATGAGGTTAGTTCAGTTGTGTTACAGGTCAAGTGATGGTGCAGTACTGAACTGCAGTATCTAAATCGTCCCTACACTGACACGGTGTTGTCTGGTCCATTACTGGGCTCTCTATAACAGATGGTAGGGGAAAAATTAACCTACGGAAATTTTCATTTGCTGAGGACCAGGCAAGAGGACATTTAAACACAGCTGACTTCTTGCATTATAAAGACTTCCCAGAGCAGTAGGGGAGTTGGTATCCTTTTTATTACCTTGATGTGCCTCTGTTGCTGGACCTATAGAGGACACTATGTCAGTGAGTCTGCATTTTCGGAGGTTCATTTAGCTGTATGTCAGTACCCACTGGAAATATGCAAAATGAGTCTCAGTGCATGCACTTGGCTGACAAGCGATCGAAGAAGACTGCCTGTGATGTGTAAAATGTAGAGAAAAAAACCTCTTACCCACACGTGCCTGGCAGCTAGATGAGGATATCATAAAGGAGTTTAAACACCTCAGCCTCTTCTGATCAGCCTTGCCCAACCCTGTCTGTCACTCCCCTCCTAGTGTTTGCTCAAACAAATAGGCCGTGAAATATGTCATGAAATCAAAGCGTAATAATGTTAGCTTAGCGACGCAGCCGGATTGAAATGGAGATGTCTCGTTTCCTCCTCCTACCCCTGCACCCTTTGAAGGCACAAATCAAGAGCACAGCAGTTAACATCCAGTGCAACCCGCGCAGCAGTCAGAAATAGCTTGTGAACGTTTCACCTCTCCAGGCCTGCATTTCTTAATGTGGCATGCCCAGGCCCACCTGGGTGTAGTGAGTCTCAAGAGCAGCAGAGGGCGCTAGCATCCCATTCACCACCAACCCCCCCCACCCCTCAATATACACAAAAGAAAAAAAGAGAACACCAAATGCTCCATGATGTTGCAGCTTATTTGGTTGGGATACGTTTTTCAAGTTTTGGTTCCCTGGCTGCTGCGCCGAACATCGGCACACAACAACAACAGCAACAACAGCCACCAAGTGACATCGCAGTTCGGTGCGTTTGCCATGGGGCTATGGGGTGGGTGAGTGGTTGGGTGGTGGAGAGAGGTGGAGGATGGTGACAGGAGTGGGGGTGGCATGGGTGGGTGCGGAAGGAGCAGGCAGCAGCACCTCTTGTTTAGTGCAGAGGTGTTTTGTTATATCCCTGCCCCTCTAACCACTCAGCACTCCTCCGTGCTCCATGCATCCAAATCCGTGTAACTGGACAGCAGTCCCCTGGCCCTGGCATCCACACCCCTCTGCACAGCAATAAAGGCTGGGGCGAGGAGGAGCAGCAGCCACCCTCCCAGCCAAGGCCCTGTTGTTGGCAGTTCTCTCTCTCTCTCTCTCTCTCTCTCTCTCTCTCTCTCTGTCTATTTCTCTTTCTCTCTCTCTCACGCTTTTTTTTTTTTTTGCTGTTGTTGTTGTCGCTGTTTGTTTGTGCTCGCGAGGAATGTCCTTACCCTCAATATGCGCAGGGATTAAGGCACCATTTTCCCTCCTGCCCCGGGTCACCACGCAGATGTTGACTTGGATAACGTTGCCGTGCCGACGGCCTCCTTGTCTGCACCGACGGCGCAGTCAGGCCACCGGTAAGCCTGTGCACACGTGTGGGAGGGGACGGTGGGCCCTTTGATCCAGTGTCATGCGTCTGAAAGGGTTCTCTCTCTTTTTTCCCTTTTTTTTTTGTTTTTTTGTTTTTTTTTGGTGGTGGTGGTGGTGGTTGTGTTGTTGATTCTCAGGGGCAGTCACACATCTCACATAGGCACATCTGTTAGTAGAGCAGATATGGACAAACTCTATGGTCTTTCTCTCTTTCCCTCTTTTCTCTCTGTCTTGTCACTCATCACTGGCCACAGATTTACACACACTCTGGCTTCTGTATTGTTCACTGTTTCAGAATAGATTCAAAGGGTTGTGTGTCAGAGTGTGTGTTTAAAGCTTTATGGCTCATGGCATCAAAACCAAAGCATCAGAACAGGGAATCTGTAATGGCAATGGCAGCATTATTATCTTTTTTTCTGTCTTTTCTTGCCGCTGTGTACTGTTACCATGTTGTACTAGTGGTTTTGTATCAACTCTTGGTGTCATTCTTTATTATAAAACAATTCTATAAAACAATTTTAAAACTAACTTTTAACTAAAATAAATGAAATATCGTAAGGACTCTAAGCAAAAAAACATTGAATTTCCTTTAGTAATCTCCATCTGAAGAAAATATATAAACTTTAATGAGTTCAGGTTCATCGAGAGGATTAGGCAATAAACACCATGACTATGGCTGCTGAAATTAGCATATACTGCACACACCGGTAATTTGACAGAAACGGTTTTGATTGCATGGAATCATTATTTTTTAGTTTAGTTCATGAAACATTGGTCCAAAAATGGCTATGTTGCTTTGGACAGTAGATGCAATTTAAGATTTGTGCAAATTTTGCAAACATTTACTTCATTGTCCTCTTGCCATTCATATGTATCCTGAACTAAATTTCCTGTGATTTTTGAACAATTCCATACAACGTTGTCTTGTCACCAGTGCTAGGAAGCAGCAAGCACAAGAGACAGACAAATTGTGCTTTGGTGAATATCTCCATATTTTAAAATTCATCTTTCATGCCTCCTTGTTATGCTCACACGAGAGACATTCCGGACACGTCCTGTGTACGAGCACAAGTGGGTGTCATACGGTGCATCTAACAAAGGTACCGAACCGCTGTGCATATGGCAGGTTGCTGGAGACAAGCCAGGTGAAATCAGAGCTTGACGCAAGTCTGCCGGGAGCGAGAGACATGGGGTACTAAAGGTAACATTGTCTCACTGGAGGATGCTGAGATCCCTTTGGCAAATTAGCCAAAAGCCACAGTGAACTGTCCATATGTTTGCTCTAGAGGATGTAGCGTATGGAAAATATTATGGAATGAAGTGGCAGCAAGCAGTTGTTCAGCTTTGTCTTGAAATGGCTCACACAGTAGGTCGTTTCAACTTCATATAAGTCTTAAGAATTCCATGGCCTGATTGTTTAGGTGTGTGTGTGTTTGTGTGTGTGTGTGTGTGTGTGTGTGTGTGTGTTTCTTTTTGAAACATGAAACTCTACTCCATTGAGTCATTTTAATACTTTAACTGCCAGTGAATATTCAACACAGGACCTGTCCCCCGTGGGCAAGCGGAGAGAGAAAGGCGATACAGGATCTAACAAGACAGGACTTGATGCTGCAATGCACTTCCCCACCATTGTCACAGTTGACCTGGGGAAATCAGCCAGCATTTGAAGATTTTCTTTCTTCAGAAGAGGAGAAAAGGAGACATGTGTATGTGTATCTGAGAAATCCTGAGGTCAGATAAAGCATCAAGTGCAATTGTTGAAGTGGGGAGTGGGGGAGAGGCAAACAGATAGGGGGTGGGAGGGCTGAGTGAGAGTGCTTTCTGTTTTTTTCTAGTATGTTGGGTGGGTGGTGAGATTACAAGCCAGAGGAGAGGAGGGGATGGTTGTGGAGGGGGACAAGGGCCTCATCCACCAAAGTGGTGAAATGATTGGGCTCGTTGAGGAGTATTGGATGGGAAGTTTTCACGCATGGTTGGGCACTCAGGCTGCCTGTCAGATGGAGAGGGTCCAGGTGTTTGGGAATTTTGCCGGGCCCTGCTCCTGCCAGCCCATGTGCTTTTTTTCTTCTTCCAAGCCTCAACAGCCTCCCTCCCTCTCTCCCTCCCTCTCTCCTCTCTCTCTCTCTCTCCCTCTCTCGCCTTTACAGGGCATGGGTGGAAAAGTCAAAGGTCCTGTGGAAAAATGTGACCCCCACCCCCGTTTATTTCACAAATTAGAATGACTTGACTCGCTGTCACCGTCAGATGTGTCAGCTCCCCTCACCTCACCTCACTTTAAAGATCATGGATGGGTGAAGAGCTATTGCAGCTTAAATCACTCCCTGTGTCCTCTTCTGGGCAACAGTAACGAGCCACATGACTTTCTGTGACTCGACAGACAGGAATTTTATCAGCCCACATACAGAGGGCATTGCTCAGGGCTTAAGATCGTGAAGATTTGTCTTGTGGAGACTACAGGCTTTTGGGTCACCCAAGTTTGCCCATTTTTATCTAGACCCTGAGCACAGGGAGCCATCTTGTTTGGCACCTGAGTGTTTCTTACGAGTTTCTTAAATAGCTGTTAAGGGAATAAGATGGAGGTCAACCAAGGGTTCTCCATCAGAGATGCCACCGTAAGGAAAAGAGTAAGAGGAAAAGAGAAAGAGAGAGAGTGGGAGAAATGGAGAGAGAGAGAGGCCAGCCTCTGCTGTGCTGTGGTCACAGTGGCCTCAAACGCTTTTTTCCCCTTTCCTCCTGACTGACAGGATGTCACTTTTTTCTGACGGGATCCTGTGGATGCCAGGTAATGAGGCGCTGTGAAGTCCGGAACATTCTCCTGACCTTTTGGCAACTCGCAGCTTTGCTGGGTCCCGATGTTCCACATGCTCCTGTCAAAGGCCGCTAGGTAAAACCTTTCTTGCGGCAGACGTTGGTGGGAGCATTAGAAGAAGTAAATCCAACAACAAAAACAAAGACACGTCCGCGGTGACAGCAGCCACCCTCTCGGTGACGGACCGACACTTTGACAGAAAGCCACCTGGAGTTGTGGAGTCCTTGCGGATCTCCTTGAGCTTCTCTGTCCACAGTCGATATTCACATTCGTACGCAGGAGGTCTTTCTGACGCAAACAACTGACAACCTCTCTCTTTCTTTCTCTCTCTGTCTTTCTCTCTGTCTCTAAAAACCTTCTACAGCTTGCAAGGGGGAACAACAGTGCTCTCGTTCCCACTCGAGGGCCAGAAGAAATTCCTTAGCTCTCTCTAATCGGGTCTAGCCATTACTCCCAGCCCCGGCTGTTTGTCTTTCTGCTCGGCCTCTCTGGATAAACACCTGGCTAAATGGTGTTTCTCCTCCGCTTGCCTCTTGCCCTGTTTCTTCTCCACCCCCTTCGCCCCCCCACCTCCCCTAATGACGTTTGCAGATGTGCTTAAGGCTTCTTTAGTGCGCCCGCCAGTCTGTTAGTCCCTCATGCTTATTGCTGTCTGTATTTACTGCTGAATGAGACTCTCCTCTCTCTCTCTTTCTCTCTCCCAAGCTCCCGCTTGCCCTGATAAATTCAATCAGGCCCTGCCTGCCTATTAACCTCGGCAGCACCGTCCGTTGGACGTAGATATACTTCCCCAACCTGCTAATGGGCCCCTGGGTTCACATCCGCAAAGCTTGACAAGTGGAGGGATGCAGGGGGGGCTTGTGCGCTTATCTGTGCAGTGTCAGCTACCCCGAGTCATCATTAGCGCCAGACCCAGGAAATTGTGCTGATGCATTGTGAGATCCACATGTTCTGATTGTAGAGCAGATCGTGCAAGCCGCCTGTGCTGTGGTTGCAGGTGTGTGTGTTTGTGTGTGTGTGTGTGTGTGTGTGTGTGTGTGTGTGTGTGTGTGTGTGTGTTTGCACATGCACAACTTTAACTTTTAGGGGGTGTATCTCTGATGAGATTCAGTAATGATAGAAATGTTAGTGTTTGGATTTTGGGTAAGTGTGTTGCCATCACTGGGTGGTGGAGGTGGGGGTGGGGTTGGGGGGCATGGCGTTGGGTTCAGTGTACGGCTTGTACATAGGGGCACCAGGGAAGGCACACGGCAGTGAGCTGATAAGATGGCTGGTCGCGATGGCTTCGTGGCTCTGTATTCTGCTCGTCAGGCCTGGAAGACCATGGCAGGGTGTCAAACAGAAGCTAATCCGACCTGGCTGGCATACGTGAGGCTGACGCCCCCCTTCCACCCCTCCACTTCAAACTCCTCCACCCCAGCGCACTGCTGCTCACTGAGTGAAACCACAAGCTGCAATAGTTGTCACACAGCAAACAGTGCCCGATTCTTCAATTAGCACATGTTTTAATGGATACAGAAGGTCAATTTGAAATGATTCTTAAATAATTTAGCTCTGTGTAAAAACATAATGTGCAATTCACTGAATGCTGACATTTGGTTGTCTTGCAGGTATGTTGTATTTTGAAACTCTTCAGTGCACAAAGCTGCCTTCTTCATGTTCGCTGTTTATCTCCGGGGCAAGTCTTCAACATCTACTTTTTCCTGCGCCTGAACTTTTCAACTCCTCAACTCTGCGTGGCCCCTATTCTTGTGCCCGTGACAACAATCACGCTCGAATCCTCTTCCCTCCCAATCTTTTTCTAAACTCTTTTCTTTCCACACTCCGCCCCTTCTTGTTGTTTTACCCTCCCACCTCCCTTCTTCACCTCCGTCTCCTCTCCATATCTCACTCTCTCTCTCGCTCTCTCTCTTTACTGCCAGACTTGCCCAACGGCCCCGTCACTCACTGGGTCCAACTTGGCTTCGCCCCTTCTTGATTGACATCTGTGGTATACACACACAACACACACGCACTGTACCTGTCTCCATGGCTGAATAGTATTACCTTTACCTCATTTTGTTCTGCTTGTCCATCACCCCCTTTTCACTGGCTGCTAGGGCTGAATGGCGGCCCTCTCTCGCGGGAAACTCCTGCCTGGGAGGCCACAGTGATTGTAATGTGTGTGTGGGTGTGTGTGGGTTTGTGTGAAAGAGGGGGTGTGTTTTCCCTCCGGAGTGGAGTGTTTCAGAACAACGGCTGGCGCCTCTCTGTCCCATCTTCAATGGCACCGCCATGTCACAGAGAAGAGCTCCTGACACACACACTCTCTCTTTCACATACACATGTACCACCGCACACACACATACACACACACACACACCCTCAATGGAGACAGTACATTGTCCAGCCCCTGAGCAACGCTTGACTCTGTCTCTCCTTTCTTCTCTCACTGCGGGTCGAGATGTGTTCCTCTCGAGGACTTGGACGGAGATACTCTTCTCTCAAGTGCAGTGGGTGCAGTGTGTGTGTGTGTGTGTGTGTGTGTGTGTGAGTGTGTTGGGGAGTATTGGCGTTGAGGGGGCGGTAGGGAAAGCAGTTTGGGGACTGAGTCGGAATCAGTGTGATGCAAATTGGGGTCAGAATAGGGTGTGAGTATCTCCTCCTCTTTCTTGCCTTTCTGCATGTTAAACATCTGCACTCTTCAGCAAGTGCTCAAAAAAAAGCCTATTTAGAATGGAAATTAGATGACGCACCAAATTCTTTGCCTGCACTTCTTTTCTGTTCTGTTTCTTCATTTCTCAACCATGTTATTATACAAAAGTCCAGTTTACATTAGCACATCACTATTCCTGCCTGTGTCTCATGCATAGAACGGAAATTGTAACCATGTACAACCTTCATGTTTTGGTAAAACCAACGCTTGTGAGTGACTTTATCTTTTAGCCAATCATGGTTCAGTGCTGTTCCTCTATCTTTATCTTTTAGCCAATCGCCAGCCTCCCAACCCTTCTCCCTCTAGCCAGTCCCCCAAACCCATCCCCGTCCCTCCGCTGCTCGCATCCCCACCAGCACTATTGGAGTTATCGTTTAGGTATGGAGATGACACCCCCATCTCTTCCCCTTCACACACACACACACACACACACACACACACACACACACATTGACCTGGCCCTCACACAGATCCTGTTTCACTACAGTCTTATCATTTAACATTTGATGCTGCTGGGCTACACTCATCTGTGAGTGTGTGTGTGTGTGTGTGTGTGTGTGTGTGTGTGTGTGTGTGTGTGTGTGTGTGTGTGTGTGTGTGTGTGTGTGTGTGTGTGTGTGTGTGTGTTTGTGTGTTAGGCCCCTGTGCACATTTTTACCTGTACATGTACATTTGACATGTATGCATGCCCCTCTGTTCCACTCCCAGACTGTTTCCTTTTGTCTTCCATGTTTCTCCTGTTTGACTATAAAATCCTGGTACAGCTCCTACGAGCTCGAGCCCTCAAGGGGACGGAGTGACTGAGATAACAGGCCTGTGCCTTTTGCCTGTCAGCTTTTTTTCCCCACCTCTCTCTCTCTCACACACACTCTCTCGCTCTCTCTCTCCATCCCTTCCTGTCCAACCTGGAGCCCCTAGAGCAGACTGATAGGAGATGAGACAGCAGTTGGTACCAGGGGGAGTCAAGGCCAGCCAGAGGAAGAGCTGTGTGTTTTTCATTGGGCTTTGGCCCAGGCCGAACCTTATAACCCGATCCCATCCCTCGAAGGCTTGTCCCTGCCTGCATGTGCATACATACGCGTGTGTGTGTGTGTGTGTGTGTCGTTGTATGTGTTTGTTTGTTTTTGTTGTTGTGTGTTGCACATGCCAAGACCACAGGAGGAGTTTCTTCTGAATAGAACAATGCAACAGAGGAGAGAGAGAGAGAAGAGAAGAAAAAGAATGAGAGAGATAGAGGGAGTGAAAGGAAAAGAGAAAGGGGTGGTGGGTGGAGGAGGCACAAGTGGTGTTGATGGTGTAATTAAAATGGTTGTGTGATGGGCGCCTCGTCTGCAGCTACTCACCTGTGGCAGGTCTTTAGCCCTGTAATTTCAGCTGTCACTCAGGCCTGTGAGACAGATTCACCTCTGACTCCTGACAGACTGAACTCATTCAGGCAGTGCACACTCCCTCAGGCCTTTGTGTGTGTGTGTGTGTGTGTGTGTGTGTGTGTGTGTGTGTGTGTGTGTGTGTGTGTGTGTGTGTGTGTGTGCGCGTGCTGGGGGTGGTGGTCACAGAGATGATGCAGAGTAAGAGGGAGGGAGTGAGGAAGAGTGAGTGTCAAGAAAGGACATGTCTGTGTTTGTGTGTGTGTGTGTGTGTGTGTGTGTGTGTGTACACGTACGTTTTATCTGTGTCTTTTAGTCCCTTGTTCATGCCCCAGAACTGACTACCCTCCTAGCGAGCTTGACCTCAAAATGGGGTCATGTAGGTTAGATAAAGGTAAAACAAAGTCTGAGATACACCCAGCTTGAGAGTGTGTGTGTGTGTGTGTGTGTGTGTGTGTGTGCATATGTGTGTGCGCATATCTGTGTGTCCACATGTGAAGCATGTTCTTATTCTTTGCTGACTTGTAGTCATCCTGATCTGCGTTTTAAGGCAAAAATTACACTTGCTCTTTCATCCCCTCTTCAGAGTCCTTTCAAGAATCAATTTGGACTGTATTCTCTCACCTCCACAAGTTCTCCAATCTCCCCTTTCAAAAATGACTTGAATCAAACCTCCCCCAAAAAAAGAAACTCCCAATCGTCACATTAAAGTACGAATGCAGTTGGAGGCGGAGAGCGTGGCAGAAAGGGTAATGAGGAGGGAAGGGCGCCCGTAAAGGCCTGCTTAAATCGAGAGTCTGACAAATGAGGAACGATAAATTTAATCTGCCCTGATTAAATAAACGAGCTGCGCCACGTTCTTGTCAGGTTAGTCCACCAGGCGCTCGCCCCGCCAGATTGGCTTGATGGACTTTATGGACCCTCCCTCCCCTTTCTTTCACTCTCTTTTCTATCTCCCTGTCTCTCTCTCTCTCTCTCTCTCTCCTTCTCCCTCACTTTCTTTCTTGTCCTGCTGGAATACTAAAGCTCAGTCCTAACCCAGAGCCTGCCCTGGACTCCTTGCTGTTAAATAAGCACCAGAGACAGCAGTGAAGATAAGGGGGAGATAACGAGTCATTTTCCCCCGGCTTCAATTATGGTACCTTTTTAAATCTTGGAGGGACCTTAAGGCCCAAACGTCTCGTCCTTGTTTAAAAAAAAAAAGGCTCTGCATTTTTTTTTTTTTTTTTAAAGAACACAGATAGTTGTATTTATTTTATTTATTTATTTGCCCACCGTCTCTGTTGGTGTCATGTTAGACACAGAGGATGACGCCTCACTGCATTGGAATGTTTCTAGGTTATAGATGCTCAGCTTACAAAACAGCACTCTACAGGAATTGCTAATGAAGTTTTGGGGGATGTCTTATTTGTGTTGTGTCTGAAAAAGATGCCTAATGAGCAGTTAGAGGTGTGTTTTTGTGTGTGTGTCGTGGTTCCTCTGAAGTTCTCAGGTGTTCAGGTGCACCGGGGGGCTGCTGGGGATGAATGCCACTCTGCTGACTGTGGAGAGCGCAGTAGATAGACACGAAAAGGGATAAAGAAGCCTCTTAAAGGGCTTTTAGTCAGCCTCCCCCTCTTACCCTTACCCACACACGCCACCACCTCCCCAACCCACCCTGAGTCCCGTCACGACGTCAAGTGAGCATGAGACAGCGCTCTTTGGCCATCCTGTAAAACAAGCTTCTCTCCGCCTTTCTTCCTACCTTGAGAGAGTTAGACAGACTGACAGAGAGAGAGAAAGAGAGGGAGAGAGAGAGACATACATGACAGCCTAGATCGCCTGCTCCAGCTCTGCCTGGCCTGACTTGAAAGAGTCTCCCTCTCCCTTTGAAGCTCAAGCAGACTCTTTACCTGTGCATGAAGATGGTGACTGAGGGTGGAGGTAGGGAGAGCAGAATGCAAAACCTCCCCCACCAGTCACCACCCCCGACCCCCAACACACACACACACACACACACATCCCCACTGCACACACACACTGTGTTTTGGTTTGAGTGTTTGGACAGGTAGATGGAAGCACCCACCCAAAGGGGTCAGGTGTGGCCGGGGGTCGAGGGTGGTGGAGGCAGGCAGGGGACTCGCTCACCCCGGGACAGGGATTAGCGCTCGGGCCTGACAGCTGCTCGGGAGCGCAGGGTCACCCAGCAGCCGCGTCCCACAATCTTCACGGCTCGCAGCAAGCTATACCATAGATAGGCCATCTCCACAGCTCAGCACACTCGCACAGTCATATATAGAGAGAGCGTTCAAATGTAATTCTGCGCTTCAGATGGTGCATGACATTCACCTCAATGCCAGCCTAAGGTTTTTAGAGAAATTAAGAAGCTATACTTAACCAAGTTGTTTTCAGTGAATTATAATTGAACAGACTGGTCCTCCAAGTCATGTGTACACCCTCTGTAGATTAATGTAGTGTAATCCACTGTAGTGCAATATAATTGTGGGATATAGCCAAGTGCACATAGACCTTTCCACTGCCTAATCACAGTTGGTTTTTGAAAAAATGCCTGTGTCCAAGCCATTTTTGTTTTGACTATCAACAAGACAGATGTCTTCGGTTGACCAGAAATATGTAATAGTAAAAAGCCTTTGTGATTTGTGGTGTCATTTGAGTACACATGTGTTCTCACCTGCCTGTAGTCTGGCCATTGTTGACCTGGTCCATATATCTTACTTGTGTCAGACCTCAGCACATTTTGTGTCAGGTGATCAGTTGTATTTGAGAAATTGTGAATAAGAAAAATGTTTTGAGCTGGTTGGTCTATATTTTGGGGAAGCTAAAGGACCTCTGGTATGCAAGGTAAGACAAGCGTATTTACAATGTACATGTCAGACACAGAGGCATATCAGTGCACTTTGCATAATGAAAGCAAAGAACAGTAAATGCATATGGAAAACCATACAAAATAATATAAAATAACAATAATAATTATAATAATGGTAGTAAATAAAAGCAGAAAAGGATATTGCACAATAGTAGATGAAGTAAAATGAATCAGTTAGCGGAAAGCATCTAGTTTTGCATTGTGTTTTGTGTCTGGTTTTAAAACCGGGGACAGGTAATTGATTCTAAAGCCGAATTGCAGAGCAGAAGGTTGCCTCACCATAATTAACTCTAGCAGCATGTTTTACAGACAAATGTTTCACTTGTAATCTGAGTTTGATTAGTGTGTATTCCTGAAAGGTCGGTAGTTTATTACCATCCTGTGCGGTGCTGAATAAACAAGTGACACTACTTTAAAGCAAAAATTCTCTGTGATTCCAGATAAGGTAAAATAAAAATGTTTATTACGTTCATCCCAAGTGGAAAAAAAAGCATTAAAAAAACATCAATCAACCTAATGAAATGTAATATTAAAGAGTACCCTCAGCATGGATTCACAACCGTGTTGATGCGTGTGTGTGAGACAGAGATGTGTTTTGTGAGTCAGCAGCCTGGTGAAATGCATTTTACAAGCCAGTATGAAGTTGCTGTATAAACAGGAGTGCTTTAGAAAGGTGACAAGTCAGAATGTGTGCTATTCTGGGTGAGTCCATCTCAGGTTTCCGCTGCCTCGTTTGAGACGAGTCTGTCCAAGCAGAGGACACTGGAGTTCAAAGGAAAGCAAATCTGTGTTTGTTTTCATTTTTTCTCCATGTTTTAAATGTGCTTGTCTTTCTTTTCCAACTGACAATCTCCCTGATGTTGACACCACATCATTTTGAGTTTGCCAGCCAGCAGTATTGTTAGCCTCCCTGTAGTTTTCCCCCCTTCTGTCATGTTCTCATTCTTGCCCATGACTCAGCCGTTCTCTCTCTCTCCCTCTCCCTCTCCTTCTTTCTTTGTCCTTCTTCTCGTGTTCACTCTCTTCTTTGCTCATTTCTTGCCTGAGAGAGGTCTCTATTGAGATTGCAGGGCGGGAGGAAATGAACTCCTCGTCTCCGCACAGCTCTACGCGATGAGTTGGGAGATCTCTCACGGCGAGCTATCAAAGAGACCCTCTCGTGCTGCCCATTTGAACAACGGCGAGCACATTGATTTTCAAAAAATACACACAACTGAACAAAAGCTATCCAGGTGGGTCGGTAATGCATGTCTCAACCCTCTTCATTGGTGTCTTTGTGGAGATCTGTCTCTCTTTCTCATCTGTCTATCTTTCCCTCTATCTCTCTCTTTCTACTTTCCTTTTTTTTTATTTTCTGTTCGCTTTCTGTCTCTCGCTCTCTCTTGGCTCTCCATCTCCGCTGAGAGTGTGTAATTTGGAGTCACTCTCACACCCAAAGCAGGAGAGCCTTAAACAGGCCTGTCAGATGCAGATGACAAACTTGACAGGATGTTCAAAGGATCACGTGTTTCTTTGCACCAAAGTAAAAAAAAAAAAAAAAGCTCCAGTGAGTGTGTGTTTTTTTTTTTTTTTGGTAGTAACAAAAAAAGTAATTAGGCTCTCCCCACTTCACCCCTCCTCTCTGCCTGCTCTTCACAAGGACGGGCTGTCTCAACGAGATGCCCTTGGCATCAGGACAGAGACCTGGGCAATGTAATCACACACACACAGACACACACACACACACAGGAATGTATGTTTGTGTTCCCTAACACACACTTGTGCTGACGTTCCCACATACATACAAAGAACCAGTTTCATCACCATCACTCTTTTTTTGTTCTGTTGGTGTATCCAGTATATGCACTGTATGGGAGAGCACCCATAGTCACAAACACACTTACTGGTATATAATTCCCTATTGTTCATGGCAGGCTTGTGTCACATGATCGCTAATGTTTTCGGCTTGAATTAGTTTTGTTTGTTTCTTGGTGTGACCCTTTTGGGACATATCCCAGTGTTCACCCTCAGACTTTAGCCCAGCACTCTCAACAAATCACACAAAATCCACATCATGATCGGCTGATTCATTCCAGTTAAAAGGAGGATTTTAACTAATTTTGTCCTTGTTTTCTCACAATTTACCCTACCACAGCACTCAGTGACCTCCAACAAGAGACCTAGCCTATGGGTTGCTTTACCTCAGACTGTCCCTTTAAGTCTCTGAGGGTCCAAGGGTTTCGGATAAGAAAAAAGCCTATTTGAGCATACTAATGTACAGCTACTTCAGCAGAGGGAAGGGAGGCAGGGGCCTATCAGTCTGTTGGAGCAAATAAAGCCACATCAGCTGTCTCTTCCACTGTGTGTGTGTGTGTGTGTGTGCTTGCTGAAAATGTCAGCAGAAGTGTCTAATAGGGAACTAAAATATGCATTGGCGTGTGTGTTTGTGTGTGTTTATGTGTGGAATTGTGAGTCTATGTTGGAATAGGAAGTGTGTAGGGAACAGAAACATGCATTCCTCTCTCTCTCTCTCTCTCTCTCTGTGTGTGTGTGTGTGTATGGGGTCTTATGATGTGCAGGGTGACTTTGCAAGGAGGCTTTGGGATTGAATGAGCACAGGGCTCTTTGAAGACACAAAGACTCACTTTGACTGGTGGGCAATGGAATAGAATCATATTAATTAGCTCATGGCCCTGTGTGTGCTTCCCAGCATCCCCTGCCCATGTCGTCCAGCTCTCTTCTTCAATCTGTAAACCTCAGTCTGTAAACAATGTCAAACCAATGACTGTACGTATACTGACTACAAGCGGCATCACAATTACAGGGAGGTGCCATTCCGATTTTTTTTTGGGAGAGGGGGCCAGGGCTCATTTTCCCATTTGCTTTGAAAACGGCAGTCATCAAAATCTACCTGTGACCTGGCCCACCAAACCCTAAATTGAATATCCTCATGCTGTTGTGTGGGGGACAAAATTGGGTTGCCTTCAAAGTGCGGACGGGGCTGGAAAAAAAAAGCTGACTTTTCTGTAAAAGCTGGTTAGTCGATGAAAGAATCCTCTTATGTCAGTAAACTTGTTTAAGCACCAGTGCTGGGGCCAGCGTTTCTCTGCTCTTCGGTTTATCTGGTGTTATTTTATATATATATATACTTTTTTTTCATTTTGTCAGGAAGAGTTTTTTTGTGGGGTGGTGGTGGGGTGGGGTGGAGGTGTTTGGGGTTGGGGGAGGGGGTGACAGGCAGACATTTTTCCCTCTCTTAAGCAAGTCTCAGGGCCAGA